>JACTOM010000933.1:4458354-4520400 GCA_015832385.1 Elymnias hypermnestra
AAAAATGTAAAGGCCTGGATGAAAAAGAAAATATAGTAGAGAAAGTCTCCGGCCACTGGAGGTTTTAGTTTTTAAGAAAAAAAAAACGCACGTGAGAAATGGGTCAGATGACGTTCTTTCTGTGACAAATTGCAGCTGAAAATCGGTGCCGTGTGCCATACACATGACGAGGCATAAGGCGAGCAATCCTGCGTTCTGTGGGGCTGTGTCCCCTACATAGTACTTGAATCACTTGTTGTGGCTCTGCAATCAATGAAAATAAATAACAATAATTTTTTCATTAATTCCAAATGTATTACACTGCTCTGAAAACAGTTTTCGTTCTTTCTTTTGTTTCAGTATAAAACGTACAGTTTCACTTTTGTTCTCAGTACTCTTGACCTGGCCCTTATTTAAAATGTCTTGGATTTGGTCCAAGAAAGTTCGCATCCTTTTTGTCAGTCTCCTTTCATTCATTCTCTTTATATGCCCAAACCATCTAAGTATACCCTTCTCAATTTTAGTCACTACATCTTCTTTTATACCACAACGTTCTCTTATCACACTATTTTTTATTTTGTCTCTCAGTTTTAATCCACTCATACTTCTCATCGCTCTCATTTCTACCGCATTTATTTTACTTATGTGATTCTTCTGCCATACCCAACTTTCACTACCATACATAAGTGTTGGTACCAACACTCCTGCATGCACTGCCAGTCTTTATTTTATTTATATTTATATACAATAGAATTTGATTCATCGGAATATTAGAATTTCATAGTAATGCAGTTGTAATTAAAAACTAAAAGAAATATACATAATTAAAAGAAACAAAGTTTTCGGATAAGCCGTTAAAGTCGGTTCAGCTTTTTATGACATTGTTAATTTAGACAACAACACATTTTAAAAAATAAAACTCCAGCGTAACTGGTGCACTGGTGCGAGTGTTCACCTCGATGGTAGAGATCCTGAATACCAAAGATAAATTTGGGGAATTACATATTTAAATATATCTGAGTCTGGACTGATAGTAGTGGCTTTAGCTGTGTCTAGTTACCACCCCACCAGCAAAGACGTGCCAACAAGCAAAAAGAATGGCATTCCAGTACGATGCTGTGTTGAAACCATAGGAGGTACTGTAACCAGGTTACTTATTTAACATTACATGAGGTAACAGCAGTCAAGCGGTACCTAGCTAGCAATAAAAAAACATAAATAAATCTCGTAAAAGTAATGAAACGAAACCTCGAAGCTGCGATTTCATTTAGAAATTACGGATATACAAGTTTGCGAATTTTTGAAGAACAAACATCAATATTCTGGATATCGTATCACAGATAAAAGGATATGATCTTAGCCTTTTTGAATGGTGTCGGTTGAAAGAGCCTCGATAGAAAGGACTCTTTTGTGAAACGATATTAAAGCTTGAAAGACGTTTCATAAATACTTCAAGCGTATCCGGTAAATATTCAGAATTTAATTTAAATATTCAATAACATATTTAAATGGTGTCGCTGGAGTAAATTTCAGAATACTAGCAGAGATTTCAGTATCGATTCTCGACAGGGCAAATTTAGGTAATTTTTAAGGTAAACTAAGTTACTAGCAGTAAGTGCCGCTAAGAAATATCATTATGTTCGTGTACAATTCTGTGTAGATTTCATAAGAGGTAAATTACCTCTTACTCTTACTAAACTATATCGTCATTAACCATCAAGTGAAATTGCAATCCACTGCCAATGTATCCGTAATAAGAAAGGTATCATTGGCAGTGTAAAAATCTAAAATACATCATCAATGCACTAAATAAAGATTACATGTTTAAGATTAGACTCATCAACAATTTTGTTATAAGAAATAGGAACAAATTTGTAATACCATATTTTAGAAAAAAGAAGCTTCGTTCAGAAATCATTTATCGGGTTAAGCATACGCTTTTTCAAATTTGGATCTATCTCTACATTATTTTAAGCAATATTTTAAAACCATCCTTTTACAAAAACCATATTATAAAGTTGAAGAATATTTAAGCGATAATAATGTTTGGGTATGATCTTAATTGAACACACATGCAGATTAATACACATTCTAACCTATAAAACTATGTTTAAAAGAGTAACCGTTGAGTTTCTTGCCGGGTTCTTCTCGGCGGAATCAACTTTCTGCACCGGTGGTAGATTTCTTACCAGCGGACAGACTATTGACGATTCAAAAGTGATTTTTGTGTCTACTTCAATTCATTTTATTTCTTAAAAGTGGGAATAAATTGACAATTTCTTTTTAAATTACTGTATTGTCATCAGTCCTTATTAAGTGTGCAAATTTGTGAATAAATCCTACGTTTTGAAGTGCTCTAAAATCGAGATCAAAAATTTCTTTAACTAGATACATACATACAGGTGAAGACAATATCAACTGTTAAAAAAATAAATTATCAATCAAGTAAGCAATATTAGTTAATTATTAACATGCTGAAATAATACCGTGCATACGAGTATTTTGCATTTCCTAGGCACCAACTTTGTTGCTGGCTAAGACTTATGAACTTTATAACAAAGAATTTATTAATCCTAACTTCCCAACGTCCAATATACTGGTAGCGTTCAAACCTTCTAAAGTTGGTAACGTACGAGC
Source organism: Elymnias hypermnestra (assembly GCA_015832385.1). NCBI lineage: Eukaryota > Metazoa > Arthropoda > Insecta > Lepidoptera > Nymphalidae > Elymnias > Elymnias hypermnestra. The sequence goes on from JACTOM010000933.1 coordinate 4,460,971, forward strand.
GTTTTCTTGCCAAGAAAAATGTATACTGGGTGTAAACAATTTCACGCCAACTTTACAACGATATACCATATTGAAGTTCCGATAGATACTTTATACCGTTATAAGGAAGTTTTGATCATGTAATTTTGCAACAAATATTTAATTATAAACTTTTCACTCTATAATGTTTTGATACAATGTAGAGTCTGAAAAGGGAAAATGAGATGTTGAACTCTTTATCGAGTACATATTATTTTTGTATAGGCAATATTGATTTGATTGAAAATGAAATTAAGGTGAAACTTATTATGGAAAAATTAACCAATGTCAATGTATCATAAAATAACTTTGATCGCTATGTCGTCATTTCTATGCGCGTACACGAGTAAATATTTTTTTCCTAATAATTTTATTTGTGACCATTTATTTTTTACGGGTATAGGGTACAACGGTAATATTTAATAACATTTTATGAAAAAAGTTACCGTACATAAAATTTATGAACTTACATCAATTACCTACCTTTCAGGATTTACTGAGTTATTACTGCTGTAAAATTAAGTTATTTAATGATATAGTAACAGCCTTCTAAGCGTTATTCACGATGGTTCGTTTCACAGGTTCATTTTTCCATGGGTTTGTAGTCAATTAGTTTTGTTAGTTGTAAGAAGTCTTCACTATTTGAAGGAACACTGAGCACTGGCCTCCTTTTAAGAGTCTGTAACCCTGCAGGAGAAAGTCCTAGAGAGTGAAAGGAGTGTTAAGGCCACTCCCTCTTGTCAAAGGAGAGGCGCAATTTTAAGTCGGTTTCAACCAGAGGCGACAGAAATGAATGCCTCAGCAAACATTTGAACCCCATCATCGCGATGGGTTCTAGTGGGTATCCCGATATAGCCTGTGAATCCCACACTGCGAGCTAGAGTTTTATGCTTCATCTTACGTGTATAAAGCATTTCCCAGAGAAAAATAAAATACTCTCCCTATACATGGTCTCCAGTTAAATTTTTCCAATAAAATAAGTTTTTATTCATTCACTAAACTTAAACAACACTTTTTAAAACTTATAGTGGATGATAATTCATGATAATACAGTTTCTGTGGCGTTACCGGGGGTCTTAGGTCCTGAATAAATGCTTTGTCTTTCTTCTTCTTTCTTTTCAAAACATTAATTATTTGATTTACATAATTGGACAAGGTTTATTACTTGGTAATGATATTAGGAAGTTCGACGTTACTGAATTTAATTTTTGGATTGGCCCTGGGTTGTACTAGATAACTGGTAATTGGATTAGTACTTTTTGATTTCTATTTATATAAAGTAAAGTTGTGGTTACCTCACAATGACATGGTAACAATTTCAACTAAAACAACAATTTCAATATCTGAAGAAAATCAATACCACTGAATCATAGTATCTGTTTTAAGATAAAAAGTTTAATCAACGCCTTAATTACTTTTTAATGTCTAAATTATCTTCGTGTTCCGCATAATTCCTTCATAAAAGTACATTATGTAACATCGCCATGTTGCTTTAATTTCACTTTATTTGGAAGGCGGTAACCTCACGGCGCCACGTTTTTAATGCCCATTAAGGAACCCCACTTTTAAAATATGGTCTATATTTGTTTCATGATGTCTTTCTCCAGTCAAAAGAATAAATTCTACGAAACTTTACGTGTCTATCCATTTATTTATATTATTGGGCCATCACCGATATTTACGTATATTTATCGATAAAATAAATATACCTGTATCTTAGCAAACTTCTTGTTTGTTATCATGAGCGTTTGATAGAATAAAATCATGAGCTTCTTTGTGACAAAGCATCTCCACCGCTTTTTAAGTTGCATCGGCTGCTAGAAGCTTTTCAGTGAGAGTGTTCCATTAAATTCTAACCGACTATTCTATTTATACCTAATATACATATAAGAAGAAAGAGTTTTCATCATATAAATTAATTTAATGAATAATAGTGTTTGTACAAATTGTATATCGTCATCGATTCAAGGCTTACCTAAAAGGTTTCTTTATAAGAATAAGATAAGAAGTTCGTGCTAAGGAATTACCTCAATATTTATATTACAAGTGTGTAGTCGACTGTTTGTCTGTGACCTTAGGAGATGGTAAATAATAATTAAATAAAATTCTTGTGGTATGTATGTATTTAAGTCTAATAAAATAAGAAATGTTTTGAAGTGAAACTTATTTAGGCGCAAGACAGTAAAATTGAGGGATGAATCGCGTAATTAACGTCGCGAAGATGTGCGACGTTTTTTTATACAAATTAGTGTGAAGGTTAGGTAGTTTTAATATTTACAAATAACAAATGGCATTTTAATTTGACATTCGTCATTCAAAAATATTTCATAAGTTCTCTTTTATAAATTTTAAATTAAAAATAACAAAACTTAATTAATAATTTCTAACATTGAAGATAATTATGTGGCATTTTTATTTACAATTCGTGATTTTAGATTTCAATAAATTAGTTGTATTAATTATCGACACCTTTAATATTTGAATGACAATTACATTCATTAAGTTCCTAACATATCTTCTTTTTCCCTTCCCTTTAATTTAAAGTTTTAGATTTGTATAAATATAAACACGACTTAAAAATAAGTTTGCCAAAGAAGCTTCACTTTTGACATATGTACTTTGTACGCACGCGCTTTTTTAAATTGGTTAACACTTGACTGTTATCACTTCTGATGGAAACTGATGATACAATCTAAGATGAAAGCGCGTTAACCTGGTAAGATGTAATTAACTTCTTATCGTTTCTACTTAGCATCGCACCGGAACACAAATTTCATTGGTTGGCGTTACGTCTCCCACCAGTCCTAACTCAGACAAATTAATAAATACAATTTCCTAAACTCATCTTTCCGGGGAGTGACCCCAGGGTCTTTGCCAGCAAAGCAAGTCCTTGCAGTACTGCGCAAGCGAGGCCATCGTTTACTGTTGACTTCAAATTGACTTATGCTACATTAATACATATATTAAGCTTCATTATAAAATACAGAGCATATAAGATTTTTTGCTAAATAAAAATAGTCTTATCGTCTTAACCTTGGTGGATAGATGGCCTTATAGAGTCGTGTAGTTAATAGAATAAACGTCGCGCCCCAATTCCTCCGCTTCCCCGGCAATTAGGTTCAGCTTGGCTTAAAACGACACTTAGCGTTAATAGTACATTTATTGTTTGCGTCAAAGTTCACTCAGCCACAATTACGTGTATATGAAGGAGAAATCAGAAGACTTGCAAAAGAAGTCTTACTATAATTTAATATAAAGGTGAAATACATACAAAATATTAGGTAGCTATTTTAAAATTGGTTGTGGAAGTAGTTTATTTATTGATTTATTACATAGGCCAACAACATTTATGTACAAATTTATAGACAGAGAAAGAGGGTGACAAGAAACAATATTACATAACATAAACGTCACTAATAAGCTTATACAGTAATTACATAATCTAGATTAAACTAAGAAAAACAGTTAAAATTTAAATTGACGAGTTGAATGAGAGAAAAATGTCTAAATCAAATCAATCAAATAAAATCAAATATATTTTATTGCAAGATCAAGTGTACAACACACAATCTACCTACCATAAAATGGCGTGCAACGTCTATAATAGGACAAAATAATATTATTTAGAAATAATTGCTTCATCCTTATGGCAGGTATTTACTATTTTAAAATAATATTCACATTGATAAATATATTATAGTTTTATATGAAACGTATCTCAAAAGTATGAGTGAGCTTAAAAACTGTGCCTCGTATGAATTATTTTATTTATTTGACTTTCATTTAAGTAGTCCTTAATATAGTAATAGCATTTAGGTACAAGCCATTTTTTCAATTTATGTTTATATTTATTAATATTATTTTAATATAATATTATTAATATCAGAATAAACGGGGCGTAAACGGAGTGGTTTCCTGTCGAAAGAGATGTTCGACAGGGATGTGTTGCGTCACCATGGCTGTTCAACCTTTTCATGGAAAAATGTTTGACAGATTTAAAAGAAAGTATGTATGGGTTAAGAATGAATGAATTACTCATCAAATTTTTACTCTACGCTGATGATCAAGTAATACTTGGCGTCATCCGCTAATGAGTTACAGGAGATTGTAAATATTATGAATAAAGCTTTGAAAGAAAAAGGAATGAAAGTTAATGTAAACAAAACGAAAGTTATGCTTTTTAAAGAGATTAATCTATGATGACTGGCAATATTTTGATAGATGGGGATCAAGTGGAAGAGGTGAAAGAATTTGTATACTTGGGATCTAAATTTACAAAAGATGGAACATGTGAAAGTGATATCGAAAGGAGAGTGAATGCAGGGAATATGGTAAATGGTGCTCTGCATGCTTTTATGAATAGCCAGATGGTGTCTCAAAGGGCTAGACTGGCAGTGCATGCTGGAGTGTTGGTGCCAACACTTATGTATGGTAGTGAAAGTTGGGTATGGCAGAAGAATCACAAAAGTAAAATAAATGCGGTAGAGATGAGAGCGTTGAGAAGCATGAGTGGATTAAAACTGAGTGACAGAGTAAGAAATAGTGTGATAAGAGAACGTTGTGGTATAAAAGAAGACGTAGTGACTAAAATTGAGAAAGGTATGCTTAGATGGTTTGGGCATGTAGAGAGAATGAATGAAAGGAGACTGACAAAAAGGATTTATGAGTCAAGAGTGAATGCGAAAGTTGGAAGGGGAAGACCAAGGCGAACGTTCATGGACCAAATTCAGGACATTTTAAATAAGGGCCAGGTCAAGAGTACTCTAAACCGACGAACTTGTATGAAAGGTTTAATGAGAATGAAAGAAGCGAAGGAGCTATGCAAGGATCGTGGCAAGTGGAAGGACGTGTTCTCTGCCTACCCCTATGGGAATGAGGCGTGATGCTATGTACTCGTATGTATGTATGTAATATTATCTATGGTAATTTACGCAATAATACAAGAATTTGGAGACAAAAACTAGCTACTTTGGGATCGAAAATGTTTAATTTAGTATGTAAAAAGTTATATTGGTGGCGAATAAGATTTAAACACGAGTGAAGTCATAAATTTGTATGATTTGGATGTAGCGGAAATATGTTGTATTTGATTGTGGATTGTGTAATTAGATTGTAATTTAATTCGACGTATGTAAGAAGAGTTGTATCATTGAAATTATGAATTACTTTGTATAGAAACATTGTATCCAAAAGGTTTCGTCGCAAGAATATAGGGTCCCTTGTGATGTGTTTTAATTTGCCTTTATAAGATAAATGCTGAAAGTATGCAATGAATACAATGAAAGTATGAAGTAGTATGACAATAAATACTTCACAACCTATTCTCAGACCTACAAAGTACATTTATACAAAAATCTCAGTCATATCGTTTCGAAAGAGACAACAAACACTGTGATACGAGACTTTTATATATTAGATTTAACCGGCTGAGCTTCTTGTAGGTTCTTCTCAGAACAGGACGCGAAAGAACTTTCGCAAGCAATGTCAAAGCAAGTCGTACAATGGAAATAATATATGCAAAATTGACTGTAATTGATGTTTTAAATTTGCTGTAAAAGCTTGAATAAAAAAAAATATTTTGAAGCTTTAACCGCACTGTATTGCAACTTGCCTATGTTTTATTTTCTTAAAAACACATAATATTTTTGTCTCTTATTAAACACTGCATTATTTATATTCCATTCTTTTTTTTTACAATTCCATTATGAATATTTTCCATATGACAAAAGAGGACTATTTTCGTTAATATTTGGTAACGTTACAGTAATAATTTAAAAAATTGTATAAACGTTGTTGCTCAACATAATATGCAATAGTTTATAATTAGAAAAGAAATTTAGCCTGCGACGGTCAATCATCAAATATAATTAGTTTCCTATAATGAGTATATCATCGTCTTCGGCTTAAAGGTCTTCGGCCAACGAAATAATCCTAGTCAAGTCATGCGCATAAATTTTTGACGCCAGCGAGGCCGTCAAAATGGCCTCGCTGGCGCAGTGGTGCGCGTATTCGCTTTGCTAGCGAAGGTCCCGGGTACGATCCCCGGTAGGACGAATTTAGGAAATTGTATTTTCTAATTAGTCTGAGTCTGGACTGGTGGGAGGCTTCGGCCGTGGCTAGTACCACCCTACCAGCAAAAATGTACCGCCAAACAAAGAGATTTGTGTTCCGATACGATGCTGTGTAGAAACCGTAAGGGGTATATCGCCTCTTAACAGATTAGCGCGCTTCCATCTTAGACTGTATCATCACTTTCCATCAGGTGAGATCACAGTCAAGCGCTAATCTGTCAGCAATAAAAAAATAAAACAAAAGAAAATTTTAATTTAAAAACTGATTTGAGCTTTTTTCCGGAGCTATTTCACTTTTTAGATAGGAAATCAAAAGGGAAACGAATAAAATCTCTTGAGCAAACAATGAATGTCACGTTTTCCCCAGTTTACATTTGGTATTGAAGTAAGAAAAGTAATCTTCAATAGGAAACATCCCTTTATTGACAAAACGTGTCTTTTCCGCGAGAAAATATTAAAAATAATCCACCCTGAGAGGATTTCGTCTCTACAAATTGTAGAGACTTCAGGAAGGTGTGCAAGATTTACGCAAATACCTTTTCTTATAAGCGAAAAAAAATATTTTGCTCCGTTGGATTAATAATCACAAAAATCCAAAATTTTCATTTGGTTTTTTTTTGATCCATATAAAGAAACCTTAATACTTTATACTTGAGCTTTCAGTAGATCGCGCTTTACAATTTTTCACTAAATCATCCTCATTTAATAATTAATATAACAAAAAAAGTATATTATCATCTTATGTCATCTAATTTGGCAAGATAAGTAATACTACTTTTGAAGTTATACTTCTTTTGCTGCCTTAGGGAAAAATGATGAGAGTAAATTTTTACGATGCCCGCTCACACCGTCACATAAAACCGACACCCTGAAGTTAGCTGTAGTCAACATTTTTGTTTTTTGGAAAAGATTTTTATCTTGTTACGCCATGAATAACTTCTGACGCGTGTACACACACACTTTTTTTTGACTCTTCAAATTAATATCTCACTCTTCTCGTGTCATAAATATATATCGTTCTTCTGCGCTACCATCAGTTATACTCCCATGTAAAACTCCCCACTTGAATAATAACTCAACTAATCAAAATCGTCGTTAAAACAACGGCTTCAAACAGAAATTGTAATTAAACTTGAGACAATTTTCGGAATAGCAATAAACTAGGGCCTGTAGACATATCACTTTCCAAGATTGCTAAAGCTTAAAAAATGTATGGGAATGACAATTTATACCGAAACTTATCGAAAAATGAAACGTCATTCCGTTAGCAATCTTCGAAAGTGACTTTTCTACGGGACCAGAAGTAGCAATTATAAACGTTTTAGAGATATAATTACAAAGATCTCAACATAATAGAAAACTATAGTAAAATAATAATAATCTAACAAATATAATAATAGCGATCTGTAACAAAAGTACGCTAGGAGAATTGAAAGAAGTAGCCTAAGGATTATAAATGTTATACTTATTTCTAAGCTAACTTTTTCATATTGGCTTCACAGATATATGGCTATAAATTTTCCAAAGACGAAGTTGCGGACGTATTTGTGAAATAAAACCGAAGGAGAGCCATTGTTGGACACAGGTCTCTTCCAAAGAATTCTTTCGCATTACATTCCAAACACGGTCTTGTGCCGTTCGCAATCAGCAGCGCCCGTCGACCCCTTTCAAAGTATCTGACATGAAAAAAGGCATTGCAGATTTAAGACTAAAATACGTTTTTGAACCTATAAATACGAAAGCAATAATAAAAAAATGGTAAATGAATTATTTTATATTTCCTTAGATTTTCCAGATTTTCGATCACGATAAAGTAATTATCATATTTTCTATATTATATCACATCGTTTTGACACCAAATAATTCGATAAATGAAATATATCTTAAAGTAAATAAAATGTTAATAACAAATTCGCAGGAGAGTAAAATTTTTACTAAGATGTGCAGCGTTTTTTAAGCTAGTTAGTTTGAAGGTTTGGTAGTTTTAATATTTACAAATAACACGTGGCGTTTTAATTTGCCACTCGTCATTTAATGATTTAATATACTATTTTGCATATTATAAAATATATTGACATAAAAAGAGGTGGCATTTTTATTTACAATTCGTCATTTGAAATCTAAAGTTTTACATTTTCACAAATATAAACATGACATAAAAATTACTTTGCCAAATAAGTTTCACTTCTGACATTTTGTGTGTACTTTTTATGCACGCACTTTTAGTTTTTTATTTAGGCTTCGTAATGTAATTTCCAGGATGCATGATCTCATATATATTAAAGGTGGTCTTTAAACTCCTACATAAAAACGAATTGTTACAAAGTAAAAAACAAAAATATGCAAAATATATTTTCTATAATTTAAAATAATTGTCATGTATGTATGTCTCGCTTCAATTTATTCATGTAAAATGTCTTTTTTTTTATTCTTGTCAAAAACTTGATTGTATTGTGTGTGGTATTGGTTAATTCATCACCAACGGAGAGACGATTCAAAAGAATTTGTTAAACCTATTTGAATAAAAAATATTTCAATATAACTTTAGATGTTTTAGGTAACAAAAGGTTATTATTTCTTATGATATACATTATGCATAAATGTAAACTTACTTTCTCAAAGCGGCTATTAATTAAAATTACCTTTCTCACAGTAGGATTTACCGTCCCGTAAAATATAGTTTTAGTTTTACTGTCACGCTATTGGCTATTGGCTGGAAAGTTTTCAATTTATTGCCTTACGACACGATGGGACTGTTTGTTTAGTTGTTGACCATTCAATTTAATAAAGATCTTTCACTCATCTAATTTAAATTTCCACTATTATTTTACACTCCCCCTTGTTCAAATTTCTATTGACTAGAAAATAATACATAGCTAGCAGAGGTCCCAGATTTGATCTCCTGTAGGATGAATTTAAGAAATCACATTTTCTAATTTACCTGAGGCTGGACTTGAAAGCGAATGTGGTTAGTAATCATCCTACCAGCGAAGACGTACCACCAAGTAAAGAGATTTGTTTTCCAGTACGATACTGTGTAGAAATCATAGAGATAATTTGCGTTTAACTAGATTAACGTGCTTCAATCTTAGATTATATCATCACTTACCATCAGGTGTGATCAAAGGCAAGTGATAACCCGTCAACAATAACAAGAAGTCATCCACTCACATAAGAATATATTTTTTGCAACTTGTTTTGTTTATGCAGTTTTAAATAGGAATTGACTTTTATATTTGTTGGAGAATAAGAGAGAAAGGAAGCATAAAGCATGGGGGCGTAAGACTATATAACGCGTATCATCAGGCGAGATCACAGTCAGGCGCTAATCTGTAAGTGACGAAAAAAATACATTCCAGTTAATTATTTAACAAGAACATAAAAGTGATCAGTGATATAAAAAAAAGTTAAAAGTGCGTACGTTCAAAGTACACACGTGAGAAGTGAAACTTCTTTGGCAAACTACTTTTTAAGTCTTGTTTTTTAAATTTAAAACTATAGATTTCCGAGAGGTAGGGAAAAAGAAGATAGGTTAGGAATTCAATGATTATGATTGTCATAAACATATTAAAAGTGTCCAAAATTAATACAATTAATTTATTGAAATCTCAAATAAGGTATTATTATTAAAAATGCCACTTGTTTTTTGTCAATTAGAGAATTAGAAATGATTAATTAAATTTTGTTTTGGAATTTAGAACAGAGAATTTATGAAATATTCTTATTTTATAATTTATGAAAAAAAGTATATTGAATTTTTAAATGCCACATGTAATTTGTAAATATTAAAACTCCTAACCTTCGAACGAGTTACTTAACTGGAGTCGATCCTACATTTCACTAGGAAAGGTTGGGGAACCTAGTGAAAGGTAGGATCGCAACGCCAACTATAGGCATACCGAAGCTCGCTCGTTCGAAACAGTCAAGATAAACTCAACTAATATGTGTACCATCCAAGTAGCAATGTATGACGTTTATTTTTTTTTAACATCTAATTATAATTTAAATATTGTTATAATATCTCAATTCGGTCCCCCTATTCGCTAAGCGCATTATCTCACACAACACATGCCATAGTCATACATTCGCGACATCTTCGTACCGCGTCGCGCCGCTCACTACCCCATATATATGCGCGTAGGCTGTCGTGACGTTCGGCCAATACACGAATGCGCCCCGTCTATACATGAATTCGATTTGAATAACATTTTATTATTATCACAAAATTTAATATAATAATTCAAAATTCTTTTCTTTCCAAAACTTGTACAAGGTAACTACATAATGAGTTGGTGTCTTCTTTTAAGTATAGTGAGACTATACTTGTACCAGAAAACACCGCTCTTCCTGCATATATTGATTTAATTACGAGTTATATTCCGTAAGTAACACTTAAGNACTATAGGTATACCGAAGCACGCTCGTTCGAAATAGTCAAGATAAACTCAACTAATATGTGTATCATCCAAGTAGTAATGAATGACGTTTATTCTATTTTTAACATTTAATTATAATTTAAATATTGTTATAATATCTCATTTCGGTCCCCCTATTCGCTAAGCGCATTATCTCACACAACACATGCCATAGTCATACATTCGTGACATCTTCGTACCGCGTCGCGCCGCTCACTACCCCATATATATGCGCGTAGGCTGTCGTGACGTTCGGCGCGCGGCCAATACACGAACGCGCCCCGTCTATACATGAATTCGATTTGAATAACATTTTATTATTATCACAAAATTTAATATAATAATTCAAAATTCAAATTCAAAATTCATTTCTTTCCAAAACTTGTACAAGGTAACTACATAATGAGTTGGTGTCTTCTTTTAAGTATAGTGAGACTATACTTGTACCAGAAAACACCGCTCTTCCTGCATATATTGATTTAATTACGAGTTATATTCCGTAAGTAAAACTTAAGAGTTTTAAAACTAAATAAAAACATAAACTGAGCAAGACTTGTTATAATAAGTCTGCGTGTGCGTATAGCTGTGTGTGTGGGCGTGTGTGTGCATGTGTGTGTGTGCGTATGCGAAAATATAATATATTTTTATTTTATGATTAATAAATAATATATTTTTACATATGTATGAAGTTTAAGAAATCTATATATATAGTTATAGAGTCCATTACAATATTCGTAACTCTAATCACGCATTTCATCCGTAAAAATTTTACCCTCATACACCTAAAGAAGTTTTGAAAAAAAAATGGGGTACGGCTGTGTTATGGACACCGCCGTTTGTTGTACTTGAATACATCTCGTAACGAGTAATAGTTTCTATCTAAAATATGTGTTACTGTCCTCAGCGTAATAAATTCTTTAATCTGTTAGATATACAGTGGTGTAATTGAATTTCAGATGGATGTGACAGATATGTATGATGTTGTTATCATTACTTTTTTTAAGGATGCTATTTCAAAGACGTATTCACGTCAAAAATTTTTACCACTCTTCCCGTGAAGGAGAGGTTTTTTTGTCATTATGCGAAATAGTGAGCTTTTCTGTGGTATTTCTAAATAACACCAATGAGGTAATAACGAATTTGAGGTACCATAGCAACGCAATTTATGTTACGGGAAAGTATAATCACACGCGCCCCCGCGCAGCGTGCGGTATCGCATTTTCCACGTCATAAAACTAAGTGGATTTGGGGACGTTTCAATAACCCCGTGAATACTGTCGACACCGTAAAGGTGATGATTTCAGAGTTTTCTCTGAAACCTCTGCTATGCGAAGAAAACATAACCCTTTTACTTTCGCCTTTCTAATTTCTGCCTAGAGAAGCTTTGACGGCCTCGCTGGTCGATCCCCGGTAGGACGAATTTAGAAAATAGTATTTTCGCATTTATCTGAGTCTGGACTGGTGGGAGGCTTCGGCCACGGCAAGTCACCACCCTACCAGCAGAAACGTACCGCCAAAACAAAGAGATTTGAGTTCCGGTACGATGCTGTAAAGAAAACATTAGAGGTATATCACTTCTTACCAGACTAGCATGCTTCCATCTTAGACAGTATCATCACTTACCATCAGGTGAAATCACATTCAAGCGCTAATCTGTCTCCAATAAAAAAAAAGCGAGTACGCAATAATTCGACTCTTGTACTTCATTTTTTAATATTTCCAAACAAAGAAAGGGGTTTTTTTATTTTTATTCCTTAGAAATAAAAATACTACATATTTGGGTATATGTAGAAATCTTTAAGTTCTTGAGCGTTTATATCGCGAAAGGAGTAAATTTGAAGTATATTGGTATGGAAGAATATCTTTAAATATATATTCCCGGCGATGTCACCCACGTAGGTTATGGTGGCATGGAGATGTAGAGGAATTCGTTATTTGATGGATCAAATTGTAAACCATTCTTCAATTTATCTGAAGGTATCTCTCCATAAATCATTATATATATGTATATAATGATTTATGGAGAGATACTTTTTGAATACTCAGGATGTAGCCATTGTTTCAAATCAAATCAAATCAAAATATTCTTTATTCAAGTAGTCTTAAAAAGAACTTTTGAATCGTCAGTAGTCTGTCCGTTGGTAACAAGTCTACCAAAAGGTTCGGAAAATTGATTGAGATAGATGTTTGAGTTAGTCATACACTTTTATTAATATATGTGGATAATATAATAAAACTATGTGACCTAGCAAACATTGTTTTTAACAGACTTCAAAAAAAGGAGGAGGTTATCAATTCGTCTGTATTTTTTTTTTATGTTTGTTACCTCATAACTTTTGATTGGGTGAGCCGATCTTGATGATTTCTTTTCATATGAAAGGTCGTGCTTGTCGTAGGGTCCCATTTTTTTTTAATCCAGTTCTGATGATTGCATCCATGAGAAAACCCGATAAGTCTTAAATTTGCATTAAGCCAAGGTACCTACATATACAAGCTATAGGTGAGAGTAGCGCCGGAACTGCCAAGTGGACACGCGGGACACACCTACCCCCGCTGACGCCGACTTCGAGTATAAGAATACGAAGAACTCTAAAAAATAATATGCAATTATTTTTTACAGTATTTTATTATAAATTTGTAAGAGTTTGTTTTGAAGGCGGTTCATTTTTGCAAAATTTTTATTTATGATATTATCGCTATTAAAAAATAGTGGTTGTACGTAAAAGGGTAAATATTTAAAGTTGTATTACAAAAAAATAAAAAAAAATATGGTTAAAACACCCATCACATTTAGGCGTGTGCTAAATAGATGTCGACCGATTCTCAGACCTACCCAATAGACACACCATATGAGTATCGGTCGAGCCATTTCAGAGGAGTTTGACAACAAACACCGCCACACGAGAATTTTACGCAAGGTGTTAGGAGACCGATTCCAAAAACCAAAACAGACGATAGTACTAATGACACCTATAATGATGGGACGGAAAAAATCGATCCCGATTATAAAAAAAATCCTATTTTTTATAAAACAGCTAACGTCTCAGCTCGGTTCAACATCGCATCATCATGGGTGACATTTGTACTATCTTCTGTCTTTGTTTTCGGGACAATCTTCTAACACCTTGTATATGGATAATATTAATGAAATGTTAAAAATATTGGAGACAAATTGTTCGGAATAAAAGTAAGTGAATGTTTCGCGGTAATAGATTATTCGCATTAAGGGTAAGCTAATAATTAGAACACCGCGGGGCGTTGACACTGTCGGCGCCGCGGCGTCGCTTGCAGGATATTACACGCGGCGCGCCTCGGATTCAGCGCTATTTATATTAATATTATGTTTTATTCATATACTCCACTGTCCTATACTGCTTCCATGGGTTTTTATTGAAGTTAAAACCTATTTACGCACTGTTACATTCCAAAATTCTATATTAATAACGCTGATCTGCAACTATCGACTGCTATGTCAAGAATGACATAGCAGTCGATAGTTGCAGGTCATAGGAGAGATATCAAGATGTAAACAATCAGTCAGCTATATATTGCTATAAAAAACTTAGCAATGCTTCAAACAGTCAGTCGTTCTGGTATTTAGTTGAATTACTGTCCAAGACTATGTGGTTTCTGCCTACCAGTCTGGACTAGTCATGAGGCTAAGGTCCTGATCATATAGTTGCCGATAGACCTTTTTTGAAGGGCCTCACGAGTCGCGGAATTAAGTGATTCTAGTAAACTGTCAAAGTTGTGAGAATTGTAAAATCATAAAAACATTTAATAAACTAAGTTTCTAGCCAGTGTAGTGTTTTCTTTTATAAACACTGAGGCCCCAAGACTAACAACACGCTTGACTTGGAAAGTAAGCTGGTGCATGAGTGACGAGAGCGTTATAAAAAGTATGATAGGGCGAGACAAACAAAAGTTGTAAGGTAGATATAAGTTCGTGAAGATAGAAAGATAGAGAGTAACCTTTCGTATTTATAATTAATTTGGTATCTATATAGAATTATTCATGAATTTTATTGGAAACTATTTACCTTTGTTTCAATATATTAACTTTATAATCTATAATTAAATGAAGATAATGATATAAATAGAATACTATTGATTTGGTATCTGTATAAAATAATTCACGTATTTCATATTTTTATAAGTTTTAACTTCAATTTGATTTTTATTCGTTTACGGCTTTTAATATACTTTCTTATCAACTGTACTTGAATTTTGTAAGAGTCTTTAAACTCGATTTTTAAATTCATCAAATATCTCATTGAAAATTTATACTATTATTGATGATCAATGACAACGAAATAATTAAAAAAATAAATTTTAACCATTACCTTTAATAGGAGCTTCAGGATTACCTTTCTCGCTGTGTATGTGGAATTTACCAATCCAATTGATATATCAACTATAAACTATAGTCTAAAATTGGTACCGCTTGAATACTTCATAAATCTATTCATTATTGTTTTATATTGTTTAGTTTTTGTTAAAACGTTTTCTATACTTTATTGACATCTCATTTAAGACTTTAAGATATTTTTATTATCTAGAAACTTTTCACACGTATCTAGAACATTGTATAATATAATATTTTAATAACATTGTCCTCGTGTCTTAACCAAAATCACAAGCTGTAAACAATGCAGGAAACGGAGAAAATGTCTTGCTTTCTCATACTCTAAAAAAGTTTTTACCATTAAAACATATAAAATAGGTCGATTCATTTATCTAAACGTGATTTTTAGTTTTGAAATTCTTTATAATGAACTTAATTCAAAAGTTTTTGCTTTCAGCGGCTAATGATGCAATTTGTTTATTGCCTGTACAAATTACGTTAACAAAAAACATAGTTTTGTAGAGGAATTTGACTTTAATAGGAAATTGATTTTTTGTTATAAATACGAGTAATACAAAAGATGAAGTTTCACATTCAAAAATCAAAATATTCTTTAGTCCAGTAGGCTCAAAAAGCACTTTTGAATCGTAATCAGTAGTCCGCTGGTAACAAATCTACCACCGGTTCGGAAAGTTGAATCCGCTGTGAAGAAACCGGCAAGAAACTCAACGGTTACTCTTTTAAATTTAGTTTTGTATGCTACAATGTACAATATATTGCCTCTGTAAGCAACTGGAATTAAGTATAAAGATGTTTTTGACATATTTCTTAAAATTATATGAAGGCAAATCTAAAACTGATGGAGGTATCTTATAAAAATGCGTATGCTCAACCAGACAAATGATTTTTGAGCCCTCGTCACTCTAAAATATAGAATTAGAAGTTTGTTTTTATTTCTTTCTATTAAAATTGTGTATTTCACTTTTCTTACTGTATAAATGTATATTATCACGGATATATAAGATATTATTAAATATATATTGCGACGGTACTGTGAGAATTGATGTTTCTTTCTTTAAATTTATCTCTTAGAGAAGCACGAGATCCTAATTGATATATGGCCCGTATGGCTCTTTTTCGGAAAATAAATATAGTTACAATGTCCGCCGCCTTACCCCATAACAGTATACTGTAAGACATAATGCTATGAAAATAAGCGAAATACACCATTTTGGAAGTTTCAACATCAATCATTTCCAAGAAGAGCCATATTGGCAGAATATTATAGCTAGTGTTACTAAAATTTTAACGATATCCATACGTTTAAATTTGTTAAACCATACATGGGTCTTGAAAATAATATAGCCCTTTTCTAGCAGTTGCGTAAAACAAGAATTTTTTTCAAACGATATCACTGAAAAAACATGCTATATATTATAAAGAACGTATGAAGTTTTCACACAACATATGGCGTAAGGTCTTCTGGTTAAATTTATGGGGATATTTGTTCGTTTTCAATACCACTACAGTTTTTGCTCCTACGTCGAGGATATATTATGTAGTGGTAAAAAATTGAGGAGTAAAATACTGGAGAGATACAACTTGGTCACTGTTTTTGTTCATATGGGGTTGTTAATCTGTCACGATATTAGAAATTTAGGAAGAAAAGATTAAAACAATCACTAGGCCAAGTTGGAAGTTAAATTGTCAGTAAGGCATCTCACATGAAGGATGCGTTTCCATTTTAGGTCGTAGTCGTTTCTCAATAATATTTTACACGATATGCTTATGCTAATTTCGAATTTTGGAATTAATAGCCTGTAAATTTTCGTCCATCTATCGCATGTTGCATAACAATCGGTCGCGTGAGGGTACAGTGAAAGGCGCTCGGATGAATAACCAAGGACAATATGGCAGCGTCCTAGGCTCGCATCAGTTGTTTCAATTGATAAGTGTTTACATAAAACGACACATTATTTATGTTAATATTTTAGTACTTTTTAACATGTTTTATTTGCACGTAATCAAATTGTTATTTTGGTATTCCAGCTCAATTTTATATTACGATATAGACATAGGTTTGCGTAAGTGGTCCGTTTAAAATTTGCACAATATTAGTTGACAAGTTTACGCAAAATAAAAGTGCGTGCGTACAAAATACACATGTCAGAAGTGACATTTCTTTAGCAAACAAATTTTTAAGTCTTGTTTATTTAAACAAATCTAATACTTTATATTTCCGAGACTTTTAGGAAGACAAAAAGAATTAGTTTATTTGTATTTTATTTTTTAAAATTTCAAATGACGAATTGTAAATAAAAATGCCACGTGGTTTTTTTGTCAATATTAGAAATTATTTATTAAATTTTATTTATTAATTTAAAACTTAAGAAAAGAGAATTAAAATGCCACATCTTATTTTTAAATATTTAAACTACCTAACCTTCAAACGAATTAGCATAAAAAACGCTGCACATCTTCGTAACGGTAATCACACATTTCATCATAAAATTTTACCCTCATGCGCCTAAAGAAGTTTTACTACAATAATCTAATTACTCAGCTATCATGTCAGAAAAGGTCTCGTTAAAACGTGTCTCTCACTGTACTGAGTATAATTTAAAATAAGCTTTATTAGAGTAATTGTAAAAAACATATATCATATGAATGTAAAATAAGAAAATGAAAAACATAATCATACGCGTCCCCGCGCATCTAGTGGTATGGTATCGCATTTTCCACGTCATAAAACTAAGTGGATTTGGCGACGTTTCAATAACCTCACGTGTACCGACACTACCGCAAAATTTTGCCGAAATCTTCGAGAATTTATCCAAGGATGAGTAGCTATTTTACTTCTTTCACGACGACTTTAAAAGATGTGTATAAAACAAGTTGATTCTATCTTCTATACTAATATTAGCTTGTTTGAATTCAAGCGACGAAGTTCCATGATTAAAATAGGAAGGGTTAGGGTAGAAGGCTGAAAAAATACTTTATGACCTATTCTAAGACCTACCCTGCCAACCTTAACACATAGAACCATATAAATCAATCACGCTATTATTATGTTACATTATAGATACATACGAACATAGCGTCACGTCTCATTTCCATAGTGGTAGGCGGAGACCACGTCCTTCCACTTGCCACGATCCTTGTATATCTCCTTCGCTTCTTTCATTCTCATTAAACCTTTCCCAAAGGTTCGTCGGCTTAGTGTACTCTTGACCTGGCTCTTATTTAAAACGTTCTGGCCTGCCATACATAACTTTCACTACCATACATACGTGTTGGCACCAACACTCATCCATGAACAGCTAGTCAGAAAGACATGCAGAGCACCATTTACCATATTCCCTGCATTCACTCTCCTCTCAATATCACTTTCACATGTTCCATCTTTTGTAAATTTAGATCCCAAGTATACAAAATTTTTTCATATCTTCCACTTGCTCCATTTATTTTTTAAGTATCTTAAATGTTGAATTCTGTAATTTATTTTAGTATTGGATAGCCCATTTATCTAATAGCATTATACGTTATTTTACATTACGACGAATAGGAGTGGATATCAATGAAAAATATTGTAAAAACGGGGATAATTTATAACTTTTCAGAGCTTATGTGCGATGCATAAACGTGTGAAGTTAGGCAACAATCGTGTATGACGAAGTTATTTTGCTTAAATGTGCTAAATAACAAACCACATACAAACCGTAATATATTTATCTTTTCAGGGTGACTCACTAGAACCTTTTTTTATGGTAAACTAATTTGTTCACTCCAAGCCTCCCCTCGTCTCAGATATGACGCATAAAACAAATGAATCTTAATTCTTCGGAAATGAATATTTTTTCGTCCAGGAAATGCGAAATTGAGAATAAATATCACGGATTTCTACTTATAGATTTTAGGAGTGACATCTTATGATCTTATTGAAGAAAATTTAAACTAATTTTGAAATTTAACTTATTTTTCTTTTAATCACTCAATATATTAAACCCATTAAGTTTCGTATGTTATATCCTACAGGTAACAATTATATGTACAATTTATCCATTCTAATGATGATAAAATGAATCATGTTATTGAAAAATTTAATTTATATAATTTTCCTTTATAATGTTGTTGAGAAATAACTTGCTTAGTTTTTCATTTAAATCTCTTGACCTCAAAAGACAATAAAAATATGTACAAAAGATACATTAACAAAATGAAGAGCGCATAAGTCGAATCAATTTTTCCCTGTCACATTTTGCGGACATGAAAATATATTTAGTGGAATTTTATGTATTATATAGAATTAAATCTCCTATTCCAAATTTGTATTCATGGTTAAATTGAATACCTAATCTACTTAATAGCATCTGTCTCCTTTTCGGCTCTATCTATAATTTCAGACCGGAAAGCGTTGCGGAAATGGTCGAATCCGGCAATGGGGAAACATGTTACTGTTATTACGAGCTAAGTGCCTACGCTTTGCATTGTTTATTAGGATTTAGATCGAAATTAGTAATGCCTTGAAACAAAGCCTAATTTATTTAATCACTTATTAAGAATATTAAGTATGAAAGTAATTAAATTAGATAAATAAACATTAATTCACTAGATCCTTGTCTTCTTTAAAATACTTATTATATTTATGTATCAAAGATAATAGGCACTCTTGTACATAGGATGAACTACCTCATTGGTGGTTAGCATGTTCGACTAGAGTCATGAAGTCCTGGGTTCGAATCCCGAGTTGGGCCAATTAAAAAATCAATATTGAGGTTTCTATTAATATTTGCCCGAAGTTGGGAAGTTGGCGGTGACATCCAGCCCCGTGCCTCGGAGAGCACGTTAAGCCGTCGGTCCTGCGCCTGATCTCTCACCGCGAGTGTCGGATTCCAGTCACATCGAACTATGAGAGTGAATGAATAGAGAGTGCACATGTGTACTTTTCCTGCCAATCCGCAGGGGTACAGCGTGGAGGGTCTATGCTCTAAAAACCCTCTCTCGTTTGAGCAGTGAGACATTAATCGGCTGCTACTTACCTACATAGGATGTCTTATTTCTAAAAAGAGATTTCTTCCAGACACACTTTGATAAGGGAGAGTACTTAATTGAGATTTGGCGCAAGTACCAAATTTTGATGAAGAGAAAAATAAAGACGAAACACTAATAAGAAAATAAAAACATATTAACTTTAATAAACATACATATACAAATATATACATACTAGCAGACCCGACAGACTTCGTTCTGTCAAAAAGATTTGGAATGTGGCATCTTTCAGTTTTACAAATACTGAACAAAACACAATCGCTTAAATGAAACACAGAATCTTTTTTGTTTTGAAGCAAAAGATAGCGTAAATATATGACATCTTTACATAACCTAGAAATGAATTAACAAAACCGTTGCTATAGACAACGGTCTAATAATACATTTCACAACCTTGTGGATACGTGGATAGATGCGTGGGAGTGCGTGGGTAGATGCGTGGGAGTGCGTGAGTGGATGCGCGGGTGTATACGTGGGTGGATGTGTGGGAGTGCGTGGATGGATGCGTGGGAGTGTGTGGATGGATGCATGGGAGTGCGTGGGTGGATGTGTGGGAGTGCGTGGGTGAATGCGTGGAATGGAGGGTGTATGGAAACGCGTTTATAAGCATTGAAGTGACGTTAGACATTTTGCCGGTTTTTGTGCGCTCGAGTTTTCGTACCAGAAACAAATGATTATCCACATAAATTTGAAAAAAAATTGAAAAGGGTTGATGGAATTCAAAAAATGAATAGCCTAAAACCTTCTATAATGAATTCCGTGTCGAATGGTCATGGTCTCATGCCGATCGGTCCAGTAGTTCTCAAGTTTATCGATTAGAAAGAAAAACAGAGTAGCTTTTATATATATAGATAACATATTATACAAGATATAACAGGATAGAAATTGGTAACAATTTAAATTATATATTCGAAAAGTTCTGATGCTTTAGTCTGAGTTTGAAAGAAGTCCTAGTAAGCTTATTTTTCTTGACATCTCCAGGAAGTTCATTCCACGTAAACGTAACTTATACGGTAAAAGATTTACCGAGGGTAAGATGGAGAAGAATTAAGAAAAATGTTATGTAGCATGTGAAGATTTCGGCGAAGTCGGATAGGGAGCCACTTTAATTGTTTGAAATGTAATCATATTTGCGCAAACCGAATAGTTTCGGTTTGTTTTAGTAAACAGATGAACAAATTTTGAAGATTATCTAATTTATTAAGGAGCTCATCAGTCGCATCTGATTCATAGGCAGATGGAAGATTTGGCCACTAGTTACGATCCTAACAATAAAGACGTACCGTCAATCAAAGAGATTTGTGTTGCTATACGATGCTGTGTAGAACCCAATAGAGGTAAATTGCCTCTGACCATATTAGCGCACTTCTACCTTAGAGTGCATCATCACTTACTTAGGTGTGATCACATTCTAGAGCTGAATTGTCAGCAATAAAAAAAATGAATTTCTGTAGGCTTACGTCATAAAAATAACGTATTTCTACACAGATAATGCTCGAGTGATATATACGTGGGTGGATAATAAATGATTTAGTTAACATAGAGCCTTGATAGTGACGTACCCAGAACCTCATTCTACGTAGGTGTTTTTGTTTTTATGTAAAATATTAGGGTAGAGAAATATGATATATTTTTCTGCTCGATGACACAATCTTATTAGTATTTTGAAGTGAAACTTTTATAGGCGCATGGAGGTAAAATTTTTACGGATGAAACGCGTAATTAGGGTCACGAAGATGTGCAGCGTTTTTTATGATAATTCGTTTGAATATATTAGGTAGTTTTAATATACACACCGGCATATTAAGCGGAACATAATAAAAAAAAGATTTGATATCAGTATTCCGCTAAATATGCCGGTGTATATATTTATAAATAACATGTGGCATTTCAATTTCCCACTCGTTATTTAATGATTTAATATACTATTTTTCATAATATATAATGGAATAATATTTCATAAATTCTCTTTTTTAAATTCGTAAACAAAATGTTATTATTAATTTCTAATATTGAGAAAAAACACGAGGCATTTTTATTTACAATTCGTCATATAAGATTTAAATTAATTTTCGAAACTTTTAAGATTTTCATGACATTTAAATTCATTAAATTCCTAATATATCTTCCTCTTTTCCTCCCTCTAGAACAAGACTTAGTTTGACAAGAATTAGTTTGCCAAAGAAGTTTCACTTCTGACATGTGTACTTTGTACGCACGCATTTTCAATTTTTTTTTTGTAGCTTCTGTTAAAGATAGAAAATAGTTTATTGTACACCGCACAGGAAGATAATTGAAAATGATAATTTAATAAGCTGTTCAGCGTGTATTAAATATTGTTTTCTTATAATTTAGTCGTGATGAAATCAAATACAATCAAAAATTCTACATTCAAGTTGTCTTTGACAAATATTCTAATATTGTTTCTAAGGTACGATATTAAAGAAAGTGCTCAAATATAAAATTACAATTCCATTTGTGTTCCATTGTGCTCTGTTTTAGAATCCAGAAAATCATTTTGATTTTAGTTTATTTAATTTAACTTAGATACCTTCGCTTCCACGTTTTCTTGTAGTCAAAGTAGAGCTTTAAGTAACAGTATAGCTTTTCAGTAAGCTTGCCTTTAATAGAGGTGGTGTAGTTATCAAATAACAACACTAAGACCATTAAATGGATTGTTCATTTTACAATTTTAGACACAAATTTGGTTTATCAATTACACTTATGGCTAAATTGAAAAGCTCTATGAAATCGTAGCACGTAACAGGGGTAATAAAACTTACTCACTATATAAGTAAAATGTCTTGAATTTCCCTTTTGCTATTTGAACGTAAAATATAAAGTTCGCTTTGGTAACCTGAATTCAAAGTGTTTAAAGTTGAGTTTCCTAATGTGAATTTGAGTAGAGTTTCAATAAAACATTAGTTTTAAAACTATTTGTAACATTTGTTTCCAAGAATTGTACTTTTATCAACTAAATTTACAACGGTAGTATTTGCAAAAATATATTTGAGTACTCTGAGTAAATATTTAAAGAAAGGATTTTAATAACAATTAAAAATTTTAACAAGACCTATCCTATATAAGGAGAGAAGGAAGGATTTTTATTTCCTATTTCGTTCCTCTTAATTTTCACATGAGGGTAAAAGCTTTACGAATGAAGCGTGTGATTAGCGTCACGAAGATGTGCAGCGTCTTTATGTTTTAATATTTACAAATAACATATGGCATTTTAATTTGCCACTCGTTATTTAAAAATTTAATATACTATGATTTATAAAGCATGAAATTTAAATATTTCATTGATTTCTAAATTTTAAATTCAAAAACAAATCTTTAATTAATCAATTTCAATATTGACAATTCGCCTTTATTTACAATTCATCATTTGAGATTTCTGTAAATGATTTTTATTAATTTTCGACACTTTTAATTATATATACTTTAAATTAAAATAAATACATTCCTTATATTCGACTAGACTTAAAAATTTGTTTCACTTCTGACATGTGTACTTTGTACGCACGCACTTTTAACTTTTTTTTTGATAAACGAAACCAAAGGTAGTAATATTTTATGATAGTGTCTGACTGATCTATATCTTCCTTTTTCCCTCCCTCTAAGTGTCGGAAATGTAAAGTTGTAGATTTGTATAAATATAAACAAGACTAAAAAGTTAGTTTGCCAAAGAAGTTTCACTTCTGACACTACTTCATCTGGACGTCTGGAAGGACGTTGGGGGTCGAAGGTGCTGGAGTGGCAACCTCGCACCGGATGTCGCAGTGTAGGCAGACCCCTCACAAGGTGGACCGATGATATAAAGAGGGAGCTGGAGCCAGGCGACGCAAGATCGGGCCTTGGACGTCATTACGTGAGACCTATATCCAGCAGAGGACGTCCATCGGTTGAAGCGACGGCAACGACGACGACTACTTCTTCTACTTGTATGCACGCATGTTTATTTTGCATAAACTTTTAACTAATATTGTGTAAATTTTAAACGGACCACTTACACAACCCTATGTCTATATCGTAACATGAAATTGAGGTGGCTGGAATACCAAAATAACAACTTTATTACGTGCAAATAAAACATGATATAAAGTACGAAAATCCAGTAATGTATTAACATTTTTTAATAAACGCACTTTTAATTTTTTTTAATAAACGAAACCAAAGATATGATAGTATCTGACTTATTTTCTATAAAAACTTAATATCGCTTACGAAATACGAGCTTTAGAATTGAAAGTTAGGTTTGTGGTACACCTGTCATAAATTCAATTGGAAAAGTTGCAGCTTAGGAAATATCCAGTGTTCGATTTATACAGAGGTGTCAAGATATTGGCGTCAGTTTATTGCCTCGCACCATTTATGAAAAACGTGACAAATTTTCACAACCCGTAGCGACGTGATGGCGGCGCCAGAGTGAAAATACTGTCATTGTCTATAATTTCAAGTTTTATTACGAACTTTAGATACTAAGATAATAAACTATAATATTTATTAAGTTCAAATACACCGACTCCAAATATAACAATACGAAGAACACTGTAAAAGAATACGCAATTATTTCTTACTTTTTAAAGCATATTAATGTATTTGTAAGTTTGTTTTGAAGGCGGTTCTTTTTTTGTTAAAATTTTTTTATTTTTTTTTATTTTTAGTGAATATGAAGTAAACTAATAAATTTGTTTCAATATGTGTACAACTAAAACGCGTTTCTCATATGAAATAACACCGTTTAAATGAAACAAATTTACAAAGTTAAATTTATATTAATATCGCCACACCCGGGATCGAACCCGAAACTCTTATATCACCGCTTCACATATAATTCACCTTTCAAATATTGCAATGCAGCAACAAACGTAAGGTCATTGCCATTTGATTACAGACAGTATAGATTTTGCCAAAAATTACACTCTTACTGAAGCCGTTGATGAGTTCCATTGATCTTCAACTAGCACTGGACCATACTGAAGTTACGGTAGGCGACTCAAATATCTGGATAGCTTATAGAAGATTTCTGCCGAATATCGTTGATTTGCTCCTAAGAATTTAAGAGTTCCGTCATTTTGTCATGGATTCCATCATCAGAACCTTACCAAATTATGACAAAACAACCCTTGAAGTATATCCTTTCTAATAAAAAAAGCATCATCGTAATCGGTTGGCGTGATCTTGAGTTATTCGTCCATTTGTCGCGCATATGCTTACGCGAATTTAAGACTTATCCAGTTATGTCATGGATGCCATCATCATAACTCGTTTTTTAAAAATGGGACCCTATGACGAACACCACCTTTCATTTAAAAAAAAATTATCAAGATCGGTCCACCCAGTCGGGATATATGAGGTTACAAACATTAAAAAAATACAGACGAATTGATAACCTCAGTTAAAAATAAATCTGTATCGTAAAATCTCACAACTTTATATTTGTACATTTCAATGAGACTGCATTATTACAAAAAAATCACGTTAGCCTCCGAAATTACCATGTTTTTGTTTACTTAACGTTAAGCTTCGAGATTTTTTGCTAAGATAAGATTGCGAAAAGAAATCAATCCTACAGTACTTTTAATGATTTATTTTTATAATAGATAAAACAGTTTTTAACAAGCACGCGTCGTTTCATTACATTCATATACTACAATAGGAATATTATAATGCCTGGAAAAGATAGCTAAAAAGATATTAGTCCTCTTTTTATTCTGCCACTACTTAATAAAAGTATTCAGTTTAAAAATTAAAGTGAAATAATGTTGCGTTAATGATTTATGCAATGAAACAGAAAGACAGAAGTGGAATGCCAAAATAATTTTATGGACGCGTATATTGATCTTGAATGACCGAAAGACTAAAATGACCGATTACTAAAAAAATTAGTCGACGATCTGTACTGTACTTTATTTTGTTTATAATTACCTTTTCATTTTTCCACATTTTATTTGAAAACATGTACTTAAGCATAACCTATACCCATACTACAAACATACATTAAATGTGGCCTCGTTGTCGCAGTGGTGCGAGTACTAGCTTTGTTAGCAAGCCCCGGGTTCGATCCCCGGTAGGGCGAATTTGGATAATTGTATTTTCTAATTTTTCTAAGGCTTCGGCCGTGGCTAGATACAACGCTTCCATCTTAGACTGTATCATCACTTACCAGCAGGTGAGATCACAGTCAAACGCTAAACTGTCAGCAATAAAAAATCTAACTATTTATATGACTGTTATGTGTATATTGCACATAACAAATATCGGGCATAACGTCCCGGTACAAGATACAGTCCCTTCAATGTCGTTATATCCGATATCAACTTTATCATATAATATCATCTCAATAATTTATCCATTTCTGCAATCAATGTTTAATTTATCGTAGCAACAAGTGACCATACAGACTATACATGTCAGATACATGACTATATTATCACAGACTAGATGTAGTGTGTACAGATTAAAACATTTGTAATAGTTACAAAATTTGTATAGAAAAAAATTTAACACAAACAACAATACGGACTACTTAAATCATTTCCAAAGCTGCGCTTCGAAGGGGCATTACACAAAAAAGGGGGAGATTGCCACATTTGTATCTATTACAGTCATCAAATTAAATCTGCTCGCTGACTGCACACTTGATTTGCTAATGGATCGCACTTTCTTAAATTGTTATCAAGAATTAATCCAATTGGTATAGAATTTTCTCATCTTAACTTTTTACTTACGGTTTTACCTGAAATCAAATGAGATGCCTCAGTTTGATACATTCAGTAACCACATTTGTTCCTCCTTAACACGTTTTATTAGCTTTACCTATTAAAAGAATCTTTTAACGTAGTTTTCCTCTACTAGTATAAATAACAATATTATATATTAATAACTTTATATGCTTATGCTATCCATGTTTGGAGATTGGGCTTTTTAATTTTTTGTTACTGATGATTTTTTTTTAACAGAAACCAAAAATAGGTTCAATATAAAGTAGTTACGATTTTTATTTAAGAGTCGGTGTCAGCCAAGGTACAACCAACATATGTAGCTATAAATGGTAGCTAAAAATGATTTTCATTTAATTTTATTTAGGAGAACTCTCTAAAAGAATACGTGATTATTTTTTTTACTTTTTAGAGCATTTGTTTGGAATAGATATTTTGAACGCGGTTCTTGATTGAAAATTGGAGCCAAGACCTCGGGTATCCAACTGCAGGTATGAACACAGAGGCAGCGATCTGTCCTCCCCTGGAGAATTGGATCATTAGACGGCATGGATTCCTTTCCTAGCGACTGGTGCAGATGCTGACCGCGCAAGGTTGCTACACCAGATAAGTGCCACTGTAGATACAATGCACCATAGTTTGGCAGTCTCCGGCATGGGCACTCCAGCGGCATATCTTATTATCAATGGTCGAAGGGGACATCTCACTGGAGAGCATAGCCGATGTGATGCTCACGAGCGAGTATGAATGGAAGGCGGTTGCCTTCTTTTGCGAGACTGTGATATCACTGAAGGAGGCAAATGAAAAGAGGCAATGAAAGCGGCAAAGGGAGGATGCGGCTGATGCCCTCCGTCTCCGTCGAAGGAGGCTGGGTGGCAATAGGCACAGGTATGCGCTTCACTATTCTTCTCAGTAAACTGTAGATTATTATAGTCGGAATCATCCGGGTCACTACAGGGGAATGTGAAATGGGACCCACTAGTGATCCCAACAAAGGATGACGAGGAATACGCTGGGTTTTAGTGGGTATTCTGGTTATTCAGAGAGTCCCACACTCCCGATTGGAAGAATTTCTTCTTCCTCCGGGGTGCGTAAAAGCATTTCCCAGCGACAAAAAGAGGCGGTTCTTTTTTGTTAAAATTTTTAATTATTGATTTTAAAAGTATAATGTATTTTATTAATGGCTTCATCTATTATTGCCTTTTCGTTTTTATCGCTTTTACGCATGCTGGACTGAGAATACAGCTCCATCCAGGAGTGTGAACTCACTGTTCACCAGAATACCTATTGAAACCCAGCGGAGCCCTCTTCATCTGAGTGGTGGACGCTAGTTGTTCTCTAACACATTCAGTTCTGGCGTCACGAATGAACCCGTCTCAAAGGTTCAAGAAAGGGGAAGCAGCCGGGCGAAATTGGATCATCTAACACTCCCCCTCCTCCGGCGGGAGGGAGGAGCATCGACTGCTTTCTCCCTTTGCCTATCTAATGCCTCATTCTATAAGATAACAGCCTCATAGAAGGAAGCAACTGCCCTTTAAGACTGTTACACAAAGATAATACGAATACTGCTGCCACGATCTAAGACTTCATATTCTTTTATATGTAGACCTAGAATTTCGTGTTCCTATCGACATTTTAATATAAAAAATGTAAGTGTTATATAAAGTGTATATCTAACAAAAAAATGGAATAAGAAATCAAATAGCTATGTAATAAAGTCAGTGGAAAGTTTTATGCTATATTTTGGAGATGAACAGTACTAAAATTTTGATAACTAACGTATTTTAAATTAAAATATCTGTAATAATAAAGCAATTCAAGTGAAATACCTTGTACAGGCAGTGTTCAAATGCATAGCGATGTGACCTCTTAAAATGGTTTCAAAATCTGAGCTTTCCTTGGGTAAGAAGATTACCTTTAATATTTTAAAATGGAACTCTACAACTTTCGCATTGCGAATCCGATTTGCATGATATTGGAGCTTCAAAATGGCAGTTTAATGTGAAAGTTCAAATTTTACTGAAAACTCAGCGGGATAACTGATCTTAAATTTGTAAGGTGATATTAAAGTTAATTTAAAAGGAGACGTTAAGTTAATTCGCGTGGCTTAAACAAAGTCGTATTTTACAAGCTAACTTTTTATGATTTTTTGGGTATACATTTTTTGGATCTGCCAATTCGTCAAGTACTTTTCAGCCTTCTACCCTTTCTACCCCCGCCCTCTGTTTTATATCGCTAATCTGCGGAGAGGCTTTATTGATATTGACGAGACTTTCTGTGGCAGATATTTAATGTTAAAGGTGCTGTTTTTAACTGGTGGAAGGCCTCGGCGGCTAGTTACCACCCTACCAAAGACGTACCGTCAAGCAAATAAATTTGTGTTTAAAAACCATAAGAGGTAAATTGCCCTTACCAGATTAGCGCGCTTCCATCGTAGACTGTATCATCACTTACCACTAGGTGTGATCACACTCAGGCACTAGTCTTATCAGCAATAAATAATAAAAAGGTGATAATTTATGTTACTTATTCATTACCAACAAGTTGCCGCTTGGTTGTGATCTCACATGATGGTAAGTGATGATACAGTTCAAAATAGAAGCTCGCTGACTTTGTAAGAGGTAAATTATTTCTTATGATATCTGCACAACATCGTACATCATCGATTTTTGAAGTGAAACTTCTTTCGGCGCGTGCCGTACGCACATACACATTGTCATTTAATATATCTGTTTTATTAGTCTTTGTTCATCAAAGCTTAACTATTGTAAATTCATAAACATCAGTGTGTCTTTGTACTTCATAATAAAAGGTCGTTAATATGTAGTCTCTCTCTTAGACATGATCATGAGGATAAAATGATTACGGATGAAACGCTTGATTAGCGTCACGAAGATGTGCAGCGCCTTTTTTGCTATTTCGTTTGAAGGTTAGGTAGTTTTAATATTTACAAGACTGCCTCATTGGTCTAGTGGTTTGCATGTTCGACTACAGACATGAGGTCCTGGGTTCGAGTCCCGGGTCGAACCAATTCAAAATTCAATATTGAGTTTCCTATTAAGATTTTCTCAATATTTTCCTGAAGTTGGGAAGTTGGCAGTGTTATCCACCCTCGTGCCTCGGAGAGCACGTTAAGCCGTCGGTCCTGCGCCTGATCTCTCTCCGGTCGTGTCGGATTCCCGTCACATCGGACTATGAGAGTGCACTTGTGTACTATACCTGCCAATCCGCAGTGGAGCAGCGTGGTGGGTCTATGCTCTAAAAACCCTCACTCCTCGGTGTGAGAAGGCCTGTGCCAGCAGTGGGACGTTAAAGGGCTGCTACTTATTTTTTTTTTTTTATATTTACAAAGAACATTTGGTGTTTTAATTTGCCACTCGTCATTTAATAATTTAATATATTATCTTGCATAGAATATAATATAAAAATATTTCAAAAATTCTCTTTTCTAAATATTGTATAATAATTTCTAATATTGAGAGAAACACGTGGCATTTTTATTTACAGTTCCTCATATGAGATTTCAACAAATTATTTGTAATATTGTTCAACACTTAACATTTTAATGACAATTAAATTCATTAAAAATATAAAGTTTTAGATTTGTATAAATATAAACAAGACTGAAAAATTAGTTTGCAAAAGAAATTTCACTTCTGACATGTGTACGCATGCACTTTTTCTTTTTTGGCGGCACTTCTTAGATGGTAGAGTCATATTAAGGCTCAGATAAATATCAACGTAATCATAAAAGTAAATATTAAAGTAAAGTATTCGTACCATGTCTTCCTGCTCTGATTTTAACTAATATACTTATAAACACGATATGGAATATTCATATTCCATGATATTAATCTAAGTTTATCCCCGTGAGATGCAAATAATTTCTATCGAGTCCTCTCAAAGCAAAAATAGTATGCAAATTAATTCTCGCGCACCTCTCACAACGACATCTTGAAAATTTAAATTCAGATTTTATTAAAGCTATAGGTTATTAAAGTGAATCGGATTTCATAAATTGTTTCAGACATTACTTTGTTCAACAAATTTATAATTTAATATATTTACTACAATACTATTTGCCTGTTTTTACAGTATTTAATTGCTTTGTTCTTCTTAACTTCTTTGTTGACCTTTGACTTGCGATCTAGGGCATTATTTATGTCGGAGAATAAGAGAGAAGGAGAGCATAAAGCATAGGGGCGTAAGGTTCTCCCCGACATCGTCATTAATGGCATCCATAGTCATATCAATCAATCATAAATAACATCAATTTCCGTACCATGGGCGTTGATGGGTAATGTTGCTGCAATCAAACACTTTATTAATTAACTCAGATTATAATATTCAGTCATTATATCATATAATAATAGCTAGAAACGCGACAGCACCTTAAGTTGACCGCACCGGCGTGCCGTCACCCGAGAACTACCGAGTGACGCGCGCCGGACTGTCACTTATTCACTCAGCCCCACGGCGATAGACAAATGGCGCCAGCGTTCCACAGACTACGGCACTCCAACATATATATTATATTGGAAGTTTTTTATAATACTATACATTACTTGTATTATGAATTCATATACCTGAGAAGATTTTTTCCGGTGAACTATTGTAAGCTTACAACATAAAATTTTTATTAAAATAAATCGTTCTTGTACTTTGAGCCTACGAGACTTTTATAAACTGAAAATACGAAATATTTCGTTTCTTTCTATTTAATAAGACTTTATTATTATTTTGTTAACACATAATAAGTAACGAGAGATAAATATAATCTCAGCTCAATAACTAAAACAACGACAGTGGTATTATAAACAATGCAAGGTTGCAGAGAGCAATAATTGCTTCATATTATTTGTAAGGCGTTTAATCGAGTTGAAACAAATTTGTTTCTATTTCTTAAGATCGACATGCTTATCTTCGATTTTTATATATAAGCGATTGTTTATTCGAATTTTCTTAACATTAGGAATATCCTTTTTATTATACCCATATATATAGGCCATGCCACAATAAAACATAATGTCGTATGTTTTATTGTGGCATGGCCTATATATACAAATATTAAAAGGAAACTTTTATTAAATAAACTAGATAGCGTTATGTTTGTATTCAATTAAAAGATATATTCTTCTAAAGTTCTTTAATAGTTTTAGGTTAGGGTACAACAACTGTCTTATTCTTAGTGGCCACAGATTACATATGCAGGTATAATACTTACCATAGATGCACTTACTACAGATACAATATTATACAACAGACAGTTTTATATCTAAAAAAAATTAGAAGCACGTACGTATAAAGTATACATGTCAGAAGTGAAACTTCTTTGGCAAACTAATTTTTAAGTCTTGTTTATATTTATACCAATCTAAAACGTTAGATTTGCGAGACTTAGAGGGATAGGAGAAAAGAGGGCTAAGGGAAGATATGTTAGAAATTTAGTGAATTTATTTGTCATTAAAGTATTAAAAGTATCGGACATTAAATAAAAATGCCACGTGGTTTTTGTCAATATTAGAAATTATTATTTAAATTTTGTTTTTGTATTTAAAATTTAGAAAAGAGAATTTATGAAACATATGAAATTGTTAAATAACTAGTGGCAAATTAAAATGGCACATGTTATTTGCAAATATTAAAACTACCTAACCTCACACGAATTAGAATAAAAAACGCCGCACATCTTCGTGACGCAAGTCGCGCGTTTCATTCGTAAAAATTTTACCATCATGTGCCTAAAGAAGTTTCACATCTAGAATCAAATTTAACATCAATTGCATAATTTTTATAATTATAAAATCCTTTGAGTTAGGAGTTTGAAAACTTACTGAATGAGAAGTTCTTACCAAATAATTAAGTATTCCTATGTAAAATAAGTCTGTGTATAGTATATTATCATGCATATATATGGCAGTGAAAGACGATATTTACATTTAGCTAAGACAGACTTTAGAAATGAATTAAAGCAGGTTATACCAATATAGGCCACATAAGCGTCCCAATGCCCCTGCTGTGCTATAAAATAGGTCGCCACGACTCATTTGAATAGAAGATACAATAGCATGTTTTATATTTTATGAGAAGCTGGGATAGTTACGGCAGCTCTGTATCATACAAAGTTGATTGAAAAAGTTTATTTTCCATAAACTGCCAGTTATTCATTGACATAGTAGAGCGAATATCGCGGTAATACGGAAACACAGACATAAAAATACAGACCATAAGTGAAAAATCAATTTCAGCTGTTCAAGTCTTTCAAAACCATGGTCTCTATCATCTCTTAAGATATTTAATTCATCTTTTCAAATAATCTATAATTAAACTTACATTAATACGATAGCAAAGTAAGACAATAACAGTAATTTCAAAAGGAAATTCTCTTAAAGAAAACAACCAAACAAAAAGCGGTAATCGAAACGAGCCAAAGAAAGGTACTAATGACCAACTGGAAAAGTTACTTAGTTGTAGTTTTTGGAGCGTTATATAAATTAAGAATGCTTTTATTAGTTTCTTTGACCTCCTTTGATATTTATTCAAGTTTCAGCTCCACAAAGTTGTTATTGGCTATAGCTTTGTAATTATATCTATTAATTATATTGGTTATTGGTTTGAGCCTTTCGTTGTGTTTTAAATCAAAACCAATGAAACATTCATTATTCAAGTAGGCTTTCACGTTACTCCCACATATTATTTCGAGTGTAATATGTTTATTTAACACACAGTTTATTTTTGAACTAGTACACTAACCGGTTTTTGATACAAATATATTTTGCTATCAAATCATGAATGTGTTTATTCTTCATTTATAATTAAAAAAACAAGATTTAAAAATGTAACCTAACTCTTATACAAAAATGATGTTAATAATTATCAATTATAGTTTGATAATAAAATCGTATGTATAGCCTCGAAGTAAAATTGCCAAACATATACAATATAAATGGAAAAAGTAAATTCCATCGCGTTTATTATATCAGTCTTCCATATACACATTTTTATTGTCTATTATAGGAATACTTTAATAAACATTGCCTTTCTCATTAATTATATACGACGACCATGAATGCTAGTTTGTGTTATTTTTTTATACAATCGTATCCGAATATATACCGACATAACCGACATTGCTTATACCAACAGATCGGCTATAACAACAGAAGTGGCGAAGTCCCGGACGAATCTCTATATAAAGTAACTAGCGGCCCGTCTCGGCTTCGCACGTGTAGACATAAATAGGTAAAGATATTTAAGTTATAAGTGTGATAATTAAAACGACCATGAATTGACAAATATTATGAAAAACTGTGATTCCTAATACTAAAACTAAGTAGCTCTGAAAAGAACTTGTTAAGTGAAGCAGTGGACGTGTTTTTTAACACATTGTTAAAAAAACACGTCCACTGCGTAAGTAGCCGACCGGCTACCTAGTTCATAATGGTGCACCCCCTACTCCCGCACTGCCTCTCTCTCATCGAGTTAGTTACTCGATGCGCTGCGTGGCGGCCGCCGCCGGCATGTGTTTTATTTTAATTTCATGGTATCTTTTGAATGGAATATCCGATTTCAATAATTCAAAAAGTAATCATCAGGTATTGAGACAGTCATTTTGATAAAAAATTATAAATGGTATGGATAACAAGGTCTGATTTTGATCGGCATTTCTATCAATTTGTTAAATGTAAAAAAGTAGTTATAGTGACATAACTACAATAGTTAGACATATGGTCTCGTGAAGTTTTTTATAGATATTGATACATTCTATAATATTGTCGAACATTTTTTGTCCTATCATTAATACTCTTCACGGCATACGAGTATGCGATGAAAGACATTTTATGGCTAATGTTTTTACACCTTCCGTTGGTTTTAATAGGAATTTCTAACGATTTCTATAGTAATCTTGTACTAAATATAGCCTATGTTACTCAGTGGTAATGTAGATTTCTAATGAAAAAAATTTATTAAAATCGGTCCAGTACTTTTTGAGTTCATTCGTTACATACAAAAATACAAATCTTTGCTCTTTATAATATTAGTGTACATATGTAAACAAAAGGATACAGAGAGATATCGCGTAAAACAACGAAACTTTATCAATATTTATCGTTTACTTGTTCCTGTATCCTGTATAATTACTTTATAATAAACTTTTTTATTTTTTCCCACATTCTATTTAAACACAACCTACGTTCGTACTACAAACATTAATATAATTATTTGCATATATTGCTTATAACAAAATCGGACGTAACATCCGAAATATATGGTCCCTTCAATGTCGTTATATCCAGTTTCGACTGTATTAATATTTATTTGACCCACAATTACATTTGATACCACCTTCCCGTCTAATTATTAATAGTAACTTTTAACCCTAAGGTTGTCTGTCAGAAATAGCTAATCTATATAAATATACATAAGAGATATCCAGGTATCTAGTGACTCATCACGATATCTTTGGAACCATAAGGCGTAGAGACTTGAAATTTGGTTGGAATATTCCTTTTGCCGAGTAGAGGTCAGCTAAGAATGGATTTTGCGAAATTTCACCCGCAAGGGTGGTTGCCGGGGTGTTATACGTACGTTTATTATTTTTAAAACAATTTGCCTAAAGTAATGAAAAAACAATCCACGCATACGAAGTCGCGGGTTCAGCTAGTAATAGATAAGGCTATGCAACTGTACTTTTTATCTGTATAATTTGTCTTGTGTTTTCTATTGGATATTCTGTGGTGTACCATGAAGTGTATTCTCTCTCTCTCTCTCTCTCTCTGTACTTCGTTTATTTTATTATCTGATAGATTAATCTTTTGACGTACAAATAAAATTTGTAATTGTAAAAAATCAGCAAATGTAATACAATATTATTTTTTCTCAAATACGAATCCCCGAATGCATTGTCATCGGTGTAGCGATGCTGTCATTCAAGTGTCACGCTGTGACAGTCGTCGACATCTACACAAAATGGTATAAAAGAGTCGACATTGTTTTTGTTGCTTAATATTACCATTTTATAATATCGTAAAAGAAATTTACTTTTCAACAAACTCACTGCTTATTACAAAAAAAAAAAAATGTTTTAACCTATCAACTCTACTGCATAAACTGACATGACGATTGGTAAAGTTAAGTTACATTTTGAAGTGAAACTTCCTTAAGTGCATGAGGGTAAAATGTTTACGGATGAAACGTATGATTAGCGTCACGAAGATGTGCAGCGTTTTTTATGCTAAATCATTTGAAGGTTACGTAGTTTTATAATTTAAAAAGAACATGTGCCATTTTAATTTGCCACTCGTCATTTAATATATTATCTTTTATAAAATATAATATAAAAATATTTCGTAAATTCTCTTCTCTTAATATTAAATAATAATTTCTAATATTGACAAAAACACGTGGAATTTTTATTTACAATTCGTCATTTCAGATTTCAATAAATTATTGACAATTTTAATGTCAATGAAATTTATGAAATTCCTAAAATATCTTCCTCTTTCTCTTCCTCTAAGTCTCGGAAATCTAAAGTTAGAGATTTGTATAAATGTAAACAAAACTTAAAAATTAGTTTGGCAAAGAAGTTTCACTTCTTAAAGTACATATGTTTGCACGCACGCGCTTTCAAATTATCGCTTGCTAAGGACTCGATCATGTAATTATTTTAACAAGGATTTGCGCCTCCTGAAAACATGTTCAAAAGAGATTATATTTGATGCAACTGTTTGCAGTAAATAGTATAAATTGTCACGCTTGAAACCGATTATCAAAAATCATAAATGTGTTATACCTTCACCATATGAGGACGGGTATTGACGTGGACAATACATATTACCCCTCAATAGATTTGCAACAATGGCGTTTTAAACCGTACGCTAAACACGTGTCAAACGTCGTGACATTACTTAACATATAAACGAGAGATGTAATAAAATAACCGTTTGATATAAGGAAGGGTGACACAATAGGGATGTGACTGTGCAACACGCGTGACGAATTCACTCACCCTGTATGTCATTTCAAAGGCGCAATGTCCAATGACGTAAAAAATAGAATTAAGGCCATCCAGTATTATTGTAGCGTGAATCATTCGAATATTGTCGGTCTCTTGTTAGTGTCACTCCCGTTGATCCGATTACACGTTTCAACGGATCAGTCTAATCGCATTCGTCATGGATTTCTATTTTCATTACGGTTTCATCGGGAAATTGTTTCCATGTTGTAGTTTACACATCGGTGGCACATTGTATCCCAGATTTGTTCTATTTTAAAACGTTTACAAACCATATTTGAACATTTTTAACGAGTAAATGGAAGCAGTCGTTAGATAGAGAGTCAAAGTGCCACTGAGTCTTCATGAAACTTATATGTTAAAATGTTATTTAGAATTCATCCTTGTGCTTTTCAGTACAGCAAAGCATTGTGAGAAAATCTGTATATACTCGTATCTTAAGCAATTCTGGAATATGTAATGCCTGCCAATACAATGTGGATGAAAGTGGTGTGTTTATGCCCTAAACTCATCTTATTAGTAAATGAAAAAGAAAAATAGTATTAAGGTATATGTTATTTTAAAGACATTGACCTATATGTTATACACAAGACTTTGCAAAGAAATGTCTTAAAGAATTGGTAACACGCACTTTTTAAGTTCTTTGTATAATTATATACTTTTAAACCTTTTATGTGGTCTTTCAATAGATAGCATCCACTTGAAGGTTAAAAAATGTATTTCAAATTGAACAAGATGTATCAGAAGAGAGTGAACTAATAGACCGAACTTAACATGGAAATATATTTGTAATGATTTACTCATATTTGAATACGAAAACACAACCGCTTCGGTCCACAATATTACGAATCTTCCTGAATACATTTCTAAATATGCAAGAGATCACTGTTTAGTTTAGTGGCATAAACAGGCTAAATGCTCATTGAAAGTTTAATGGGAACCCATCGGCTGTTATGTAACTCATTTTACCACTAGGATCGTGTCCCGGTCGACGCATTTAATATAAGTTCTCGTGCAAGACCACTACAACTTGAGTTGCATATTCATGAGGCTTGGAGCGAGTTGGAAGTCACGACAGCCTTACTGCCTGACTAATTACTTTATAACTGTCTACAAATTCTAACATTATGAGACGAGTTAAAGCGTTTTTGTATTTAAACTCTTCAAAGTTCAAATAGCCAGTAAAATTCAAGTTTAAGAGACTTTCTTTTAACACACATAAAAGTTACAGTTAGTTAGAGCCTATTAAAATCACACACACAGGCCTCCTCACTTATGCATAAGGAATTTTTTGAGCATACTCCCACCATGCAGCTGTCCCACGGATTGCAGGCTACACATATACCAGAATTGAACTAGGCACAATCCTGACAATGTTTTCCTGTACTGAAAATCATAATGATGAATTTTAAACAACAATTAGACACATAAACTATACGTTTTAGTGATGCCGGGCCAGAATTTAAAACGCAGCTATTAAGAAGAATCTAAATTTCTATCCATTAGGCTCAATAATAAAAAATGAGAAGTTATTTATTGAAAAAAAATGACAAATAGTTTTCAAACTGAAATTAATTGCATTTATACTCTTAGGAAGAAGTAAAGTAGTTTAATAGAGTCCTATTGTTGGGTATAGATTTTTTAGACGAAATTAATATAAGATTATTCCATTGCCTCGGTAGTTTTATCATATTTAAAAACGATTACGATGTACCATCATCGAACGGCCCTATTATAATGTTTGTATGTTAAACTCGATCTTATTTGATATATTGTATTTAAATTATTTTGTATATAGAAAACATAGTCTGTATGTTCATCTTCTATTCATCTGATTAAATCTTTGAACAGTTGCTGTCAACCACTTATAAGTATCTAAATTGGTGCCATTTTGCAATATGCCAGAACTTCCATTAATTGATATATTTCGATGGAGATTACATTGTTCTATGCTCCTGTTTACAATTTTGGATGTTTATTTATAGGCTGACGGTAATACAAGCAATTTTTAATATATGATATATTGTATATACAGTTTAAAATGATAATGTGATAATCTGTTAAATTGTTCAGGAACATTAAGTGACCAGGGTGGATTTCGTCTATCTATTCTCAGGTGCTTCACTGAAAACAGAACAGAAATTAACAATAACGAGAGTAATGCTGGGTTTTAGTGGATATTTTGGCTTACCAGTGAGATCCACATACTCCCGATAAGATTTTAGGTCTGCCCCAGACCTAAAATTATGTATGTAAAGGCATGATGAAATGGTATGTAAGAGTAAGTGGTAGCTCATTAGCAGCTGTTGGAACTGCTGGGCACAGGCCTTCTCAGTCATATGAGAGAGGGTTTTTAGAGAATACACCCACCTCTCGGCTCCACTGCGGATTGGGAGGCACAGTACACAAGTGCACTCTCTATTCCTTCACTCTCATAGTCCAATGTTTTTTTATAGCCTTGGTAAGCAAACGAGCCTGCGGGTCACCTGATGTTGAGTGATTACCGCCACCCATGGACAACTGCAGCACCATAGAGGCCACTGATGTGTTGCAGACCTAATAAAAAGGAGTTTAATTGCCTCTTAAACGTCTCTAAGTTATAACCTTGTGGAAACACCGTGGCGATTTGAAGGATACGTAGCAATGACTGTGCGTAACTGCTTTTACAGGTTGAAGATTCTTTACAATATACGTAAATATATTTCACAGGAATTGCGCATGAAACTAGTGGAGTCTTTAGTACTTTCCAAATTAAATTATGCCGATATTATAATTGGTCCCCGCCTTTTATCGAGAACTAAACGTATCATCCAGCGTGTTCAAAATGCATGTACACGTTTCTGTTTCGATATACCACCACGTGATCATGTAACACCCTATATAAATAATAAAGGTCAACTAAAAATGCAACTTAGAAGAAAACTCCATCTAGCCGTATTACTTTTCGGTGTTATAAAGTCAGGTCAACCTTTTTATCTCCATAAAAAATTGAACTGGGTACAGTCAGAGCGATTAAGAGCTTGCGAACACCTCAGCGTCCCACTTCATAGAACCGCTGCATTTAGAGGGTCATTTAAGTACTCTGCCACTAAATGCTGGAACAATATTCCTCCGCCGATCAAGAATGCAAAAAGCAAGTTAAGTTTTAAATACCATTTAAAACAATTCCTTTTAATAAAGCAAAAGGAGCATGGCAATCTAGTGGCAGAACTTTCCATTCTTTAGTGTCTTTGGTCTCATAAGATATTACGTTTTATTTTTTTTTTTTTTTTTTTCTTTCTGTGTCCTTTATTTATGCACATATATCTATCACATTTATAATATCTTAATATATTTACCTTAATTATTATTTATTTTTAATACGGTATGTTTGTAAAAATTAAAATTTGTCAACGATGTTTTTTGGTAACTTTATTTTTTGTTGTTACTACTGTTTTTAATACCTGTTTGTATACGTTATCTGTTAATTTTAAAGTTTGTATGCTGTGACGTCACCGGGGTCTCAGCTGAAAATCAGCGTCGTGTGTTTCTACTACACACGATAATATGCTGAGCTGGAAACCCTTTCGAGGTGGTGTTACAGACAGTAATGCTGTTTATGATAATGCTGTTTGTTACACCATCATTGAATAAATGCTTTTTCTTTCTTTCTTTCAGATGACACAGAAATAAAAATGTCCTAAATTTGTCAACCCAGGAATTAAACCTGGGCTGGAACAATCGAAAACAGTGTTCACTTACTGTAGCAAAGTCGTCAAATTTCTTGTATTCTGACGCAAATACTTTTAATAGAGGTTGATGCTTTTGTCTACTAAAATACGTAATTATGATATTCATAGTCGTTTAAATTTTATTGTAATTTTTTTTGAAATAGTTAATCTAACGATAAAATAAAATGACGTCATTCCTGACGTACCTCGGATCTCCGAGGTACGTCAGGAATGGCGTTATTCATCGTGACACCAAGACGCCCACCGTGGAGGTGTTCGTCCGGCAGTTGGCGAGGAGTATGTTCCACCACGCGGACCACTCCCCGCACACACACCTCCATGGCATTGCCAGCCAGCATCATAGATCTGAAAGCACTGGGCGCCCACTACCTCGTGAGCTCCTGCTGTCACCACCACCAGGCGTGGGTGAAGATGACGGCGTTGACGACTCGACGGCAGTGACAGAACTCGGACAGACCTGGATGGTTCCGCCGGTGTAAGCTGGTGGGAACCAGCCCGTTAGGATGACGGGCAGACACAAATACCGGGTATCGACGTTGCCTGAGAAAATAAGCCCGGGTAATGAGGCATTACCTCGAGGCCCGTCCCCCACAACTTGGTTGTGAAGAACCCCGGATGCTAAAATAAAATGTTAGAATCTTAAAACAGCTTCTAAATTTCTGTCCAATATCACAAAGCTTTATTCAAGACGTCATCCGTTTATTTAGAAAGGAAACTAATTAATTAAGTCCACAATAGCGTAGCTTTGTAGTCAAACCAGCCTCCCTTTGAGGTTCGTATAGAGAGAATAAGTAAGCTTTAGTACACCGTTACGTTGCACTTTTGCGAGGAATAAGGAAAGCGTCTATTTGTTCCCGTTATGGTTAATGAATTTCACAGGTTAATTAAGAGATATTTAAGTAATATTTGCAGATGAATACCACCATTGATGTTGTGTTATATAGAGAATGAAGAGAAAAATAAATACAATATAAAGATAAACGTAAAGAGGTAACAAAAATAGACACTTAATGATTGAACCAAAAGCAAATAGAAATTAACACATATTCGAAATTGGACTTCAAAATCGCAATATAAAAAGAAATAATTTAAAAATAGGCCTTTTAATATCTCATAAAAATTAAAAATAAAAGAGTTTTCTTCTGAGGGGTATCGAAACAATCATATACGTCGATGAGATGAAACCTGTCAGGAACTCAGCGGTTATTCATTTAAATATAGTTTTTGTAAGTTATAATGTGTTTAGCTTTGATGTAGAACATTTTTTTACAAAATAATGTATTTGCTTTTCGTTTTTGTGCATATTTAGCAGTAAAATCATATAGTCTATTACTTAGTACAATAAACGATTTTTTTGTTATTTCAGGTTAATCATCAACGTATTAATGCACGAAGAGTTAAATAGCCTATTTCTCCGTCTTCGTAATGTATTAAACATTACAAACACGGAGAAATGTGAACTATTTTTATGTGTACGTGACTATATGACTGAACTCCTAAATGGCTGGACTACTTTTAGCGATTATTTCGTTTAATCTGGTTAAGCGTAACAATTTGTCCGAATTGGAAACGACGCAGATCTATCTATTAGCAAATGCCAGTTTATATGTGTATATAAAGAAAATTATGCCTTCTATGTTCTTTTTTATTTTTTACACCAAATACACAAGTTGTCTATTCATTTCTTTATAGCAATATTGCGGACTAAACAATTGAATAGATTTAACTTTTAAAGCTATATTTTGAAACAGATAACTTGGTAATTAACACCAGACTGAGCTACAGTAAAGTTTGACTGCTATTTGTCTATTAATGGAACTGCTGCTTGCATACTTTCCTTTCCATTCCGCGTAATTAAATAATTATGAAAAAAGTGTTTGCTATAGGCATATGCAGATGCTTTTGTTATCCTGTACAAAGAAATAAAAAATTGTTGAGAACGCGGAATAAGCCAACCGAGTTAACTTTTGCTGCTTTGTCAGTTTATTTAACAACGCTTTTCCTTAACGTTTTCACGTTTCGCGAGACCCGGTAATTTTATTCCTTCGTTTTATATTTAGTCTTACTTTGAACAGGATTTGTTGATCGTAGTTGCTTTATCTTAACTCTGTACGAATATTTGTTTCACTAAAAACTGAGTTCACAATTAAAAATATTTAACTTCAACTTAATTTTGTAGTGTGTAGCAAACTTTAAGACTTTTGTTTTCATTTCATTTTTACATTTTCATGACGTTGGCGCTGTTGTACGCGTACTCGTTTTGTTAGCAAAGGCCCCAGGTCCGATCTCCGGTAGGGCGAATGTAGAAATTGCATTTTTAATTTGTCTGGACTGATGGGAGGCTTCGGCCGTGCCTAGTTACAACCCTATCAGCAAAGACGTACCGCCAAAACAAAGAGATTTGTATTCCGGTACGATGCTATAAAGAAACCGTAAGGGGTATGGTCGCCTCTTAACAGATTAGCGCGCTTCCATCTTAGACTGTATTATCACTTACCATCAAGAGAGAGCACAATCAAGCGCTTAACTGTTAGCCATAAAAAGTATCATCATA
Organism: Elymnias hypermnestra; assembly: GCA_015832385.1. Classification (NCBI taxonomy): domain Eukaryota; kingdom Metazoa; phylum Arthropoda; class Insecta; order Lepidoptera; family Nymphalidae; genus Elymnias; species Elymnias hypermnestra. The sequence continues at coordinate 4,503,894 of JACTOM010000933.1, forward strand.
AGCTAAACTAAAATCTTATGTTATTATAGTAGTAACACTAATAAATCACATCAATTTTATCCGTGCTAATATTATTAATGCAAATCTAATTTTGTTAAATTTTTAAATAGATAAATAAAATTTGGTATAAAAAAGATATAGAGCCTGAAGAAGGAGAAAGGCTGCTTTTTATAAGAAAAAAAGATTTGTAACGGATGTAAATATCAGTCATTTTTAGAGCATGGAGCTTTAAGGTTGTTTTTAGGCTGTTGATTCAATGTAAGTAAATATGGCATTCAAAGTTTGCAAAAGTTTTGCTTCAACAGTGTAAAATAACAATTGGGAATAGGGCATCAAAGCTTGTATATAAACAAAACTATGTTATATATGTATATATAAGCTATAAATTATTGTATTTATAATCTGAAGGCGCTTTTTCAATGTATAATTGTGATTACTATAGTGTATTAGTTTCAATCTCCTAAATGGTTGAGTCACTGCCAAGGCATTACACGCTCGAGTTCTTGACAGGCGTCCATGAGTTCTTTCCGAGACTAAAGTCTTTATGTAACGTCTCCAATATACTATGACATGGGTTAAAAAAAAATTTGGGTCATAGAAAATTAAATTAAAAAGGTAATTTCGTACCTATAAAAAACATTATCTCATTATTTTAAACTTAAATTTTCGTGCTTTATTAACATATTGACTATTTGACCGGGTACATAACTAGTTGCATGGAGTAACGTCGTGACCACGATCCATGCAACTGGGTCGAAATATCGGCAAAATTATAAATTAAAAATCGCCATCGTGATATGTACCCGTTCAAATAGTCAATATTATCTCATTATATGAAAAGAAAACGTTATTTTCATTATGTTTTTAAGCATAATTAGAAAAACCATGAATTCAAATTCAACAATCATTTACAACACTTGGAATCGTCAAATATAGTGTTTTTTTTTTCACACACTAATTATAATATACAACTGATGATGGTATTAAAGAAATCTAACGTTGCGAGGGTTTCTTTCACGTATAAAATAAACCTTACGATGAATATTGTTTTTTTTATTGTGGCGTGTAATCTGAAGTAATATTACAATGTTGAAGAGTTAGTTTGCTGGGTTAAACTCGGTAATTTTAGGAGTTATTGGTTTGTACCAAGAAAATATGTAAATGTTAGCTAAACTGTTTATCAACGTTACAAACAATAGGCGGAATATTAGGCGGTGTTGTTTTACTCACCAGCCCCCACCTCCATGAATCAGTCGGACTCATCCGGGGCACCAGGGACGAAAGTGTAAGCAAATCCTTTGGAATCTCACTTACTGATGAAGAGAGTTCTGCTGGGTTTTAGTGGGCATTGCGAAGCTCCCACCTTTGCTGCATCCCACTCTCCTGACCCATTTGGGTTAGGATATTTGCGAAATATTTATTAATGTGAATCTCCTTTAGGCGCATGGGGGTAAAATTTTTACGGATGAAACGCGTGATTAGCGTCACGAAGATATGTAGCGTTTTATGTCAATTCTTTCAAACTTTAATTTGGCACACGCCATTTAATAATTTAATATACTTTTCTAAATTTTAAATTCAAAAACATAATTTTATAAATAAGTTCTAATATTGACAAAAAACACGTCGCCTTTTTATTTACAATTCGTTATTTGATATACATACATACATAGCATCACGCCTCATTCCCATAGGGGTAGGCAGAGACAACATCCTTCCACTTGCCACGATCCTTGCATATCTCCTTCGCTTCTTTCAATCTCATTAAACCTTTCATACAAGTTCGTCGGTTTAGAGTACTCTTGACCTGGCCGTTATTTAAAATGTCCTGGATTTGGTCCAGGAACGTTCGCCTCGGTCTTCCCCTTCCAACTTTCGCATTCACTCTTGACTCATAATTACTCACTCGTTATTTGAGATTTCAATAAATTATTTGTATTAAGTTTCAACACTTAATATTTTAGTGATATTTAAATTTATTAAATTCCAAACATATCTTCCTCTTTCCCTTCCTCTAAGTATCGGAAATGTTAAGTTTTATATTTGTATAAATATAAACAAGACTTAAAAATTAGTTTGCCAAAGAAGTTTTAAATCTTATTTGTGTACTTTGTACGCGCGCACTTTTCATTTTTTGGTACTAGTCTCGGTCTCAATCGGTTCGGATTATAGTTTCTATTGTGTAGTCATCGGCACTTTGCAATATATTTGTATTATATGGAATTATCTCCCATATTCAAATTATATCGAGGGTCTCAAGGTGTCGTAATAAACAAATACGGTAAAAAATATCTATCAATACATACATAAGTTTTAAAGTAGATGTGGAAAGACATAAATCGTAATAAATGTATAAGCCCCTCACGACCGCTTTCCCCCTGGTAAGAAAATTTACAATTCCAAACTTTCTCTCATATTAAGCTCACACTGGCTGTTCCCTGTATTATGAAGTTTGCTGCATATTTATTCCTGTTTTATTTTACACACAAACAATGGCAAAATATGTGGTGTACTACATATGAAATTCAATCAATATTCATTCATAACTTATGAACTAGCAACATAATTACATGCTAAAACTACAAAGAAATTAAAAATATATTTATACAAATCTAAAATTTTAGTGTTTCGAGACTTAGAGGGAGGGAAAAAGGAAGAAATGTTATAAAATATTAAAAGTGTCAAAAATTAATAAAATAATTTATTGAAATCTCGAATGACGAATTGTAAATAAAAATTCCACGTGTTTTTTTTAATATTAGAAATTATAAATTTTGTTTATGAATTTAAAATTTATGAAATATTTTTATTTCACAATTTATGAAAAATAGTATATTAAATTAATAAATGCCTATGTTATTTGTAAATATTAAAACGACCATACCTTCAAACGAATTATCATAATAAACGCTGCATATCTTCGTGATAATAATCCGTAAAAATATAACCTCATGAGCCTAAAGAAGTTTCATTTAAGAAAATAAAATGAACTAAACTTATTAAATTACACATAAATTATACTTATAGCTAGTTACATCAAACTCCTAAAAACTAATACAAAACACTATAAAACTTAGACAACTTGAATGTTAATTGGAAACACTAACAATAATAGAAAGCAATAAACAAGACAAACTGAAACTCATGTAAAGTATAAAGTCCTTCTTGACCAAATCATTGTATAACCTATTCAATCTCAAAAAATCAAATAGTGCTAAAATTGGTTCTGTAGGATCTATGAGCAAACAGTGAAACAGCATTTCGAATTCAGAGGAACTCTGAAAGATATTCTGCACAATAGGTCCGAGTTGTCCACGATTCCAGTTAGAACTTTGTAAATGAAAACCATTTCATTTAAATTGCGGAAATATAAAAATCAAATAAAACTTCATTTGAACTGTTGATAAAAAATATTTACCGTGAATATTTGACTCAAACTCTACTAATATTATAAAAAAATTAAAAGTGCGTGCGTACAAAGAACACATGTCAGTTATTCTACAGTCTATGTATATATATACATATATATCACTGCTATATAACTACTACTTATACAACATAATACACTCTCTATATTTTCACTTTCCGTACCTTTGTATTATGTGGCATTACATCAAAAGTGTATTTTCCAATTTGTTATACGGACGAAATGTATATTATTCCTTTGTGTCACGCGATATTTGGAATTGAAACCACAGACCACCTAACTGTAACAGAGTTAAAAATGTACAAAGATCTCGTTAAATCGCTTCTTTATTTCAATAATATGTTATCTCCGAAAGTGATCTTTTAATAAATATCAAAAAAATGTATAGAAACGAATGTCCGTTTTAATATTAATTTGTAATTTGTACGCTAGTCAAAGTGCCAAAATGTTTTCTGAGATAACATCACATATTGAAGTGAAAAAGCGAGATATGCTCAAAATTCTTTAAAATTACATTCCTGAAAAAAAATCTTAGTCGAATTAGCTTAAAAATGTTTCTAAATTGCATTTATTGTCGTTGCATCATTTTTTTTAACGTCAAGAAATCCTCGTGGATACCTCCAATACCACGGCCACAGGACTTTTACCTGCTCTTCTCTATGTCCGCTGGCGAAAGCACGGGATCGGAATACGTCCGCACTCGCGCCTACAATGTGCCTTACAATGGTCCCCCGGAGCACCTGATGTGTCACCTGTCTTTTCTCGCTTTAGCTAACCTTAAGGGAGTAGACGTCGATCATGGGCCACCCGTCTGCGCCCCGGCCTTCTCTTACGCACGGTGAAAGTGTCTCCACCCAACTCTCTGAGAGCTTCCGCCGCCTCCTTCTGCGACATGACATTTTCACAGAAGAAGATCATCGCCTCCCAACAGACTTCTGTTAGGCGACAGGCGTTAACCACAGCAGGTAGAGAAAAGCCATTTCCGACGTCTGCCTATAGTGTTGCTCGTTAGTCAGCCCACCGTGGACACGCAACATCATCAACCATCTTAGATTTAAAGGTGATTCGCTTATTTTCAACTTTACGCAAAAAATGATAATAACCAATTTTGTTTTGAATTAAATTTCCTATTATTTTGTTCCTTATATTTTTTTTTATGATCGATATTTTTCGATTAGGAACTGGAAATATGGGAAGATTTATTATATATTCAAAGACTCGCCTTTTTTCAATTCAATTCCAAACCAAATTTTCTTCGTCAAAGTAATACAGTTTACATCCCTCTTACAGGTTACCGTCAGTGTACGTCCCAAAAATGTGAAGAGAATCAGAATTGTAGCAAACTTTATTCTTAATAAGTTTATACGAATCAATGGTAAACTAGATAACGAATCATTAGGTTCACCGCCACTTCTTTCGGGTCTTATTCGAGAAATATCAATCTTTGGAAAGAAATTACATGTACTAAAAATGTAGATTTTGGTTATTATGACTTTTCGTGTGAAATTGACATTAAAAGAATTATATAAGACCTGTTATTAGAGAACAATATATATTAAAAGCTTGATGAATCAAGTCTAAAACGATTAGATCGTCTGTGTTAGTGCCGTATTTCGCAAAGGGTGGCTATAATGGGCTATTAGGTCACGGCCTTTGAAAGAACTTTGAATTTAGCTGATCGATGTGCATAACTTATAGCATTGAACTACTTGACTAAAGATATAATTAAGTAATATGTACACTTCCTGGCGAAATGATTTGTTCGTATGTATAATTTCTTAATTTTTACAATACTAGCGGGTAGAGCATATTTTATCTATATAATTTGTCTGTCGTAATATCGCATGAAATACGAGGTAACTTTAACGAACGGACCAATTTTATGGATATATTCTTTCGCGATGCCCTGTGGTGTATGTGTATCTATCTATCTATGTGTATATTTAAATAAAGGAGAGAATAAAATAATTCTATTAATAACTTGATGCGTCGCATGTATTTTAAGTACGACTATAATATTTTACATGAAATACTTATAGGCGTATTGAATTTGTTTGAAGGTTCGAATAATATATATATCCATATTTTGTTGAATACATTAGTAGGTACTTTAGAGACATTAGCACCACTTATAGACAGACAAAGTCGTGAGTATCAAACAATTATTTTTTTTAAAAGTCAAGGCTATTAGACATGTTAAATCAAAAATAAAATGCAATGAGCTGTATATATATATATATATATATATATATATATATATGTCGGAGTGCAAGAGTCTATGGATCGCTAGTCCGTGTGTAATAGTCTGTGGAACGCTGGCGCCATCTTTGTATCGGCGTGGGGACAGAGTCAATAAGTGGCAGTCCGGCCCGCCTCTCGGCAGTTCTCGAGCGGCAGTCGGCCGGAGTGGTCGACTATTGAAACTGTCGCGTTCCTAGCTATTAGTGTTAATGAGTTTGTGTAAATTGATATCGGGAACATTAAGTGATTGAACATTATAAACCGAGTTAATTAATACAGTGTTTGATTGCACCAACAATACCCATGAACGCCCACAGAATAAGAAATTAAATAATGGAACCAATTCATAACGATGTCGGCGGAGAACCCTACGCTCCTTGTGCTTTATGCTTCTCTTCTCCGTTCTCTCTTATTCTCCGACATATATATATCCAGGTATCTATTGACTCATTACGATATCTCTGGAACCATAAGGCCGACCTCTGACCTTAGAGGTCAGCCTTATGGTCTGAGGTCAGCTAAGAAAGGATTATACGAAATTCCACCCGCAAGGGGGCTTGCAGGGATGTTATACGTGTGTTTCTTATTTGTAAAACGATTTGCCTAAATTAATGAAAATGTGACAAATAAAAACATTCAACGCAGACGAAGTCGCTGGTTTAGCTAGTATGTATACGTCATCGTTTATTTGATTTAATAAAATATCGATCTTCTCATTCTAGTTGACATTACTCGTACTAGTAATATTTATTTATTTTTCACTCACGGCATTATTACTCATGTCGTTAAGATGCATATTAAATTTTACTACTATTTTTATATTTTAAGAGAGGGATTAGAAATTCTATTTTAAAAGTTCGAAAATAAATATCTGTGATAGTTTGGCGTTAACCACAAATCGCAAAAAGAAGTCTTATGCATATGAACTCCGCTAGAAAACTTTGACAGCGTGATTTAACTTTGATTTCCAACTTTACCACCGTGCAAATTTTTGCATTTAGTTTAATAGCTTAGAGGTTTTAAAGGACGTTGGACATTAAGTCTGAATCTTGTTCGCTTATACATGCGCACATATACAGATATACTAAAAAAAATATTTACTCGTAGTGAGATATAGAAAACTATTCACTTTTCCTGGATGACTTGAGCTTTAGCTACAAAGAAATAAGCTTCCGCAACAAACTTTCTAAACTTGACAGTAATCATTCTTGCGTTATAAATGATATAACGAACATATTGTTTTATATATATACAAATTCGTAAAATTAGACTTAAAGTTCATCAGTATTAATTGGAACAAAAGTTCTCATTATATCAATTAGTTCAGAAGGAGGTTAATTGGAAGTTTTGAAAGTTTGCATAAGTTTCTAGAACAGAAAGGAAATATTTTATGCAATGTAACAACTCTAGGAACAAACGATACTGCTCAAACTTTGCCTGCAGCCTGACTATAGATATTAATCTTTAGAGAGGAACTTGGGAATCCCGCATAATACATCGGTTTTTTGCACTTATATGTTGAATAATATAAACCAGGCATAGCCAATCCCGTCACACTTCATTATGAGAAGATATACGTATACTAACAACCATTTATATAGAGTATTTGAAGATTATATTCAATGTTTTTTTATTGCCGACAAGTTAGCACTTGACTGTACTCTTATCTGATGTTAAGTCATGATACAGTCTAAGATAGAAGTGGGCTAAACGGGTAAGAGATGACACACCTTTTATGGTTTATAGGTTTAATATATTCTTTCTCATGGGGGCGACAGACTATATTAAGTTAAATGAAACTTACGTGCGTGATTGTTCTTTCCAATCCATCATTGTGCTTTTCGACGACTTGGGGAAACCTACATATTCCGGGAGTAATTCTGAGGTATGTCTATCCTGCGAACTCGCGATGGACCAACGTCGTGGGTTTAGGCTCTAAACCCTCTTTCCTATGCATGAGGAGGCCCGTGCCCAGCTGTAGGACATTACCAGGCTGCTTACCATACTTAGCGAGGTATATATCGCAAGCAACACTAGTCGTTATAAATTATTTTTATACAAAAACATATCAGTGAAACCAATCCTATGATAGTTTCCAGCAGGTAATTTGTATGATTCATGGAGGTCTCTACCTCTGGCTGGCGCAGTCACGAAATAACGTGAATAATGAACGATGAATGCGGACGGAATTGAAAAATATCTTTCCATAGCTAACAAAAAGAAATGTCTATGGTTTTAATTACTGTTAAAACAGTAGACATTCACTGTTTTATAGACGTCGTTGGTGATATGTTGCGAGTACTCGCTTTGCTAGCAGGGGTTCCGGGTTCGATCCCCGGTAGGATGAATTTAGGATATTGTGTTTCTAATTTGTCTCAATCTGAACTGATGGGAGGCAGAGGCAGGCAGAAAGAGATTTATGTTCCGTTACGATGCTGTATAAACACCATGAGATGTAAATGTTCCTCTTACCAGATTAACGTGCTTAGACTGTATTTTCATTTACCATCAATTGTGATGAAAGGTAAGCGCTAACCTGCCAGCAATAAAAATAAGGATAAGGAGTAATACTATATTGTATAAATTAACTTGGTAAATTACACATATTTTTTGTAATACATGAAAGATAAAAATGGTTACTATTCTTTATGGATAAATATAAATCATGAAAGATTTTTTTTTAACTGAATTAAATTCTTTTTATACAATGTAATGATAAGAACACAGTTTGTAATAGTAGGAAAAACTAATGAACTTAAAAAATAATATTTCTAAGCCCCGCGAATTACTAAAATTTATAAACTAGCTGACCCACGCCGCTTCCTCTGCGTTAATTTAAATTTGGGACTGAAAGTAAAGTGCACCTATTTGATGCATATGTAACTTGTAGCTGAAAAGCTTTACATTTTTTTATTATACATTATGTATATTCTAATGAGTAAATTCGTCAATTTTTTTCGGAAAAGTAGAGTAAGAAACATTTAAATAATTGACGAAGTGAATACTTGAGAAGAAAACTGTAAAAGTATTAGGTTCTTTATCTTCTTATACAGATATTGCATAGACAATATTTCTGAAATCATGGTCCACGAGAAAATATGTATAAAGCAAAGCAAGCGAAAGGTGTCAACGGATAAGTGAATGATATATGGGGCCATTTGCTATTCAGCAGTTAGTAAATAATGTGATTTCGGCGCGTGGACGCTCTTCGAATAGAGGAAACCGCTTACTCTACTTCCCTGTGTAATCAATTTTCAAGTAGTTATCCCTTAACATATGCTATTACTACAATAATATAGGCTTATTGCAAAGAAAATGCTATAAAACAATGCACAAATGTTATTAAGATGCTGGTATAACCTAAAAATCTCATGAGATTATTAAAGAAATATCACGAGGATATTGTTGGGAGCCACAAATGTTATGACGATATTGGTGTGGGCCACAAATGTTATGTGGAGCATGGTGTGGGTTAAAAATATCATGAGGATATTAGCGAGGGCCAAAAATATCACAAAGCTATTGTTGGGAGCCACAAATGTTATGCCGATATTGGTGTGGGCCACAAATGTTATGAAGAGCCTGGTGTGGGCTAAAAATATCATAAGAATATTAGCGAGGGCCACAAGTATCACGAGGATAATGGTGGGAGCCTAAAATATTATGACGATATTGATGCGGGCCACAAATGTTAAGAAGAGCCTGGTGTGAGCTAAAAACATTATGAAAATATTAGCGAGGGCCAAAAATATCATGAGGATATTGTTGGGAGCCACAACTGTTATGACGATATTGGTGTGGGCCACAAATGTTATGAAGAGCCTGGTGTGGGCTAAAAATGTCTTGAGAATATTAGCGAGGGCCAAAAATATCATGAGGATATTTTTGGGAGCCACAAATGTTTTAAAGAGCCAAGTGTGGGCTAAAAATATGATGAGAATATTAGAGAAGGCTACAAATATCACGAGGATATCGGTGTAGGCCACAAATGTTATGAACAGCCAGGTGTAGGCTAGAATTATGATGAGAATATATGCGAGGGCCACAAATATCACGACGATATTGGTGCAGGCCACAAATGTTATGAAGAGCCAGGTGTGGGCTACAAATATGATGAGAATATAGACGAGGATCATAAATATCACGAGGATATTCTTGGGAGCCACAAATGTTATGTGGATTCGTACGTACTAAGTTTAATTATTTTTTGTTATTTTAACACATATAGTTAGAACTGCATATCGTTACACTTATTTGAATGGATCATGCTTGTGCGGGCTGCACCGCTGGTTGCAGACCCCTGATTTATATGATAAAATTGTTAGAAATAAATAAAATATTGTAACTTATGATAAACCTGCTGTAATGATGTCAACCAAAAAGTTTATTGCGCGTTCGTAGATTTAGAAAAGGCCTATGATCGAGTGGTGAGGAATGAGCTGTGGTCAACGTTATCTACGTATGGGGTGAGCGGTTGTCTGATCCAAGCATTGAAGTCTCTCTATGAGGGTTCTAGTGCCTGTGTCAGAATAAACGGAGCGTACACGGAGTGGTTTCCTGTCGAAAGAGGTGTTCGACAGGGATGTGTTGCGTCACCATGGCTGTTCAACCTTTTCATGGATAAATGTTTGACAGATTTAAAAGAATGTATGTATGGGTTAAGAATGAATGAATTACTCATCAAATGTTTACTCTACGCTGATGATCAAGTAATACTTGCGTCATCCGCTAACGAGCTTCAGGAGATGCTAAATATTATGAATGAAGCTTTGAAAGGGAAAGGAATGAAAGTGAATGTAAACAAAACGAAAGTTATGCTTTTTGAACGAGATGAATCTATGATGAATGGCAATATTTTGATAGATGGGGAACAAGTGGAAGAGGTGAAAGAATTTGTATACTTGGGATCTAAATTTACAAAAGATGGAACATGTGAAAGTGATATCGAAAGGAGAGTGAATGCAGGGAATATGGTAAATGGTGCTCTGCATGCTTTTATGAATAGCCAGATGGTGTCTCAAAGGGCTAGACTGGCAGTGCATGCTGGAGTGTTGGTGCCAACACTTATGTATGGTAGTGAAAGTTGGGTATGGCAGAAGAATCACAAAAGTAAAATAAATGCGGTAGAGATGAGAGCGTTGAGAAGCATGAGTGGATTAAAACTGAGTGACAGAGTGAGAAATAGTGTGATAAGAGAACGTTGTGGTATAAAAGAAGACGTAGTGACTAAAATTGAGAAAGGTATGCTTAGATGGTTTGGGCATGTAGAGAGAATGAATGAAAGGAGACTGACAAAAAGGATTTATGAGTCAAGAGTGAATGCGAAAGTTGGAAGGGGAAGACCAAGGCGAACGTTCCTGGACCAAATCCAGGACATTTTAAATAACGGCCAGGTCAAGAGTACTCTAAACCGACGAACTTGTATGAAAGATTTAATGAGATTGAAAGAAGCGAAGGAGATATGCAAGGATCGTGGCAAGTGGAAGGATGTTGTCTCTGCCTACCCCTATGGGAATGAGGCGTGATGCTATGTATGTATGTATGTAATGATGTCATTCATATGCTACCATATCATCTTTTGTAAATTATAAAATTTGGTAAAATTTATAATTTGCATAAGTCTCTATTTGTAAGTAGGGACCATTGAAATCATTTTCTCCGAATTGAAAATGACCTGTGTCCTTTAAAATAAAAAAACGCAGGTTTTCTGTCCAATGAATTAATACATAAATTATTCGAATTAACGCAAGCACATTCGAAGGCCAATTCTAACAGCCTCGTTGGCGCAGTGGTGCGAGTACTCGCCTTGCTAGCAGGGGTCCCGGGTCCGACCCTCGGTAGGAAATTGTATTTTGTAATTTGTCTGAGTCTTGTCTGGTGGGACACTTCGGCCGTGGCTAATTACCACCCTACCAGCAAATACTCATCTTAGACTGTATCATCACTTACCATCAGATGAGAGCACAGTTAATCGCTAAACTGTCAGCCATAGAAAAAGGTATTTATTAACGATTAAACCGAATGACTTTTCACTTACTTTGTATAGATGTAAAGAGTACGTGGTCTAGGATGATGTAAATGAAATTCTAATGTATTTTTCTTATTTAACGATTTTCTAATTAAATATGTATAACTCGAAATGCTCTCCCTGTCCCTGTTTTCATATACCTATGAAACCTTAAGAATTGGATTTTATTATAGCATATTAATTTTATATGTATAACATGTTAATATTTCCATAAGAACAACATAAAATATCACCGAAAACTTTCAAATAGACATAATAATCTGAATCCTTGACTGTCTTCAAAAAACGTTTGAAAGAATTTTGTCTTAGTAGTGCACAATAATTACGTTTGTATATTTAGTTGTGTATGTATGTCTATTAAATGATCTATGTATGTGTGTATTGTATATATTCATTTTGCATGTGCCTGCATTTCTAGTAGTAGAAATTATAGTAGGATGTTCTATTGCACTTAACCAGTAATTTCATAGGCTACTATCTCCAAGGTTGTCTGGAGGAGATCGATTTAAGCGATAAGACCGCCTTTGCACACTCTTATCTAAAATTTTGTTAGTGTTTTCCTTCAAAATCTGTATATTTGTGTGCAATAAGAATAAATAAATAAATAAAATAATTACGTAATTGTTATTTCACACTATCTCGTCTTTAGATTACTTGTCTTTCAAGCATCGCAAATTAGCTATAGTCTCCGATGAACAAATTTGAACTGAGTTTCCGCTATAAAAAGAGGTCACGCAACTAAATTTGATTCGGCATAATCCGTTAAGATTTAACTAGCAAAAGTCTTGCTACACTGATGATTCACAAGTTCGATGCCCCTTTAAAGAAATAACAAAGCATCTGAGCGGTGGGGTGGTTTCGCAATAAATCAAGACCACGTCATAAATACCATCTCCCTTCTAAGGGTAAGAAGTGTCGCATTTTCCAAGTAATAACGCGCGTCTCTAATACACTCTTCGGCATTCCCTAAGACTTGGGGAAGTTGCGGTGACGCTGGATCATGCGGAATGTTTGGTACTCAATTACGTTTTGAAGATGTATATTTTCATTAAAGATTATTAATTTAATATAGCATTTTTGGGGCTTTAATATAGAAAACCCTCATCTGCTGTCTTTCTGTATAAAAAATTTTAAAGTTAGCAATACTAGCGCAATCTGTAACAAAAATAATAATTTGTAATGTATAAAGTAAAAAAAGGAAGAAGCGGCCCATTGACATTCCACTACTGGGCAAAAGCTTCCTCTCTCATAAGAAAGAGAGTTTTTAGACTAACCACAGTGCTATACTCCGGCTTAGCAGGCAAAGTAGACAAGTGTTTGTGCTAACACAAGTGCACACTCGATTCCTTCACTTGACTTCACAGGACCAACTGCTTTACGTGTTTTCCAAAGCACGAGGCTGGAGCATACCACCATCTAAATGTCCCAAATACTGAAAATTTGTAATCAAAAAACTCAGTATCAATTTTGTTTTAATTCCCCTTACCCGGGACTCCAACCCAGGATTTCTTATGTGTACATGAACAAGCTGACCATTAGACCAATGAAGCTAATTACTAGCTATTGGGCAAAAGCCTTCTCGCTCATAAGAGAGAAAGTTTTTGGAGCTAAGATCGCCTATGCTGCCACACATATTCCAGGATCGCTCCAGGGATTACCTGACTCTCGAGGGTTTAGTTCAATGAAAAATACTGTGATGAATTTAAAAACAACAAGGAATGCCTGCTTTGGATATAAATTAGGGACTTTATGATCTTACTATACTAAGCTTTTATGGTTCTTAAAAATATGAACACTTAATAAGAAATTTATACATATACAATTTTTTTGTGATGCATGAGAAGTGTAGTTAGTTCCTAATCTCGTGATAAAAAAAAAACTGTCATTAACCATACGAATTGTCAATATAAAGTAGTAGGAATCTACCTGACCACATCAATATTTCTATCAAAATTTGTTCAGAAGTTAAGTGAAATACATACACACACACACACTCACACACACACACACACACACATATATATATATATATGTCGGAGGACAGATATCTGTGGAACGCTGGCGCCATCTATCGGCGTCGACAGAGTCAATGGTGGCAGTCCGGCGGGAGTCACTCGACAGTTGTCGAGTAGCGCTCGATCGGAACAGTCAACTGTTGAAACTGTCGCGTTCCTAGCTATTAGTGTTAATGAGTTTGTGTAAATTGATATCGGGAACATTAANGTCAGGACTTTAACCACACCCTATACATGTCAATGAAGTTAGTCATTTAATAGTTATGGTAGAGTAAAGAAACATACACACAAACATGCTACGTATCCTGCAGCATCGTGCGAGCCCTTATTTGATCACGCAAAATAGTTAAGCAAATATTGTTGATACAAAGAAAAGCCTCACTTAGTATAGTGTCAGGACTTTAACCACACCATATACCTGTTCATAAAGTCAGTCATTTAGGAGTTATGGTAGAGTAAATAAACATACACACATATATGCTACATGTGTAATAGCATCCTGCAAGACCTTATTTGATCACGGGAAATAGTGAAGCAAATATATAAACTGTTGAGACAAAAAACAATCTCACTTGGTACGATGTCAGGACTTTAATCACATTCATCACCTGTCATCATCATATCATAATTTAAGAAAAAAATAAAAATTTCTTTCTTGCAAATGCCTCATTGGTCTAGTGGTTAGCATGTTCGACTACAGACATGAAGTCCTGGGTTCGAGTCCTGGGTCCGGCCAATTCAATAATCAATATTGAGTTTTCTATTAAGATTTTCTCAATATTTGCCCGAAGTTGGGAAGTTGGCGGTGTGATGCACCCCCGAGCCTCGGAGAGCACGTTAACCCGTCGGTCCTGCGCCTGATCTCTCCCCGATCGTGTCGGATTCTCGTCACATCGGACGTTGAGAGTGAAGGAATAGAGAGTGCACTTGTGTACTATACCTGGCAATCCACAGTGGAGTAGCGTGGTGGGTCTAAGCTCCAAAAACCCTCGCTCCTCGGAGTGAGGGAGCCTGTGCCCAGCAGTGGGACGTTAATGGGCTGTTACTTACTTTTTTACTTTTTTTGCAAATAACAAGTAAATATAAATACACGTTTATGAACAATCAAAATATTACACTCCATTTTAGATCAGTTGTATAAAAGTTATGCTCATCTTATTCATTAAAAGCTTTCCAAGAATATATTTACGAAAGTATAATTTTCGTTATCCCTAAATTACGTGCAAGAGTAGACGGGAAATATTGCTTTATTTAGAAATTTCTAATGCTTCGCCCACCTTAACGATATTGGTGATTCGAAAAGCCACTGAGCCGTGATTAATCTATAAGGACATCGGATGGGGCGCAAAAGTTTATCCCCTTAACAAAGCTGCCATGGTGATCGAGGTCTCAGTTGATCAGTGGAACGAACATAAAAGGTTAATTTTCATAGAGAGACGTTCCGTATGTGAACCATATAAAAGTGGCCAAAGGTTTAACAAAATATCAAAGCATCATTTAACCAGTCGTATGAAAATCATATCTGTTCGAAAAAATAGGAACACTTTGAACGTGATCAAAACATACCGTGCTCTGAAATACTGGTTCCTTTAACTTTAACTTGTTAAAACATTACAAGAAATATTCATTAGTCGTAGCAAATGAAAGACACACGTATTTTTAAACGAAAAGTTTTTACAATTACCGATGAGAGAAACTCTTGTTTTGGTTAAATCTGGATTGTATCATAAGCTTAATCATCAATCAATTCATAGTTAAGTACATAATGTATAAAAAGGAAGCAACAAAAGCTCATAACATATTCCAATATTGAAATAACCCATTATAACAATCGCACCAGATCCCATTTCAAATTCATTGGACAATTGTAAAACGAAATTAAACTATGCTCGGGCAATCGACTCTCGAATTGCTAAATAGAGCGATTATAGGAATATAGGGTGTAGGTTTTTAATTCTATTTGTTCAGTCAAAACAAGGGCCGATCCCCTTTTTCAATTAATTTACTCGAATATCCCTGGGGTTCACTTTTTACTCGATTTCGATTTCAGTTAAATGGAAATAGGAAATGTTTATTTGGAATATGACAAGCTTGGCAGATCGCTTGTCCTATGCTTAATGGAATATTAACTAGTTCGTTTTAATGCGCACTGACTACGTAAAGTGGATTTTTATTATACTATAATGGGTGAAATCTAATCCAAATTCAATAGAACTTGTGGTTATTGCTTAGATATTTAACTCATTAATATTTAAGTGTAAAGTTTCGGCGAGTTTTTAGCCTATGACATTGTTGTTCTGGCAAATAAACTTGTTGTTCTGGCAAATACGAGTAAACTTCTATTGGACTATAATAATTTACAACTCCGTGGTGTTTTAACTTGCCTTGGTTTAAGGGCTTTAGAAAACACTCGGTTCTGTCTGTGGGCTTTTGTGGCGGAAATGTACTTCTGTAGAATTTTTTTACCCCATTTTCCTTATAGAGAATAAATCCGAATGGGTATTGACAATTGACGTCAGGCTATTGACAGCTTCTTCTTCCGGACATATCCCATTTCTAAATCGGGTCAGGACCTATTCTTGTTATTCAGCGCATCACACTGTGGCAGATTGTGCGGCCTGGGGACCTCAGCGTCACCTCCTGGTGGCGTTGATCGGCGGTGACCTCTCGTTGGGAAGCCTTGTAGGCGCGATGCTCTCCAGCGAGAGATGGTGGGCGGCAGTGGCCTTCTTTTGCGAGACGGTAGTCTCGCTGAAGGAAGCCCACGAGAGAGAGAGGGAGAATGCAGTGGATCTG
>JACTOM010000933.1:4520503-4774076 GCA_015832385.1 Elymnias hypermnestra
TAAATGCATTTCCCAGCGAAAAAAAAAAAAAAAAAAAAAAAAAAAAGACCTATTCTTGTTACTTTAATAATGTTTTATCCCGAAAAATGTCGTTTTAGTAAGTTAAAAATACCACTTTTCATAAAAATAAAATTAGATATGACGGTTTGTAAATAATAATTTATTTATTTTTTTGGACTTTTTACGTTAATTAAGTAAACAAGAGACTATTTAGAGATGTCAATTAATATATTCAAAGTCTTTGTTAAAAGAAAGTTGATAGAAAAAATCTTTATTGTTAAATTAGTTGCAAGATTACTTGGACGATAGAAACGCGTGGGAGTGTACGAACTGCTCTAATTTGAATTGAAATATATTAAACTAATATAATTTTGTAATGATGATGGTAACAAAAAAAAAACAAAATACCTGACCGAGTTTGTTGTGGATTCTTCTCGGATCAGGGCGCGAAGGAACCCTCGTAACTTTAGGTTTTAAGTCGTTCTTGAGTAATATCATCAGACGTATATTAGAATTAGAGTGTGGAAAAGAAAAAAATATATATATTATTTGACGATTCAAAAGTGCTGTAATATGGCTACTTGAATAAAGATATTTTGATTTTGATTTTTATACGAGTATATTAGGTCATCTTTGGGTTTAAGCTCTTTTTTGCGAGATCTGTCTTTAACGTACCTGTGGCTAGTCCTATCACAAGTGGAATTCTAAGCTAATTACAATACATTTGTTTTTAAGAAAGGTAAATACGAGTATCTTGATAAAACCCTTAATGCCTTTTGAATGAATCCAATAAGGGAGCTTAATGGGTAAAACTTATCTACTTTGTTCATTATTATGTACTTTATTAATTAATATACTATAGATGAAGTTAATGGTAATAATTCTGAGAAGAATTTTAATTGCGTGATAACCCAATTTTGTAGAATAAAGACAGAGTAATTAATTGCAACACATTAATATTTACCGAGGAATATTATATGAATAACAATTAGCTCAGTTTAAGCAGTGATTTATAAAACCCTGTGGGCTTATCATTAGATTTATTATATGAAATACTGTTAAGCGATTTATTAATGGGAGCGTAATTAATTTAGCTAAAAGTTTATGTTGTTAAATTTTAGAAAAGCTGAGTTTATATTTAATTCGGTTGTTTTTATACACAATTGTAATTTCATTATGATGTTTCTATAATACCACCGCACTAAATTGGTAAGGGTTTTTTCTCTGTTGTATGGAATCTATTTGATAGTTTCGCAGAAATTATAAGCTGGTATAAGTGGTGATATCTTATTTTGAATGAATGCTTGCACGCAGAAAGAAAATACACATAAAATACTATATCTTCAATATTTCTACTTAAGGGCTGAACTGCCTGAACTTAAGGACTGAAATGACCTTTTAAGCGAGACGAGATACTCGTATTTTAGCTGTTGATACATTATTTCGTTTAAACTAGCTAAACTGTCTCATTAATCTAGTGGTTAGCATGTTCGACTACAGACATGAGGTCCTGGGTTCGAGTCCCAGGTCGGGCCAATTAAAAAATGACAATTGAGTTTTCTATTAAGATTTTCTCAATATTTGGACGAATTTGGGAAGTTGGCGCTGCGATCCACCCCCGTGCCTCGAAGATTACGTTAAGCCGTCGGTCCTGCGCCTGATCTCTATCCGGTCGTTTCAGGATTCCCGTCACATCGGAATATGAGAGTGAAGGAATAGAGAGTGTACTATACCTGCCAATCCGCAGTGGAGCAGCGTGGTGGGTCTATGCTCTAAAAACCCTCGTTCCTCGGAGCAGCAGTGGGACGTTAATGGGCTGCTACTTACTTACTTTACTAGCTGAACCGTACAACTGCCGTATAATAACTCTTAAATTTTGGACTTCGTGTACGGGATATATATTTGATGTTTGTGCTTAACTTAGTTGACAGTAGAAAGCATACTTAAAAATGGTATGAAGTCAGAAAAAAATCATCTCCGAGTTCATCATTTGCTGCGCACCTTTAACCTGATAAAACGGATATATGTAACACTACGTTAAGCTCATTTGTATTTGTTTTCAAATTGCATATACGCTATCGAATTAGCGTTCCTGTGATTATAGTTTGAAGGAGCTTTGGAAAATAAATAAATGCTCAAACCCTGTGACGGAGAATTTATGTACATATGAGTATACATAGATGCATACCTTTAATCTTTATACAATATTTATTAATATTGGATGAAATAATTATTGTCCGTATAAGTTTTATAAGACTAGTGTGCGAAGACGTTTTTTTAGTGTTTCTCCGTTCTAATAACAGGTCTAAAAGACCCCACACACTAACAGTCCAACGACAGATATTTACACACCTACAATTCTATTAACGGCCTTACTGGCACAATAGTGCTAATACTCGCGGGCACAATTAGTATAGGTACTGTATTTGATTCCCGGTAGGGCGGGTTAAAAAAAAATATTTTATAATTTTTCTGGGTCGTTACTGGTGTCATGCTTTGTAAAAACCATAAGAGTTAAATTATCTCATACCAGGTAAGCGAGCTTTCGTCTAACACTATAGCATCACTTACCATCTGGTGAAATTAAAAGCAAGTACTAACCAGTCAACAATAGAAAAAATTTAAAAAATGCAAGCGTAGAAAGTACACATGTCAGAAATGAATTTTCTTTGGCAAACTAATTTTTAAGTCTTGTTTATATTTATACAAATCTAAAACTTTAGATTTCAGACACTAAGAGGAAACTATAAAAATGTTAGGAATTTAATTATCATTGAAATCTTAGAAGTGTCGAAAATGAATACAAATAATATGATACAATTATAAATGACGAATTGCAAATTAAAATTCAACACATTTTTTGTAAATATTGGAAAATATTTATTAAATTTTGTTTTTGAATTTAAAATTTAGAAAAAAAAAATTATGAAATATTTATATTTTATGGAAAATTGTATATTAAATGACGAGTGGCAAATTTAAACGCCACAAGTTATTTGTAAATATTAAAACTACCTAACCTTCAAAGGAATTAGCATAAAAAACGCTGCACATCTTCGTGGCGTTAATCACGCGTTTCATCCGTAAAAATTTTACCCTCATGCGCCTAACGAAGTTTCACTTCATAAACGAACGAATGAACGAACCCGACTGAACTAAAATATATGTATATACACATATTTGTATCAATTTTCTACAAACTTTTAAATTTACTATATTTGCAGTCCTTTCACCTCGCCTGATCTCATTATTAGTAACGCTCCAGTCACGTATTAATCAAATTTCTCCTTGCCTAAAGAAAGAGAGACAGAGAGAAAACACTTATTGCACACAAGATAAAAATAAAAAGACATATTAACTATGATACTTATTACTATAAATGATAGCGTGCAAAGGCGGTCTTATTGCTATAAGCAATCTCTTCCAGACAACCTTATTATGTAAAGAAGCAGACTAAAATAAATAATAAGGCAGAACAGCGCCAGAAATTTAGAATATAATATATAAAAATAAATTTTTGTTTATAACTATATAAGATATTACATTTAATATAAATATTATATACATAAATATCAATATATCTATAGATACATACTGAAAATATATACACAAAAGATATGAAATAAAAATAATGTACAATATAAAGAAAAGGAAAAGATGTAAAGAAGTTTTACTTCAAAAAGTACTTAATTGACAGTTTTCACCGACATTCCTAGTGTGAGACCATTTGGTAATACATTTCAGGTGCCACATTTATGGCAATATTAATAATCTGACAAAATAGGTTTAACTAGTGGTTGATACAGATAAAGCCGATAAGAGACTGCAGTCAAACTGTAAATGAATGGGGCGCTTAATAAACGTCTTTCCAATTCAGTTGAAGTTTCATGAATAGCTGAATACCTCTTTCAAGTTGTATAATTGCTCTTGTTTCTTATATTGTAAAGCTTAATTTTACTCTTATCAGGTTTTAACTAGCTCTGGTAATGGTTGTGTAAACAGTGTGCCGAGTTTGTTTGCACCAACTTTTAATTAGTGGATGATCGATTTACGAATTTCCATTGATAGATTGGTTTATAACTTCGAAATTTTATGAAGGTTAGATGAAATATCAATAGACGTTTCATTAGTAATAACGCCTTCACGAGTTTCATTTAATTAACAAAAGAAAACCATGATCGATAAATTTGGTGGCAGAACTCTCTCTTCTCTAAGACCACTACGTAAATTTTACCCACTATATGTATGTATAATCTCTATTTATTATAATAATTATACGACTTATTTTTTACTTCTGTAAATTCTTATATATAGATTTATTTGTATGGTTATGTGTATATATTATATCAAACATATAATCATTTAATATATGTATATATGCGTCCAGGCTTCCTAGCTCGGAGGCATAGCAATTGCTGAGCTGCAGACCTTTTCTACATTGTATATAGGTAGTAAGTTTATATTGTTATTTATAATAGTTTAAGTTAGCCTACAGATAATTGTATTTTTTTTATTTGTTATTCCAATGTAGACTAAATTTCTTTTCTTTCTAATATATCGTAGCTGATTTAAAGGAGTATTTCGGTCTAGAAGGTTGACTTCTAACTATTTTTGAGTAGGATGATAAGAAGAACATTGATACCATACATTTATAACAATGTTTTAATCATTAGCTATTTACAACTCAATAAAATCAATGTTATTAAAAAAATAGCCTGCCAATCCGCAGTGGAGCAGCGTGGTGGGTCTATGCTCTAAAAACCCTCGCTCCTCGGAGTGAGGAGGCCTGTGCTCAACAGTGGGACGTTAATGGGCTGCTACTTACTTACTTATTAAAAAAATTGGTTGTGTCTGTGTTATGGACACGGCCGTTTGTTGTAAGTGAATACGTCTCGTAACGAGGGCTTCCCTCTCGGTCGCGCGCGATGTGTTACAGTCCTTACTTAGCTTATTAAAGTCTTTGATCCTTTAGCTCTTCTTAGCTTTTATCGATTTTGTTATCATTCGTTATTCTTTAACCTACTTTAAAAAGGGAGGAGGTTATCAATATTTTTTTTATGTTTGTTACCTCATATCTGAGTGAACCGATATTGATATTTTTTTTATATAAAAGGTGGTGCTTGTCGTAAGGTCCCATTTTTAAAAATCCTGTTCTGATGATGGCATCCATGAGAAAACCGGATAAGTCTTACCGATTTCGCTGATTCTTATTTTATTGGTAAGGCTATACTTCAAGGGTTGTTTAATGATAACTTGGATAGGTTTTGATCATGACAAAGTCACCGAATTCTTCAATTCTTAGGAGCAAATAAACGATACTCGGCAGAATCTTTTATAAGATCTCCGGATATTTGAGTCACCAACCGTAACTTCAGTATGGTCAAGTGATTGTTGTAGTTGAATATGATGGTCAATGGAACTCCTCAACGGCTTACAGTAAGAGTGCGATTTTTGGCAGAATATATAACTGTCTTTAATCAAATAGCAATGAGCTTACGTTTGTTGCTGCATTGTAATATTTATAAGGTGTATTATGTATAACACGGTGGTAGCCGGTAGGTAGGGCAACTTTTGCGTATTGGTGTTGTGCTCGATTACTGTAAAAAAGACTGGTGATAGCGGGGTGGCAAAATAACCGACCTGTAACGTATAAGGTTCGATAACCCGCAGGTTCGATCCCGGATGTGGCGATAACTTTGTAAAGTGGTTGCCGACTATAACAATACGAAGGACTCTAAAAAAGAATACTCAATATTTATTTACTTTTTAGAGCATATTTATATATTTGTAACAGTTTGTTTTGAAGCCGGTTTTTTTTATTAAAATTTTTATTTATTTAATTACCTCCCTGTGGATGCGAAGACGTATTCACTTCTAAAAAATTAATAGCTGTAAAGTGGGGCTTCTAATATAGCTTGGGTTATTTAACCCTATTATCAATAAAGGATTGTTGTAGATAAGTTAATAGTTAACAGTTCCTTCATTTTTTCACTTTGACAAATTACTTTCAAGGAGGTCAGAGCTCTTTCATCTTAATAAAATGTATCGTCGCTTACCATAAGGTGAAATTACAGTCCAGCGTTAACTTGTATACAATAAAAAATTACAGTTCAGTACTATGAACTAAGAAAAAGACACTGAATTAAAGAATTTCATAATTCAATGCAATTTCCAAGATCTTATAAATTTATCATCCGGAAATAATTGTTCCGAGATAAGTTTCACAGTTATATTTTATTCAACATTTTACCAAAACTATAATGGAAATATTCGTTTTCTATAATTCAATTTCCGAGCTTACATCTACTGGCTTTTACTGGATATAAATAATTTACGAAATAACGTTGTCTCTGGAACTATATATGTCTGTGAAGGATTATTTAGAAGCTAGAAATGTATGTGAATGAATGAATTGTAGAACATCTATATAAAATAAACATATATTGTAATGATGATATAAAAAGTGTATCCGATAAGTTCATTGTGAGTTCTACTCAGAACATGGCGCGAAGGAACCTTCGTAATTCTAGATTTCAAGTCGTTCTTTGATAAAATAAGAGGTAAATTACCTTTAACTACCTTAGCGCGCTTCCGAGCATGAAAGAACTAAAACTTTTGGGCTTATATTGTGTTAAATTCTATAATATCGACGACCTCTACATATAAATGGTCAACTTACATTATGATATTTTGATGATTATATCACCCCATTTAAAAACCTAGCCCATTGTATTTATTAAAATTTATATTAATATTAAAACTTGACACTTATGGAATATACGAACCGTGATCTCTCTTTTTCTATTCATTAAATTATAACTCCCTCTCAATTTTGTTTCGCCGTTTCCGATCATACTTTTTGTAACGCTGTTTTCATATATTTATTAGCTTACTTTCCCAGTCAAGCGAGCGTAAAGAAGTTTTACCTTAACCCTTTGAGTGCGTATCGTCGATAAATCGTCATAGTTCATAATAATTTATTTGCAAGGATGTTTTATAGCAAGGCGGTATAGCAATAGTTATAAATCATAAAATTCAACGTTATACTATGCTTATATACGAGGTGTGTTCAAAAAGTATCGCGAATTTTGAATTTTCGCGGGTTACATATATTCGAATTTCGAATTTTTTGTGGCGTTATGTTGGTACTCATGTCTCTCACTTATGCCGACAAGCTCGGCCATTTTGAATGTTCATTTAATTGTTGACAGCTGCTTTGCTTGCACGTGTTTTGGATCGTCTTCGATTTTTACCTATTCAAAAAAATGGATCAAAGAACCTGTATCAAATTTTGTGTGAAAAACGAAATTAAGTGCGCGGATGCATTCCGAATGTTGACTGTGGCATACGGAGAAGCTACCTTGGACCGAAGCAACGTTTATCGGTGGTACAAAATGTTCTCAGAAGGCCGAGAAGATGTGAACGACGAAGAGCGTGCCGGACGCCCGAGCACTTCAACAACAGACGAAAAAATTAATGAAGTGGAGAAAATGGTATTGGCCAATCGTCGAATCACCGTTAGAGAAGTTGCTGAGGACCTAAACATATCGATTGGCTCGTGCCATTCGATTTTTATCAATGATTTGGGCATGAGACGGGTCGCCGCGAAATTCGTACCAAAATTGCTCAATTGTGACCAAAAACAGCATCGCATGAACATTGCTAATGAGATGTTAAACTCTGTCCGCGACGACCCAAATTTGCTCCAGAGGGTCATAACTGGTGACGAATCGTGGGTTTATGGTTATGACGTGGAAACCAAAGCTCAATCATCTCAATGGAAGCTGCCGCACGAACCAAGACCGAAAAAAGCGCGCCAAGTTCGATCGAATGTGAAAGTTTTGCTGACAGTTTTCTTTGATTGCAGGGGCGTGGTGCATCATGAGTTCTTGCCACAGGGAAGAACGGTCAATAAGGAATATTACCTGCAAGTTATGCGCAATTTGCGCGAAGCAATCCGCCAGAAACGCCCGGATTTGTGGAAGAACAAAAATTGGCTTTTGCACCACGATAACGCCCCTGCTCACACATCGTTGCTTGTGCGCGACTTTTTGGCCAAAAACAACACACTAATGATGCCGCAGCCACCGTATTCCCCAGATCTGGCCCCCTGTGACTTTTTCTTGTTCCCTAAACTGAAGAGGCCCATGAAAGGACGACGTTACTCTTCTCTTGACGAGATAAAGACGGCATCGAAGGAGGAGCTGAACAAGATAAAAAAAAATGATTTTTTGAAGTGCTTCGAAGATTGGAAAAACCGTTGGCACAAGTGTATAATATCTCATGGGGATTACTTTGAAGGGGACAAAATAGATATTCATGAATAAATAAATAATTTTTGAAAAAACACAAAATTCGCGATACTTTTTGAACACACCTCGTATGATAAGTCTATAAAGAAGTTACAATCATTATTTAAACTCATAATATGTCAAATAATAATTACAATATCAAAAAAGTGCGTGCGTACAAAGTACACACGTCAGAAGTGAAACTTCTTTGGCAAACAAATTATTAAGTTTTGTTTATATTTATACAAATCAAAAAAAGTTTAAATAAAGGCAAGCCTCGGGAATTTAAACTTGGGGGGAAAATGGAAAATATGTTAGGAATTTAATAAATTTAATTTTCATTAAAATATTAAGTGTTGAAAATGAATACAAATAATTTATTGAAATCTCAAATACGTAAGTAAAAATGCCACGTGTTTTTGTCAATATTAGAAATTATTGATTAAATATTTTTATTTTATATTTTATGAAAAATAAAATATTACATTATTAAATGACGAATGGGAAATTAAAGTGCTACATGAATTTTTAAATATTGAAACTACATTACTTTCAAACGAATTAGCATAAAAAACGCTGCACATCTTCGTGACGTTAATCACACGTTTCATCTGTAAAAGTTTTATCCTCATGCGTCTAAAGAAGTTTCACTTCAAAAGTAGTTTACAGGTTTCAAACGGTCCTACATTGCTAATGGTTCCACGAAGCTCTATGAATGCGCATAACGTGTGTAGCTTGATATGATTTGAGTATTCCTGGTAGTCTTGGTGTTTTTTATACACGATAGAAACAATTGCGAAAATCAAGATTCTGGGCATACCTTAAGTATTTTTTTGAAGAATCCTTCCGAAATTTACACAATACTCGCGAAAATTGCCTCAGCCCTGAAAGGGTTAAAAAGGCGTACATTGTAAATAACACATCGAAAAAGTATTTTTGAATTTGAATTTGTGTTCTCGACGGAGTTATACGTATATTTCTCATTATGTATGTATTTCTAGCTTCGTCACGTTTAGCTCTAGTCTTGGTCGCCGAGGTGAAGTTTCATGAATATCTAAGCACTACTTATTCGCTTCAAGTCCTCCAAGAGCATTATAATGGGAGCTTTCTAATAGCATTCCTTTTATGTATATTAAAACAAACAGGGTTTTGTATTTCCTGTGAGGCTTAGTATCATGTTAAATTTTATTAAAAAAAGGTCATAATATTAATTCGCATTGCTAGCAGAATTGCATTTTTGAATTTGTCTGACTTTAGACTGACGGAAGGATTCAGTGACTAGTTCTCACCGTATCAGCAAAGATATGTTGTCAAGTTTAATATTTTCTTTCAGGATGATGCTGTGTAGAAACCATATGAGGTAAATTAACTCTTAACAGACTAGCGTACTTCCATCAGAGCGAGAACTACCGGGTTTATATCGCGAAGAACAGCTAGTATATATAAGAGAAAAACTATGGCTCACATAGTCATCACTAGATTTCCAAAAGTGTTCTCTCCGTATTCTTGAAATTCATCATATATATTCTTTTCTTTATTGCTGACAGTTTAGCGCTTGACTGTAATCTCACCTGATAGTCTAAGATGGAAGCGCGCTAATCTGGTAAGAGGCGATACACTCCTTCTATACAGCATCGTAACGGAACACAGATTTCTTTGTTTTGGCGGTACGTCTTTGCTGGTAGGATGGTAACTAGCCACGGCCTAAGTCTCCCACTAGTCCAGACTCAGACAAATTAGAAAATACAATTTCCTAAATTCGTCCTACCGGGTATCGAACCCGGGACCTCTGCAAAGCGAGTACTCGCACCAGCGGATCAGCGAGGCCATTAAAGGCGTTAGGCTTTTTATAAAGAACTTGAATACTAAGAATATCTTTGTGGGTTTTGTGGTGACAATGTGTTTGGCTTTCATGTGCAGCCGGAATCAAGTCCAAACATCTTTGTCACTTAAATAATGGGACCATTTTTGTAATGGAACGTCATAATCATATTTTTTAAAACTATGTGGATGCAAACCCAGAAGAGTGTTTACATTAGTATTTACATTAGGTGTGATCACAGTCAAGCGCTAACCTGTCAGCAATAAAAAACTTCATCTTATGGCTTTTGACATAAATGTCAGCGAATGATTATGTCAAACGCCATAAAATGAGTAACCACCCGCTAAGTGTTTGTGGCATAATAACCAGAACATAAAACGAAGAACTTTAAGACTGCTTCATTGGTCCAGTGCTCAGCTAGTTCGGCTACAGACATGAGGTCCAGGGTTCAAGTCCCGGGTCGCACGAATCCAAAAATCGATATGGAGTTTTCTATAAACATTTTATCAACAATTGCCTGAAGTTGGTATAAGTGGTGATATCTAATTTTGAATGAATGCTTGCACACCACAAGAAAATACATATAAAATACTATATCTTCACTATTTCTACTTAAAGGCCTTTTAAGCGAGACGAGAAACTGGTATTTTAGCTGCTGATACATTATTTCGTTTATAATAGCTGAACTGCCTCATTGGTCTATTGGTTAGCATATTCGCCTACAGACACGAGGTCCTGGATTCGAGTCCCGGGTCGGGCCAATTCAAAAATGACAATTGAGTTTTCTATTAAGATTTTCTTAATATTTGCCCGAAATTGGGAAATTGGCGGTGTGGTCCATCCTCGTGCTTCGGAGACCACGTTAATCCTTTGGTTCTGCGCTTGATCTCGCTCCGGTCGTATCGGTTTGCCTTCACATCGGAGAGTGAAGGAATAGTGAGTGCACTTGTGTACTATGTCTGCAACCCTCAGTGGCGTGGTGAGTCTATGCTCTAAAAACCCTCCCTCCCATAAGTGAAGAGACCTGTGTCCAGCTGTGGGACATTAATGGGCTGCTACTTACCTTTTGCCTTTAAACGTAAAACGTTGCGATTATATTAGCATACATAATTAAGACAGAATGAAGTCTATCGACTCAGCCAGTGTTCATATGGTTTTTGCTTTTAATTATGTATCCACGTTAATAATCTATAGAGTAATTATATTATCGGGTAATAATTATCCGATATTATAATTACGCTCTTAATTATAAGCGAGTAAAGAGCCAAATTGGTTAACATATATATGACGTCACAGGAATAATTAATTAGAAAAAGTTAATGGCGCATTCGCCTCTTGTTATTTACGACAAGTAATATCGTATGCTGTGTGGCATAATTAGGAAATGAACCCGTGACTCAATGGCCCCTCGTATTTGAGAGGATTAGTCATATTATACGTGTTCCACTTTTATAAGTGAAAGTTATTCTTGCATTTATTTTTAATACAATATTACAAACTTTTAATGCCATATTTGAGAGTGAAGAAGGTTCAGAAATCATTTGCGGATTGAGCATACGTATTTTCGGTAAGATACCGCAACCAGTTTTAAATTTGCCTTTACATAATCTTAAGAAAAAAGTCAAAAACATCCGTTTACAAAAGGCATAGTATAAAGTTGAAGATTACTTAATCGATAAAAATGTATCAACTAGATTCCAGTTGCAAATTACTACAACCGCTGAGTTTCTTGGCAGTTTCTTAGCAGTGGAACCAACTTTCCGAACCAGTGGTAGATTGTTACAAGCAGACACACTACTGGCGATTCAAAGTTAAATTAAATTTTGCACAAAAGCTGACAATCTTTAAATTGATTTTTTAATAGTGGCAGTAATCATCTGTTAAACGTCTGGACCGATTTTTTTTACATATGAATTCGGGTAAATTTAAGAATGATTATAAAGACAATTCGATCCAGTATTCACCATGCTTACAGTTTATATTAATTTTATCTCATCACAAAAAAAGAAACACAAAAAATATTCATTTCAATGGGCGCAAACAAACTCTCAAAAGGTTTTTCCGTATTCCATAATACCTAATATTATACAAAGTATAAGGAGAATTAGAAATATTACAAAATATTTCTTTCCGCAGAGGGTATTCAAATGCAGTTGCTTCTTTCTGCAAAGCCATCATTTCTTTGAAGGAGGCTAAGGAGCGAGTACGGGAAGCTGCAGCAGATGCTGCTCCCGTTCGGAGAAGGAGGCTGGGCGGCAGGAAGCATCTTTACAAATGCCTCTTGTCTCCTGCTTGAACATCCTCAGTCGGTTTCATCCGTCAGGGTGAGTGCGCAAAGGACCCTCTGACACTCCCAATTCAGGGTGAGGCGGTTGTCGCTGGGTTTAATGAGTATTATGGCCTTGCGGGCGAGTTCCACACTCCCAGTCTCGTGGCAGGGGTGCGCAAATGCATCTCCTAGCGGAAAAGAAATGAGAGTGTCCAAAAAAGAAATAAAAATTAATCAAACGGAAGACACAAAAAAACACCTTTTGTTGTGACGTTCCAGATTGAATTTATAATGAGATGTTGCAAACGATAAATACAAACCTTAAATATAAATATGTTTCAATCTTATTACACTTGACCCATCGTTTACATAGACATTGAGACTATTAAACTAGAGATGTTTTTTGTAATTGAAATTATAAGGAGTGGAAATTTCACTTCAGGGCGTTGATATATAATAAACCCTTTTGCGATATTAGTTAGATAGATAGAATACTCTTTATTGTACACCACAAACATGAAACAAGTAACACTGAAACAAAACTTAAAACAATAGTATAGTTAAGCGACCTTATCGCTTATTAGCGATTTCTACCAGGCAACCTTTGGGTGAAATAAGATAATGTGAGGTAAATAGGGTAGGTGGTGCCCCCTACTATATAAATATATACATACAAATATTCCTACATACTACTACATACACTTTAACTTACTTAGTTACTGTTAGCTTTGTCCATACCGATGTAGGAGGTAAATTATTTCGCTATCAGATATCGTAATAAAAATCTTGTGTACAATTCACACGTGGTAGAAGTGAAACATTGAAATATTTTGGCTGCAAGATAATGAGAAGAATATAAAATATCGGAAAAAGATAATTGAAGCTTAAGTAAGTAGCAGCCCATTAATGTCCCACTACTGGGCACAGGCCTCTTCACTCCGAGGAGCGAGGGTTTTTAGAGCATAGACCAACCACGCTGCTCCACTGCGGATTGGCAGGTACACAAGTGCACTCTCTATTCCTTAACTCTCATAGTCCGATATGACGGGAATCCGACACGACCGGAGTAGCTTATAGTAATGATTTCATTTTAACTAACGCTATACTTTGGTATACGAGTGGAGGGGGTACGAAGCAGAGCTCAAAGAGAACCACGAACATAACAAACACTGTATAATGCTTCCTATCTTATTTTCTCGATTCGTTTCTTTTTCTTAGTAGTAATTGACAAAATAAAGAGATAAATTTTTGAGTTGCGAGCATGAGAAATTAGCATTTTCTAATTAAAATATCACAGTTACATGATACGCAATACCATCGTATTGTATATGTCTTATTGTTGTTCAGATTAATCTCCGAAGTAGCTTAACGGATTTCGTCACTGAAATCAATCTTCAATAAGTTATAGTATATATATAAGATGTACCTGTTAACTCATCACGAAATCTCTGGAACCATGATAACATTACCATTAGTAGGAATATTCCTTTTGCCGAGTAGAGGTCAGCTAAGAACGGATTTTACGAAATTTCACCCGCAAGGCGGGTTGCGAGGATGTTAACTCTTTATATATATATATATATATATATATATATATATATATATATATATATAAAATNGAACTTAACAAACACTGTATAATGTTTCCTATCTCATTTTCTCCCACGTTAAATCCTATGAATTTATGAGTCTGTCCATTTTTACTGTCGTTTTTTCGTTTCATCGAATTTCAAATCACAATGATGCTAAAGAAGTTTTCACTTCAAAAAATGTAACTTGAATCGTTTCTTTTTCTTAGTAGTAATTGACAAAATAAAGAAATAAATTTTTGAGTTGCGAGCATGAGAAATTAGCATTTTCTAATTAAAATATCACAGTTATATGATACGCAATGCCATCGCATTGTATATGTCTTATTGTTCAGATTAGTCTCCGAAGTAGCTTAACGGATTTCGTCTCTGAAATCAATCTTCAATAAGTTAGAGTTATATATATATAAGATGTACCTATTTACTCATCACGAAATCTCTGGAACCATGATAACATTACCATTAGTAGGAATATTCCTTTTGCCGAGTAGAGGTCAGCTAAGAACGGATTTTACGAAATTTCACCCGCAAGGCGGGTTGCGGGGATGTTAACTATTGACTCTTTATATATATATAAAGTTGATGATTTATAGCATGCCTTTCAACTCAAAATCACTTTTGTAACATAAAAACACCAAATGATTTTTTAAGTGAAAAGTAGAGTAAGTAAAATTTTGGCGGATGACCCGCGTGATAATCGTCACGAAGTTATGCAGCATTTTCTATGCCAATTCATATTGTTTTTTGAACAATTCATATCGTTCATAAAGTTTTTATATTGACAAATAACATGTGGTATTTTCATTTTCCATTCGTCATTTCATAATTTAATATACAACTTTTCATAAAATATACAACTAAATTTCTAAATTTTGTATTCAAAAGCAAAACTTAATTAATATTTTCCAATATTGACAAAAAAAGCGTGGTATTTTTATTTACAATTCGTCATTTGAGATATCAATAAGTTATTTGTATTAAGTTTCGTAATTTTTAAATTTTATTGACAATTCAATTCCTAACTTATCTTCCTTTTTTTCTTAGATTTGTATAGATATAAATAAGATTTAAAAATGAGTTTACCAAAGAAGTTTCACTTCTTACATGTATACTTTTTAGGCACGCACTTTTTAAAAGGAGTGCTATCAAAACTTGTCTCAAAAATTAACTCAATATACATATGTAGAGTTCACAATTTGCTTAACTCAAGAGATAGATTTGTAATTAACTAACAATTGATTAGTTTTAATATCACTTTTCATACAGTAACAGTGCTTTAAGATGGGACGTTGATGTGGTATTACTTACACGCTTTCGACGTATCAAAATTAAAGGTTTGAACAAAAAGCAGTTACCAGGTAAATCATACGGTCTTACTAAGCAAAGTATGAAATTACAAATACTAAATCTTAAGAATGTTCTATAACGCCTTAATATTTCATGTTTTCAATTATTGCAGTGGCGGCATAAATATATGTTTACAAAAATTGCACTTTATAAAAACAATGTCAACTGTCTACAACTAATAAAAAAGAAACCTTCGGTCGCCTTGACATTCCGTAAGCGTAACATTCTTCAAAATAAACGAAGAAATACTGAGGACTAGTTCTGATCCTAGCGTCACGCATAGCTATCAAAGCCAACGAACGCAACGACCAATGTTCTTTACAAGTTGTATGAGTACCTATTGCCGACGCCTTCTAGTTCCATGATCGCTCGTCATGGCCGCGTCTCCCTAGTAGACATACATGATTAATAATTTTATAACTAATTTCAATCAAATTCCAACCTTAACTCAATAAATATAAAGTATATTTTATAAAAAGGTATGGCTTAAAGATTATAACTGTTATTTTCGGACTAGTTATATTTAAAAGTGTACTTTAAAGTGAAACTGAAAAGGTTTGATATCATTTACAGTTATTTAGAACAGATTATTAATCTTACCATTTTCATTCCCTAGTAGCGATTATTCGAACAAACAGTAACTGCTTTGCGCTCGGAGAGTGTGGACGTATTAC
Organism: Elymnias hypermnestra; assembly: GCA_015832385.1. NCBI lineage: Eukaryota > Metazoa > Arthropoda > Insecta > Lepidoptera > Nymphalidae > Elymnias > Elymnias hypermnestra. The sequence continues at coordinate 4,536,496 of JACTOM010000933.1, forward strand.
TCAGTTTCGTCGCTCCCGAATTTACTACACGAAACAAGTTTTGCTTAACCGATTCTTCCGTATTTTGCATATCAGTTAAATATCACAATGAACTTATGTGAAACACTTGCGATTAACAAGTTTCAAAAAGTTAAAAAACATTTATAAGTGCAGTTTGTGAATTTATCAGATTCCAAGGTACAATACGCGTAGGTGATATAAAAACTGAAGTGAATTGTTTATTGTTTTGAAAGACAAATACCGTTGAAGACGCAGTTTGAATTTAATGTTCTTTTACTCTTGTTTATAAGAACACACTCGAGTCGCGTGTTAAAGAGAGACACAATGAGGTCCCACCGGGCAAGAGCGACAGGTGTGGCGGCTTTGGCGGTTTTGTTAGCCACTATAACAGGTAACTTAGTTAAAAAGTATTGAATTACATTGTCCTTTTACAACTTTCTTATAAGATTTCTTCAGTCTACTGTTGAATAACAATGGTAAATGGCTATTACTGTTAAATTTTACCTTTGAAAAAGTTTTTTTAAGTTAGCAATACTTGTGTGTAATCTTTAATGATTCATTGATATTTTTGATTACTGTATAATTTTCGGTGTATTTTTATGTGATTACGAAATATAGCTCTATATATTTTAAAATTTTTATGTGTAAAAATATTCTTAAACTCAATATCGCACATGTTACTCTATACAAACCTTTATATTAATTTCATGTCATCAGATACATCATTCTTGTTTATTGAGATGAATCACCTTAAAGTTTGTGATAAGGTAAAGGTATTATCGATTATAATTAAATATTTAAATTAACTGTTTCATTGGTCTAGTGGTCAGCTTGTTCGGCTATAGACATGAGATCCTGGGTTCGAGTCTCAGGGTCAGGAGAATTCAAAAATATATTTTGAGTTTTGTGTTGTGTACTATGCCTGCCAACCCGCAATGGAGCAGCGTGGTGGGTCTAAACTTTAAAAACTTTCTATCCTATAAGTGAGGAGGCCTGTGCCCAGCTATGGGCCATTTATAGGCTGCCACTTACCTTAGATGTATGCTTAGATGGTTTTGAGAGAATGAATGAAAGGAGACTGATAAAAACCATTTATGAGTCAAGAGTGAATGCGAAAGTTGGAAGGGGAAGACCAAGGCGAACGTTCCTGGACCAAATCCAGGACATTTTAAATAAGGGCCCGCTCAAGAGTACTCTAAATCGACGAACTTGTATGAAAGGTTTAATGAGAATGAAAGAAGCGTAGGAGATATGCATGGATCGTGGCAAATGGAAGGAGTGGTCTCTGCCTACCCCTATGGATATGAGGCATGATGCTATGTATGTACTTACCTCATATATTAAACTCAGACTCAGATCAATTATCAATGTTTTTTGAGATCCAACTCCAACCTTTTGAATTCAGCCATTTTGGCTGTCAGGGAATGTTGTGAAACTTAATATTAATTTTATCGCATTATATATTCAAAAATATTTGATATATCCGTAATAATAATATTCACTTATACAGAAAAAAGAGCAAAATACACAATTTTGATGCAAGAAATAAAAACAAACTTGTAGTGCCCAATTTTAGGGTGAAGAAGGTTCAGAAATCATTCGTCGGGTTGAGCATACGCATATTTAATTAGATACCCCAATCAGTTTTAGATTAGTCTCCGCATAACTTTAAGAAATATGTTAAAACGCCATATTACTAAAGGCATATTATTATGTCGAAAATTATTTAAACGACAAAGATGTATGGAATTGATTCCAGTTGCGCATTGTAACCTACAAACACTATATTTAAAGAAGTAACCGTTGAGTTTCTGGCCGGTTTCATCTCAGCGGAATGAACTTTCNTCCAACTCCAACCTTTTGAATTTAGCCATTAAAAAAGAAGGCTGCGTATTTAGGTATTCATTTTGGCTGTCAGGGAATGTTGTGAAACTTAATATTAATTTTATCGCATTATATATTGAAAAATATTTGATATATCCGTAATAATATTCACTTATACAGAAAAGAGAGCAAAATACACAATTTTGATGCAAGAAATAAAAACAAACTTGTAGTGCCCTATTTTAGGGTGAAGAAGGTTCAGAAATCATTCGTCGGGTTGAGCATACGCATATTTAATTAGATACCCCAATCAGTTTTAGATTAGTCTCCGCATAACTTTAAGAAATATGTTAAAACGCCATATTACTAAAGGCATGTCGAAAATTATTTAAACGACAAAGATGTATGGAATTGATTCCAGTTCCGCATTGTAACCTACAAAAACTATATTTAAAGAAGTAACCGTTGAGTTTCTGGCCGGTTTCATCTCAGCGGAATGAACTTTCCGAATTGGTGGTAGATTTGTTACCAGTGGACAGAGTTGACGATGACGATTGAAAGGTGCTTTTTGTCCCTACTTGAATAAAAATTAAATTTATTTTAATTTTGATTTTGTAAAGTTAATCATCCTGTCCAGAATATCGGAGTATTCTGCTACAGTAATTCTCGATGCATTCATGCGTTGCTTTCTCACCACAACTCCCGGTAATCGATCAGGTGGAAATTTGTGACAATGCACTCCTGCCTTTGGGAACATCTTTGGGAAATATCGAGAGTACTCTTCCACGAGATATATTAATTAAAACATTAAGATTTTCAACTACAAAATTCTCTACCGAGACTTAACCGTAATTCGGAGAATGTAAAGATATTTTTAATTTCTTAGGTAAGACAGGTTTTACACGATATAAGTAGTCTTCCACGAGATATATTAATTTAAACAATAACATTTTGAATTGGAAAACGATCGCGCTATCTTCCGAGAGTGCGGTAATTCGGTAACAACGGTAATTCGGTAATATCTTCGGGAAATAACGAGATAGTGAGATAGGTAATGTGTCTTTATTAGGAAAGACAGATTTTTAAACATTATAAGTGGTCTTTCACAAGAGATATTAATTGAAACAATAAGATTTTAAAATAGAAAAAGTGAGATAATCGTCTTAGAATTAACGGAAATGCGTCTCGAGTTTCCTAGTGCATTAACTCTACATTGTCTTAAGGGAAATTATATGTTTTAGTAAGTTAAAATAACTAATTTAAAATCAATATTTTAATTACAATCTATATTTGAGATTCAAAACTGGTTCATTTATAGATAGATGCCTTTCATGAAATGAGATGGGGATTTGCAGTTCCACTGCTCCTGTCAATTTCTGTGGTCGACGGTATTCACTTGTGAATCTTAAGCTCGTTGATCGATTTATTTTTATTAAAATATTGAAAGGTCTTAATTTGTTTTAAGACTCTACAATCAAGTGAACATGAAACGTATAGTTACTAGGTAGAATTAGTTATGAATATCGAATAGAGCGTATAAAACTATAGGTAACTTTATAATCCTTACATATTGTAAAACATAGTTCTCCGCTGCGTTTGTCTGTCTGTAATTTCCAAAGTACTAATTGGATTTTCATACAATTATCATCAATAGATAGAGTAATTCTTGACGGATGTTATCGTATATAATATGTTAAGGTTTTGTGTAAGTTGGTTTTGAAATATAACTATAATTTGAAAGTAACTGAAAATATCAAGTCGCCTGGGAATTTTCATCGAAAATGCTGTTTAATCTCTTACAGATATAACAAAATCTTTTTTATTGATAAACAAGAAGGATAACCCACTTTAGTTATTTAATTCTCTACGAAAATTGTCGCGTACATCGCCCACATTGAAAAGTAATATAAACGGATACAATATTAATTTTATCAACTTAAATAAGTTGGATATCTTAAGAATTTCGTAAACATAATTATGATGTTTTACACCATATACGTAAATTGGTTGAAAAAATAAAGTCAACGCTGTTTTAGAAATATAACAAAGCCATATATGATAGGATAATTCCTTTTTTATAGATATAGAAAAAGGATAACTCACTTTATTGTCAAATAAAATGGTCACACACAAAGCGATAATTCATGATTTATATTGACGGATACAGTATTATTCCTTTTCAACTTAAATATGTTAGTTATCTTAGGAATTTCGAGAATATAATTATGATCTTTTAGATGAATAACGCTTTTATAAATAGTCTGAAGGTGTCTCAAAGGCTGGCTGTGTATGGAGGAGTGATGGTGCCAACACTTATGTATGGTAGTGAAAATTGGGTATGGCAGAAGAAGCATAAAAGTTAAATAAATGAGGTAGAGATGAGAGCGTTAAGAAGTATCAGCAGATTGAAACTGAGTGACAAAGTAAGAAATAGTATGATAAAAGCGCATTGTGGTATAAAAGAGAATGTAGTGACTAAAATTTAGACAGGTATGCTGAGATTTACATGGTTTGGGCACGTAGAGAGAATGAATGAAAGGAGACTGACAAATAGGATTTATGAGTCAAGAGTGAATTGGAAAATAGGAAGGCGAAGACCAATGCCAACGTTTCTGAACCAAATCCAGGACGCTTTAAATAAGGGCCAGGTCAAGGGTACTCTAAACCGACGAATTTGTATGAAAGGTTTAATGAGAATGAAAGAAGCGAAGGAGATATGCAAGGATGGTGGCAAGTGGAAGGGCGTGGTCTCTGCCTACCCCTATGGGAATGAGGCGCGATGTTATATGTGTATCATTTATACCATAAACAATATACAATTTTACGACTTGTACAAATTAACATCGTGTATCTATATTATAGGTAAATATCAGCCCATTAACGTTCCACTGCTGGGCACAGGCCTTACAGGAGGGAATGTTTATAGAGCTAAACCCAAGACGTTGCTGCATTGCTGGTTGGCAGGCATAGTACACAAGTGCATTCTTTTCCTTTACTCTCATAGTTTGATATGACGGCAATTTAGGACCTCATGTCTATAGCCGAACAAGCTGATCACTAGACCAATCACGCAGTTCTATATTATAGAATCGAGTCTATATAAAATTTCCAGAAATGCACACGAAATGAATCATGTCTTTTTGATAGTAGTATTTAGTTGATAATGTAGTGATAACGTGTACTACCTGTATTGATATCTTGTTTAAAGTGAAATCAGTAATTTTATCCAGATGTAAGTGGTACGGCCTCTTAAGCTGCGTAAAATACCGTAAAATGTTCAATCTCATTGATCGTGATTTACGGTAATATAATTGCGATTTCGATGAAGTGGTTTAATTTATTTTCTATAACTGTAATATTATTACTTACATTTGGGTCAATAGTCTTTTCGCGGTGTAAACGAATGTTAAATTATCGATTATATTGAATGATTGGACATTACGGATGAAAGATATAGGGAAACTCCATTAATCTCTATTTTATGTACCACGAAATACATCAGCTATACTTTTCTGTTTCGGTTTTTAAATAATTACAATTTACATTAAAAAAAAAGGAAGAAAAAAAAAGGTAAAGAGTTGAGTGAGTTGAGAAAGGTATGCTTAGATGGTTTGGGCATGTAGAGAGAATGAATGAAAGGAGACTGCCAAAGGATTTATGAGTCAAGAGTGAATGCGAAAGTTGGAAGGGGAAGACCAAGGCGAACGTTCCTGGAACAAATCCAGGACATTTTAAATAAGGGTCAGGTCAAGAGTACTCTAAATCGACGAACTTGTATGAAGGGTTTAATGAGAATGAAAGAAGCGAAGGAGATATGCAAGGATCGTGGCAAGTGGAAGGATGTTGTCTCTGCCTACCCCTATGGGAATGAGGCGTGATGTTATGTATGTATGTACATTTAAAAAGCAAATCAGAGACATTCTTCTAGATAACAAGTAGTTTCATGTTTTAATTGTACTTATATTTGTTTAATTTTTTTTTCACGTTTATTATGGTTCTGCTTAGTGTTTGTTATTTTTAATGGAAACTTTGTCGGTTTGTGTTTTGTCTTAGCTTATAATCATGCACAAAATAAGTGTTAGTTTCCCAAACAAAATTAATTAAATAAATAAATATTTAGTGCGTGTACTTAAACGTAATCATGTTATTTAATACTAGCGATCTCGTGGTGATGCAAACTCAACTAAGTCGAACCTGTTTTCTTAAAATGAGATTTTTAAATTCATTATATCTTCTGAATGGAATGTCCTATTTCAATAATTTAAAAGTATTTTACAAGTTTTGAAACGGCCTTTAATAAAATATTTAGTAGGATAGGGATTAATATACAGGTGTTTATATATTGGTTTGTTTAATGTGGGCACTTTTATTAACTTTAAAAATGTAAAAAAGTAGTTATAGTGGCATAACTGCAATAGTTGGACACACGATATCATGGACTTTTTTATATATAGTAGAACATTTTGATGTTCTATCATCAATAGGTTCCGCAGCGCACGCGATGACAGACTTTTGGTTCCCTCTTCGGGTTACAGTAATGCATTTTGCTTAGGTGTACCTATTTTTTTTTTTTTTAGATAGTAATAAAGACAATGTTTCTCAGTGACAATGCAGCTTTCTAAAGGTGAATTTTATTTTAAATCCGTCCAGTAGCTTTGGTGTAAAAAAAAACAAATGTTTCATCTTTATATTATTAGTTTAGACAATTTAAAGTAATGCCCATCTTTTTGGTGTTTATGTTACTCGGGTATTTGGTACTTATACTTTACGACCTTAAATTATTTTCTTTATCATATATTAATACGAAACCAATGCTACGTTCTACGTAATAATCTCAAAATCGGTCGAGTTGTTTTGGAATTCAACAAACCGGGAATGAGGGAGGGAGAGAATACACTTTATACTACACCCCCGAATATACAAAATAAAAAATAGTAATAATAATTACAGCAGCATTGTACTTATATGGCTTAAATATAAATTAGGTTAACTGTCTTTCAAGTAAATAATTTCACAATATACTAAATCCAGTGACTGTGTCTATTATCTTCTTAATCTACATACGCATTCCAAACAATTTACTCAAATTTATCACATCTGTCGTGTCATTATCCCCGTCGTTTAAGCGTGTTAACTGTGAGATTGTTATAATGGCATGTAGACGGCGCTTTAAGGTCATCGTCACCGCTGATTATGGCTCAAAACTTGGATATCGCCCACCGAATGATATCTAGAACTTTCTCATAGTGTTAAGATTATGTTATCTTAACTATTGATCTGGACAACTTCAAAATAGCCGCAGTTATTACATATTAAATAAATTAGCTAGCAGTAACGTCTATCTTTCGTCTGCGTCACGTAATCTTCAACGATGGCTGATAGAGAAAGAGAATAAATTTAATTACCACCAAAAGCTTATAGAAAGTATTTATTTGATCTTGCGTGATCAAAAAAAGTCTCCCGTGTCAGCATCATGCTGCAGGGAACCTGCAGCGCTGGATTTCAACAAGTGATGTCACAGCTACATATTTTGGTTGATAAAAAATTAAAACGTGAGTTAATAAAGTTTAATCCATATTTTACACAGTTACCAACAAGTGTGTGCATTTTAGTGTTGGTTTTGGCCCTAGATGTGGCATAAAATATTGATAAAAACATATAAATAAATGAGAGGATTCTATATCTTGTATTTTGTTTTATCACGAAATATCAAGGCGCGTACCTGTCCCTCTATATGGCAAGTTTATATTGACGCCATCTGTTGTTATTATTACCCTAAACTATTAAACAGGTGCCATCTATTATTACAGCGAGGTTATATCGAGTCAACCTGAAAAGATTTTAAGAGAAACAATTCCGTCGTATATGATTGTTATGTAAATTTAACCGTTTACGCAATGCACGCAACGAAAATTGTGAAAACGAATACATTTTCCCCGTTTTTGTTACAGTTTTTATATATACAATGTAAATAAAATTTACATAAGCCTTAAATTACACCTAAATGTATATGTCAACTTGAGATAATCGTAAAATTAAACGTAAAATGAGTAACAATTAAAACCGTCATCGGAAGCAAACGGGTGGCTACTCAAAATGTAACAAAACATGTAATTTCCAAACATATGATGTTTTTGAATATAACGTAACAACATATTGACGTCCCACTGCTAGGCACAGACCTGCTGACTCTGGAAGGCAAGTACACAAGTGCACTCTTATTCCTTCACTCTCATTGTCCGATGTGTCGGGAAACCAACAAGATAGAGATCAGGCGCAGGATCGACTGCTTAACGTGCTCTCCGAGGCACGGATGTGCAGCATATCGCAAACTTCCCAATTTCGGGTAGATATTGAGAAAACCTTAATAGAAATTCAAAATCGATTATTGAATATGCCCGACCCGGGAGTCGAACCCAGGATCTCATGTCTGTAGCCGAACATTCTGTAGCTAACCACTAGACCAATAACGCAATTTTAAATATTGTATATAAATGAAAACGTATCACTATCTCACTGAATCATTATAAAATCTCTAAAACGAATCATTGAATTTACTTTAAGATTTAGCAAAGTGCCTTCTATTAAGATGTAGATGCTCTCAAAGAACAGATTTCTCTATATTCCCGTGGAGTAACAGGGGAAATAGTTAGTTTCTTTATAACAAGCATTACAATCTTCGAAAATACATATCTAAGGCAACATTGCTAATTGTTTAGATATTAAAGTACATGTTTATTTAAGTAAATACTTTTGCAATAATTATAGGATCTAGTCTTTATCTTTGATACATGATGTAAATTTGCTGTGAATAATTTAGTATTGGAGGTCCATTGGTATGCTACCTAGAATTATATTGGTTAGCGGGCTTCCTGAAATAGCTAACTGGGATCAAATGCAAGAGATTGTTGAGGACTAAATTCATTTGAACTATACTATCGTTGATATAATATTTAGATTTGACTGGCATTTTGAATATAACTACGACTAACGGTAGAAATTGATATAGTCTAGGGCAGTGCTTCCCAACCTTTTTTAGGGCATGCGACACTTTAAAGTTTCTAAAAAATTTTATACCAAAATACCATTTTAACCTTTAAAAAATTATAGACAACTAGACTGACAAGTCTAGATATCTATAAATTTTTCGTCGTCGTCGCTTCAACCGATGGACATCCACTGCTGGACACAGGTCTCACGTAATGACGTTCACAAGACCCGATCTTGCGCCGCCTGGCTCCAGCGGCTACCGACTACCATCTTTATATTATCGGTCCACCTTGTGGGGGGGGGGGGGTCTACCTACACTGCGGAGTCGCCACTCCAGTACCTTCGGCCCCCAACGTCCATCGGTCCTTCGGACTATGTACCCCGCCCATTGCTACTTCGGGTTGGCGATTCGTAGGACCATGTCGATGACTCTGGTTTTACTACAGATCTCTTCATGTCTGATTCAATCACGTAGAGAAACTCCGAGCATAGCCCTCTCCATCGCACGCTGGGTGACTCAGCTTCCGCATGAGGCTCATAGTCAGCGACCACGTCTCAGAACCGTATGTCATCAAGACAAGTACTTTATTGCAAACATTATTAGAAAAAATAATACAGATTAGAAAAAATATTAAACAATATTTTAAGAAAGTCAGCATGCAAAGGCGGTCTTATTGCATAAGCAATCTCTTAACAGACAACCTTTGAGTGAAAGAAAGCAGGTGGCACGACAAAAAAAATTATGATTTATTACGAATGATTTGATAAAAAGTGGGACCGCAATCGTCTCTTAAAAGTATGAAGAGACTCGCGTATGTAAATACATAGTCCATACTCTTACTGTTTGATTTGTTCGTTTTAGAAAAATTTCCGACGAAGTTTATAGGTTAAACTTATGTCGAGTCCATTTTTGAATTGGCATTGCCATTATCAATGAAATTCCCCCCTGTGTCCCCCCCATAAAATGTATTTTTGATAAATATGTTTTAAAAGCTATATGACTTTTGAAATCATCATGATCTTGATAAATAATCGTGTCTAAAATGCAAGTTAACCGTTTATGCGTAGGAGCCATCGATATATGTATACTACGCATAAATATTAATATGGGTAACGCCCTACGCTTAATGTTAACGTGTAACGTTAATGCATAGCTATCTCTATTAACACTAAATTCTAATAATAATCGTTAACTCTACATGGCCAATTAATATGCTCAACATATAATTTCTGCTCTCGCTATAATCGTAATAGTTTCCTGGCATTGGCCTGTAATCTTTAGTAGTAATAAAACTGGTGGCTATAGTAGAAAAGTAAACACGCCCTAATTACCATAAGAGATAAAGACTTTACACATTCATTGTAGAGTTGTGTTATGTAGTGTTAAAGCTAAATTGCATATTTTTCTTATTCATTAAGCGAGAGTATTTAGAACATAGACTCACCACGCTGCTCCACTGCTGGTTGGTAGGCATAGTACACAAGTGTACACTCTTTATTCCTTCACTCTCATAGTCCGATATGACGGCATTCCAACGCGACCGGAGTGAGATCAGGTGGAGGACCGACCGCTTAACGTGCTCTCCGAGGCAAGGTGTGGAAAAGCCGCCAACTTCGGGTAAATACTGAGAAGATCTTAATAGAGAACTCAAAATCGATTTTTGAATTTAGACACGAATAAAAATGGATAGAAGTAGTAATTTTTGCTGAATTCAGTGGCGCAATTGTCTGAGTATTCGCTATACTAGCAGAGATCTAGATTAGATTCCTGGATAGTGCAGGTTTCGATCTGGTTCAAAACCCGTGTTTCGGATAGTTTCTGCACCGAATTGGCTGGGAGAAGTCAACGTCTTGCTATAATTGCGGGGCAGATATCAACGCATTACATTGTGGCAGATTGTACATCCTGGGAATCTCAGCATCATCTCTTTGTGGCAATGATCGGCGGCAACCTATTGCTAAAGAGCATTATAGGTGTGATGCTCTCCAGAGAGAGATTATGTGCGGTAGTGGCCATCTAGAAAAAAAGGGAGGACGCAGTGGATGCTCCTGCTCTTCGCCGAAGGAGGTTTAGGAAATAGTAAATTTAGAGTAAAAAGTAGATCTTTAAAACATTTCGCCCGATTGATTTTAAATTTAGCATTTATAGTTCTCGTGTTACTTTATCCATATTACTACGGAGTCGACAGCTATGCGGGTAAAACCGCAAGGAACGCCTATCTTATCTAAACACCGTAGAAGAAATTTTTTCTCATGTCTAAAGTTCAGGCCCCACTAATCGCGGCGTTTCATCTAAAGAATAAGCGTGATGTGGGTCAGAGAGGTGAATCACGCGTGAACTACATTTATGCAACTTGTTAACACGTAGGTATAATAATATGTGAATACGTGACAAAGCAGTACCGCACCGAAATTATTAATTTCAATGGATTTTTTAAGTGACACTTCCTTTGGAAGCTCCCGTTTTTTGATCGAGTGGTGAGGAATGAGCTGTGGTCAACGTTATCTACGTATGGGGTGAGCGGTAGTCTGATTCAAGCATTGTAGTCTCTTTATAAGGGTTCTAGTGCTTGTGTTAGAACGGGGCGTACACGGAGTGGTTTCCTGTCGAAAGAGGGGTTCGACAGGGATGTAAACCTGTTATTACTAAACTAAACAAAAACCTGTAATTTCGCAAACTTAAATAAGTAGAACATGAGGTTTATGTTTACCATATTCAGCGAATAAATGTTTTTGATTTGATTTGATTAGATGTGTTGCGTTACCATGGCTGTTCAACCTATTCAGGGATAACTGTTTGACAGATTTAAAAGAAAGAATGTATGGGTTAAGAATGAATGAATTACTCATCAAATGTTTACTCTACGCTGATTATCAAGTAATATTTGCGTCATCCGGTAATGAGCTGGAGATGGTAAATATTATGATTGACGCTTTGAAAAGGAAAGGAATGACAATGAATGTAAACAAAACGAAAGTTATGACTTTTGAAAGAGATGCGTTTATACTGAATGGCAATATTTTAATAGATGGGGAACAAGTGAAAGAGATGAAAGAATTTGTGTACTTGGGATCTAAATTTACAAAAGATGGAACATATGAAAGTGATATTGAAAGGAAAGTGAATGCAAAGAATATGGTAAATGGTGTTCTGCACGCCTTTATGAATAGTCAGACGGTGTCTCAAAGGACCAGACTGGGTGTGCATAGAGGAGTGTTGGTGCCAACACTTAAGTATGGTAGGGAAAGTTGGGTATGTCAGAAGAAGCACAAAAGTAAAATTAATGCGGTAGAGATGAGAGCGTTGAGAAGTATGAGTTGGTTGAAATTGAATGACGAAGTAAGAAATAGTGTGATAAGAGAACGATGTGGTATAAAAGAAGATGTCGTGACAAAAATTGAGTAAGGTATGCTTAGATGGTTTGGGCACGTAGAGAGAATGAATGAAAGGAGACTGATAAAATGGATTTATGACTCAAAAATGAATGAAAAAGTTGGAAGGGGAAGGCGAACGTTCCCGGACCAAATCCAGGACTTTTTAAATAAGGGCCAGGTCAAGAGTACCGACCGACCGACCGAAAACCGACGAACTTGTATGAAAGGTTAGAGTGGAAGAAGCGAAGAAGATATGCAAGGATCGAGGCAAGTGGAAGGACTTAGTATCTGCCTACCCCTATGGGAATGAGGCGTACGTAAGTATATACATATATATAAGTAGTAGCGTAGAGACTTGAAATTTTATAGGAATGTTCCTATTGCCGAGTAGAGGTCAGCTAAGAACGAATATTCCAAAATTCCATCCGTAAGGGGGGTTACGGGGGTGTTAATTATAAAAAATCAAATATTCACATTAAAGAAATACTCTCATTTACAAAATATATCTTTTTTGGCATGTAAAACTTGGTCAGAATTTTTTTTGGCAAAATGGAAATTATCAAAAGTAAATTTTAGGAAATTCCACCCTCAAAGGGCAGTGCGGGTATATTTCTTAATTGTTAAACAATTTGCCTTAATTAATGAAAATGCTGCAAAGAAAACATTCCACGCAGACGAAGTCGCGAGTTAAGTATCATATAAGCTAAAGAAGTTTTACTTCTTCCATGTGTACATACTAAAGCACGCACACTTTTTAAAATTACTACTACTGGTTTACATTATCTATATACAACATATCTTCTTAAAATTTTTAATCTATAATAAAATGAAGTGAAATATAGGTTTATCGAGTATGTTTAAAAATCGAGTTAGTGCAGAAAAACCTAGTGAAGAAGTAGTTGCATTCACTAATACTCAAATACATGCTTTTAAACTTGTAATATGGATGATTGATTTTAAAATACCCTTAATTATACTATAACATTATTAAATATATAAACGGGCATATGCCACGATGGGAAATACATATAAGTTTTCGGTATTTTACTTCGTTGTAATAAATTTCAAATATATTGTTAAACCACCAAAATTTTAATTTAAAGCTATATTTGTACGAGTATATTTCGATTATATCTCCATTACTCATCGGTTTAGTGTTATTTATACACGAATTGAGTTGACATGCATCATTAAAACGTGTCTTATATATGATAAACATTATTGCAGAGATATGTTCAAGGAAAAAATTATTTCACGGGTCATTGATAATAACATAGATAGCTGATCCCGTCAGTTATTTTGATGGACAAGGGGCGTATTAACCAATTTAAGCGTAAACGTGTGTTAGAAATGCCTTCTATCATGTGAATTCTAGTGAAACGGAGGGGATTTCTCATTGCCAAGTATAGAAGGTGTGATGCTTGGCAGTGAGCTAGAATGCAGTTGCCTCCTTTTGCAAGGCTGCCATCTCGTTGTAAGAGGCAATGGACAGAGAAAGGGAAGCTTTCCCTCCACTTCGAAGGAGGAAGCCGATAGCAAGTGGCGTCGTTATGAACGCCTCTTGCCATCGGCCTTAAACCACCTTGTCCGTTGCATCCCGAAGTGTCAGAGTATTAAGGGAGCCTCTGACCTCTAATTCTGGTTGATGAGGGTGTCGCTGGGTTTTAGGGGAAATGCTTTTATGCACTCCAATCGGGATTGTGAGGCTCGCTGAGTAACCAGAATTACCACTAAAACCCAGCGGATCGCTCGTCATGAGATCGGATGAGATCACTAATGGGTCCCATTTCTCATTCCACTCTAGGGATCCAGACTACAGTTTATTGAGGGGAATAATGGAGCGCATATAGCCACTATTGCCACTCAGCATCTTTCGACGGAGAGGGAGAGCATCAGCCGCATCCTCCCTTTGCCTGTCGTTTGCATCCTTTAGCGAGATGAAGGTCTCGCAAAAGAAGGCAACTGCCCTCTATCCAAACTTACTGGTGAGCATAACATCAATTATGCTCTCCAGAGAGACGTGGCCTCCGACCAGCGACACTAAGATATGCCGCAGGGGTGCCCACGACGGAATGAGTGTCTCACACTTCCTGCTCTCATGGTAGGAGTGCGTATAAGCATTTCCCAGGGAGAAAAAAAGGGAATTCTAGTGTGGAAACCGCACACTTTGATATATTTGAAAAGTGTGTAAGTATGAAATAATATTCATTCAGTTTTGCACTGTGTAATATAGAGCATTCGTAAATCGAGCGTAGTAATCTATACCGTCATAGATTAGATATGATATCATTATGAGCAGGTAGTCCCCAAACGAATAGCATTTACCTATATAATGGTTCATACGATTTATGCGCGTAAAAAAATTAATGAATGATTTTTAAGTATTATAACATATTTAAATATACAGAAAGAGAAATCAGGGGTTTCTGTCCACAGCAGACATGGGTAAGTTTATCTTTATAAAAATGAAAGAAACACGTGGTTGATTGTTCTTTCAAATCCTTCATTATGCTTTTTGGTGAAGGAATAGATGGTGGATAGTAGGTGAGTCTATGCTCTAAAACCCTCTGTCCCATGAGTGAGTGACATATTCGATTTACATCATTTAACTCAAGAATTGCTGAAATTAATGTTCGCCGATTTATTAGATTCGTCGCCACCCATTACGAAAATCATGAAAAAAATATAGAAAATAATCTAGATCTTCATATATATAAGTCTTATGTGCGTGTGTATGTCACTGAACTTCTTCAAAACGGTTGGACTGATTTTGTTAAATTTCTTAAGGTGGATTCGAGAAAGGTTTAGAATTACAATTCCATCTGGATTTTCCCATATTTTCACGGGACTGGGATCTCTTACACGATTTATTAGTAGTAGTATTTACTACTACTAATAAATCGTGTAAGAGATCGTTAAAACTTATCGCGATTGTCTTGAAGTTTAGCAGTGACTCTTTCCGCAATATAGAAGATTACTATTTACTAATTTTCCCCACATACCCACGGAACTACTTAATGAAATTGACATTCGGAAACTAGGCGTATGATACTTTGTAATTCATGGTAGGAATTCACACGTGTAAGCACTTTTTCATCCAGGTTTTCATTATATAAAAATATAAATAAATGCAAACGCTTTAAATTGAAACAAAACATATTTTTAATTAAAGCGATTGTCCGAAAGCTTCGCAAATTATTTAAAAACACGGACTCGTATTGTTATTATTAAACACGAGAGTTTCGTTTCTCTGGGAAATAATTGCCTGAATTTTTATTCGCAACATTATTTCTGTACCATCAGATAGTAAACTAATAAATGTATTCTGTTATAATAAGATAAAGTAGTTTTAAAATATTGTAATTACGAATGTCGCAGCTAAACTCTATTGTAAAGATTTTAGAATCATTCCCGAAATATGGTAACTCACGATTTCTAAAGCAGGAATCTGTGAATTACGATTTTTTTTTCCCCGCTTGGAAATTTCGTTATTTCTAATAAAACGTAAAATCTTATCTGGAGTGTGAGTTTCGCTGGCAAGCCGCTAAAACCCAGCGATACGTTCCACAACCTTTATTGGAGCACCAGAGGATCAGTAGACGCAATCTATCTTGGTACTCTGGAAGATAATTGTTGGGAAACTTTAGGAGGCAGGAGAAGCGTAAATGTACGCCTCCTACCTCCAGACCTTCTACTCTAGAGGAGAGGAGCGATCACAGCGTTCTTCCTCCGCCTGTCATGTGTCCTCCGCACCTTTCCTTTCAGCGAAAGGGAGGGAACTCCGGCCAACGACCTCAGTGGGTACCACTGAGTTCTCTTTACATATATAGGATATATTATTATATAAATCTAAACTAATGTTTCAGACCTCAAGAGTTTGTTTCTTTGATTGGACGTATTAATTTTAGAAACTATTAGTTCAAATAGTCTAAATTCCTTTAGATGGTTACGGCTTTATGTTGACACGTTACCAATAAACAAAAATGTTGCAAAAATCTGGATAAGTCCTCTTGAGAGCTTTAATAGCGTACACTGCTTAAATCGTTAAAGTTATATAACAGTTATGTGTGACAAAATTGTTCCTGTCCAAAATTTCTAGCCTTCCAAAATCGATAACAAATAACGATATTTTTTTAAATGTAAACTCATTGTAACCTTTTTTTATTAATCAAATTTGTTCCTTCTTTTTGTTATGCAGTCCTAGATGAGCGAGTCAACTAGTATAGCATAAAAACGAGTAGGTTAATAATGGAATAAGTTATCGTAACAAGGCATTCTATATGTAATGTATTTGCGGTGCATTTCTTCTCATTAATATTTCTATATTCAACATCCACATCCGATGGGATGTAAGCATCTCTATGTATATTCTATCCGTGTTTCCGTTTCCTCGTTTTATATGGATATAGCTGGAGTCACTTGCATTCCTTATAAACCGGTGGCGCTACTGTCTGTACCGGTCTTGCGAAATGCATTGCAAATTTCCCCCCATTTCACCGACAGACAAGCCTTTTTTAGCCTTGAAGACTCACAATTAAGCGGCATTGCTGGTTTTGAATTCGTACTTCGGAAAAATGTCCTTATCCTATAGAGACAGTTTTAAAAAAATGAAATGAGTCTTTGAAGTTCACGGCGTATACATATTAGAAAACTTGTTGTACGTCCATAAAAATATTGATTCTTTTACGAAAAAAAGTAAGTGCACCTCATTTAACTTAAGAAATAAAAATGAAATTGCTGTAAATTCTTATAGGCTATTTAAAATTGCCAATTAATTCAAGGGTAGCTGTACATTTCTATAACAAACTCGCAGAAAAAGCTACATAGATGTCACTTAATAAATTTAAATCTTTTATTAAAAGAAATCTAATTGACAAATCATTCTTTAACATATTGACTATTTGAACGGGTACATATCACGATGGCGATTTTTAATTTTTAATTTTGCCGATATTTCGACCCAGTTGCATGGATCGTGGTCACGACGATACTCAAATATCGGCAAAATTAAAAATCGCCATCGTGATATGTACCCGTTCAAATAGTCAATATGTTAATAAACCGCGAAAATTTAAGTTTAAAACAATCATTCTTTAATTTGAAGGACTACTTATGTTAGCGATATATTATTATTTGAGACAATCAACTAGTAAAGGTAAGGTAAGCTATTATGGAGGTATCTGTGTAATGTTTAAAAGGATGGTGCATTGACTTATTTTTATAAATGGTTGCGCCAATTGGCGCGAACACTAGTTTTCTTGTTGAGTTTGGGTAATTGAGTAGTTGATGAATATTTGAAGGGAATACAGCTCTTAGAAATTGTTCATTAGATTATTTGGTCGTCTCGTCATCTCAGAAATGGGATGTTACATACATACATACATACATAGCATCACGCCTTATTCCCATAGGGGTAGGCAGAGACAACATCCTTCCACTTGCCACGATCCTTGCATATCTCCTTCGCTTCTTTCAATCTCATTAAATCTTTCATACAAGTTCGTCGGTTTAGAGTACTCTTGACCTGGCCGTTATTTAAAATGTCCTGGATTTGGTCCAGGAACNCGGCGTATACATATTAGAAAACTTGTTGTACGTCCATAAAAATATTGACTCTTTTACGAAAAAAAGTAAATGCATGAAAAGGTAAGGTAAGCTATTATGGAGGTATCTGTGTAATGTTTAAAAGGATGGTGCATTGACTTATTTTTATAAATGGTTGCGCCAATTGGCGCGAACACTAGTTTTTTTGTTGAGTTTGGGTAATTGAGGAGTTGATAAATATTTGAAGGGAATACAGCTTTTAGAAATTGTTCATTAGATTATTTGGTCGTCTCGTCATCTCAGAAATGGGATGTTACATACATACAGCATCACGCCTCATTCCCATAGGGGTAGGCAGAGACAACATCCTTCCACTTGCCACGATCCTTGCATATCTCCTTCGCTTCTTTCAATCTCATTAAATCTTTCATACAAGTTCGTCGGTTTAGAGTACTCTTGACCTGGCCGTTATTTAAAATGTCCTGGATTTGGTCCAGGAACGTTCGCCTCGGTCTTCCCCTTCCAACTTTCGCATTCACTCTTGACTCATAAATCCTTTTTGTCAGTCTCCTTTCATTCATTCTCTCTACATGCCCAAACCATCTAAGCATACCTTTCTCAATTTTAGTCACTACGTCTTCTTTTATACCAGAACGTTCTCTTATCACACTATTTTTTACTCTGTCATTCAGTTTTAATCCACTCATTCTTCTCAACGCTCTCATCTCTACCTCATTAATTTTACTTTTGTGATTCTTCTGTGATACCCAACTTTCACTACCATACATAAGTGTTAGCACCAACACTCCAGCATGCACAGCCAATATAGCTCTTTGAGACACCATCTGGCTATTCATAAAGGCGTGCAGAGCACCATTTACCATATTCCCTGCATTCACTCTCCTTTCAATATCACTTTCACATGTTCCATCTTTTGTAAATTTAGATCCCAAGTATACAAATTCTTTCACCTCTTCCACTTGTTCCCCATCTATCAAAATTTTGCCATTTATCATAGATTCATCTCGTTCAAAAAGCATAACTTTCGTTTTGTTTATATTCTTTTTCAGTCCTTTCCCTTTCAAAGCTTCATTCATAATATTTAGCATTTCCTGTAGCTCATTAGCGGATGACGCAAGTATTACTTGATCATCAGCGTAGAGTAAACATTTGATGAGTAAGTCATTCATTCTTAACCCATCCATACTTTCTTTTAAATCTGTCAAACATTTATCCATGAATTGGTTGAACAACCATGGTGACGCAACACATCCCTGTCGAACACCTCTTTGGACAGGAAACCACTCCATGTATGCTCCGTTTATTCTGATACAAGCACTAGAACCCTTCTAGAGAGACTTCAATGCTTGAATCGGAGAACCGTTCACCCCATACGTAGATAACGTTGACCATAGCTCACTCCTCACCACTCGATTATAGGCCTTTTCTAAATCTACGAAAGCGCAATAAACTTTTTGGTATTTACCCAAACATTTTTCAGTTATGCAGCCTAAAGAAAAGACCTTATCCGTACATCCCATTCCTCTTCTAAATCCCGCTGGAATGGGATGTTCGGACTCAAAAATGTAGTTAAATCACTTTTTATAGCGTCAGCGTTGTCTTCTCGGTGTTCAGAAGATGGGATGTTGAAAGAGTTCACAAACAAAACTGCTGTTTGCTCGTAAAAGGTGTATTTCGCTGTGCCATGATTATATTCGCTGATGAGCGTACGTTGCGAAAGTGAAAGATTTTAAATGTGTTCGTTATGACCACAGACTGTGTTTTACGCTTATGATCACAGATCATGTTGTGAATATGAATTCACTTAGAAGATAAAAAAGCGTCAGGGTGATTGAATTAGTTTAAAAAATATATATTGTAATGATGATGAGAAAAAAAAACCTACACATGACTGAGTTTGTTGTGGGCTAACTTTAGATTGTAAGTCGTTCTTTAATATCATCATCGGACATTGAAATAATATATATAAAAAACGGTATTTGAAGTTTTTATATATGTGTAGAATTCTATTATATTATAATATGCAAAATCTAAAACAATACACTTAACGATTATTAACATCGACGAAGATATAAATCAAATTTAAAGAGTTCTTTTTATGTATAAAATTTAAAAAGTACTACGCTATTGGCTTAGGAATTGACTAGTGTATTTATGACTTGTTTAAATCGTTCGATAATGAAGTACCGTTGGTAAGGAAAAGATAATTTCGTATTTGCTACAGTCATGTATAGCAGTCACTGAGGCGTTTGAAACAGTTATTTATAACTTTAAAGTGAAGGTAACAATAGGTATCAACATAGTGTAAAAAACTCAACCGTACACTGATAAAATGTTAATAATATTCTCTATAATTATAAGCCCGCTATTTCGCCCACTAAAAATTTCTGAATACACATCGGAAATGTGATAAAATTTCTATCTATTCTATCTTGTAACTAAATTGCCTCTCATCTGATGGTTAAAGATGACATAGCCTAAGATAGAAGCGCGCTAATCTGGTAAGAGGCGATATACTTCTTATGGTTTCTACACAGCATCGTACCCGAACACATCTCTTTGTTAGGCGGTACGGCTTAGCTGATAGTGTAATAACTAGGGTGGCAGCTCTCACACCGAAACCTTGCATCAGTCCAGATTCAGACAAATGAGAGAATACAATTTTCTAAATTCGCACTAGCAGTGATTACTGGCACTACTGCGCCAGTGAGGCCTCAAAAAGCTTAGCAAAACTTTCTGGTTATCGTTCTCAATGTATTTGGGTATAAATATGAAAGATTAACGAGATAATATAATTTTTTCACGTGTATACGTCGGTAAGTAGCAGCTCATTAAGGTTCCACTGCTAGGAACAGGCCTCCTCACTCATAGGAGAGAGGGTTTTTACAGCATGAACGCTGCTCCACTGCGGGTTGGCAGGTATAGTACACAAGTGTACCCTCTATTCCTTCACTCTCATAGTCCGATGTTACGGGAATCCCACACGATCAGTGAGAGATCAGGTGCAGGACTGACGGCTTAACGTGCTCTACGAGGCACTGGGGTGGATCACACCGTCGACTTCCCAACTTCGAGCAAATATTGAGAAAATCTTAATAGAAAACTAAATATCAATTTTTGAATTGGCTCGACCCGAGTCTCGAATCCAGGCCCTCATGCCTGTGGCAGAACATGCTAACCACTCGACCAATGAGGCAGTTTTATACGACGGACTACCCCTATTTATCCGAATTTGATGTTTTATTTTTATTTTACGGACAAGTGTTTTATATACGGGCATATTCGCGTATTTGAAGGCTACGTTTTACATTTTCCAGAAACAAAATAAATCGATTCGCCATTTAATTAGACAAATGGTTACGTAATAAATGATTAACAATTATATAACGAAAATGCAAATCACGGTTTCATTGAAAAAATTGTAAGTCCCATACAAGTCTTTTGTGTTACGAGTAAACCGTTCGATACGGGTATTTATTTTGTTTGATTAAAGAAGCCGTTGACCTACAGCTTTATACGCAGTCACCTTTAGTTCAATGTCGCTTCTATTATGTCATACTAGCGGATAGCCGGCGTGTCCTACTACGCTAGAAATTGGTAATCTAAAGTAATATTATAAATAGGAAACATTTGTGGTTTTGCAGGTATGTATGTATGTTTGTTCCATTTTCACACAAACACCACTGGACCTATTTCATGAAATTTTTCACCATTAGACAGCTGCATGTCCACTGAGCGACATAGGCTGTATAACATTCTAAAAAAAATAGGGATCCCTAACAAAAATGCATTAATGTAACCCGAGGTGTGTAACGCTGCAATATTTTTTAACTTTATTTATTGTTAATTTTAGCACATGACTGTGATCTCAGTGATGGAAAGTGATACAGACAAATTAGAAAATACAATTTCCTAAATTCATCTTACCGGGAATTGAGCCCCGGACCTCTGCTAGCTAAGCGAGTACTCGCACCACTGCACTTGTGAGGCCGTCAAAAACTATATGTATATATACATATAGATAACTATTGAAGATAGAACAAAAAATGTTCTACGGTATTATAAAACGTATTGATATCTACAAAAAAGACCGCGATACCATATGTCCAACTACTGTAGTTATGCCACTATAACTACTTTTTTGCATTTCAATAAAAATGCCGACAATAATCAAACTACATTGTTCATATCTCTGTATACCTGTAAAATTATTCTTTTTAAAATGTTAACATCGGACATTCTATTCAAAAGTTAAAACGAATTTTAAAAATCTCAATTTAAAAAGAATAACGTGCCCTTAGTCTAGCTGCAGAACAAACAAAACTGTGTCAAATGTCGTGTATAGGGAAGTTCTGAAACAATTAAGTCGTCGTCGTCGTCTCAATCGATGGACGTCCACTGCTGGACAAAGGTCTCTCTTAACGAATTCCAATGGGCCTGATCTTGCGCCGCTAGTATCCAGCGGCTGCTAGCGACCCGCCTGATATCATCGGTCCACCTGGTCTGCCGACGCTGTGTTTTCCGGTGCGAGGCCGCCACTCTAGCACCTTCGGGCCCCAACGTCCATCGGTTCTGCGAACTATTGCCCTGCCCATTGCCACTTCAGCTTTGCAATTCGACAATTAAGTATTACAAATAAATTCTTCTCTAATATTGTAGAAGAAAGTTTTGCATTTCGAATATTGCTTTTATTTTTAACAGTTTACAATCATCAAGCAAAAAATTACTGGATTGCTTTAAAAAATTCTTTCAATAACAATTCTACATAAATGATGTTACAAATTTAAAAATGTAGTTAGATGTATATTCGTTGTAAAATAAAATCTGTATATTTATTAGATAATTAATGTGTGTATCTAATAAACTGAAAGAAAGTATTTAAAACTGTGTGAAATAAAACTTTTCTAACTTCTAACAAAATTCTTCGTAGACATTCCACTGCCCCGAGATCGGTATTAAAGCGGGTGAGACCGCAGGGCATTGCTAGCCTAAAATATAAAAATATAAAATCACAGTGTTTGTTATCAAACTACTCCGAAACAGCTTGGCCGATTTAGATGTCATTTTTTGTGTATATTCGGCAGGTCTGAGAATAAGTCTGTAATTTTTCATTCTCCTATTCCCAACACCCAATTTTTAAATCGGGATATGAAGTTGCATGTATCGGTTAGTAATGTATAGCTATATCTATAAACAGACATATTATTCGATTGGAACCGTACAAATAAAATAGATTTAGTTACCAAACCAAGTCCACTAAACATCTCAGCTGATACGTCAATAATAATCTTCAATGGCATTGATCGGGAAACAGCTGTTTGATAGCAAAAATTGAAGCGAATTGGGAGTAAATGATTCAGGACAAACAATGCCCGTTATGTAAATTAATAAAATCTATCAAGGACATTGAAAAGAATTGAGTTCAATTGATAACATTTGCCAACGTTTATCTAATTTCAATCAATATATCAATTATTATAAATGACATCTATTTATGATAATTAGCTCTATTATGCCCTAAAAATGTAACGGAATTTCCGAGTATTTTTTTTTTTAATTTACCTTAAATTGTTTTTTTTTTAAGTTATTAGCCTTTCTGGTTTATTGTCTCTTAAAGGCTCATGTATCTTTTATTATCTAGATGTATTTACGAGTTCAATAACACTTATTAATTTTATATGTAGCTTGTGTACATCAGTAATTAGTAACAGTCTTAATTACCTTTCTTTCTATACGATAGATAATACGACTAGCCGTCTGCCTCGTTTTAACGAAATCACGTTATCAAATCCACACAAATCGTATTATAAGTTGCAAGAGTACTTAGACGATAGAAACGCGTGGGAGTGAACGAACTGCTCTAATTTGAATTGAAATATATTAAACTAATATGATATTGTAATGATGATGATAACAAAAAAAAAAAAAAATACCCGACTGAGTTTGTTGTGGGCTCTTCTCGGATCGGGGCGCGAAGGAACCCTCGTAACTTTAGATTTTAAGTCGTTCTGGAGTATCATCATCAGACGTACATTAGAATTAGAGTGTGGAAAGGAAAAGAAAAAAAAAAAATTTGACGATTCAAAAGTGCTGTAATATGCCTACTTGAATAAAGATATTTTGATTTGATTTGACACTGGTAGCTTCGTCGTCGTATAAGCAGTTCAATAACATACGGTTCGGGTATTTTTACATACGTTTAGCTTTGCAAATCACACTTCGTTGTGTATTATGTCAGAAATGGTTAGATGTTTTGAGTGCTCCTACACTATTAGAAATGTTTACACACATTTATAACACTCAAAAACATAGCATTTGCTCGCATTTAATAACAATTTTGTTTAGAATTGTTACTAACATTTTTTAACATGGTGACCAATTGTTTACTACTGTTTATAAACATTTCTAACCAGCAGTGTGGCAACACCGTTAGGTAATTTGCGCGCGAGTTAAATAACAGTAAGTAGCTGCCCATTAAGGCCTCACTGCTGGGCACAGGCCTTCTCACTCCGAGGAGCGAGAGTTTTTGGAGCATAGACCAACCACGCTGCTCCACTGCGGATTGACCGGCATAGTACACAAGTGTACTCTCTATTCCTTCACTCTCAAAGTCCGATACGACGGGAATCCGACACGTTCGGCGAGAAATCAGGCGCAGGACCGACGGCTTAACGTGCTCTCCGAGGCACGGGGGTGGATCACACCGCCAACTTCCCAACTTCGGGCAAATATTGAGAAAATCTTAATGGAAAACTCAATATTGATTTTTGAATTGGCCCGAACCGGGACTCGAACCCAGGACCTTATCTTTGTAGTCGAACATGCTAACCGCTAGACCAATAAGGCAGCTTGCGAGTTAAATACTATCAATAAATTTAAAATTTTCCAATGTCATAATAATTACCAACGCCCCGCGGTTTCACCCACGTAGATATCGGTATTTACGTGGGATCGGTCCCGTGGCTATGGAAAGATGTGTGAATTAAATGGTACATTGCAAACGAAATGAATATGGCCATCACTATACTAGTACATTATATTAAAACACAATTTTCTTTCCATTGACATTTTTAAACTCGGTATATCTTTAATAGGATAAGGATTAATAGAGAGGTATGAAAAATATGGTTCGATTATTGTCGGCATTTATTAACTTTTACACATAGTGGCATAATTACAGTAGTTGGACATGTGGTATCATAGGCTTTTTTGTAGACATTAATGTGTTCTATAATACTGTACTACATTTTTTTTATCATCAATATTTTCCGCAGCGCACGCCATGACAGAGTTTTTGTGGCAAATCTTTTCAAACCTTGGGTTATTTTAGTGCATTTTTATTAGGGATTCCTATTTTTTTTTTAAAGTAATATATCCTATATCACTCAACGAAAATGCAGCTTTCTTATGGTGAAAAAATACATACAAAAATACAAATGTTATCTGTTTATAATATTAGTTTAGAATAGTTTCTAAATCTATCATTACTTTTGCGGATACGTATGAAGTATGAAAGGGGATTTTTCGAAAAGTTTCACCACATCACACTAGAATGTTTGGTATTATGTTTATAATATAAAACATTTACACCATATAAGATTGCGATACAATGGCGAACCTGCTGCATTTTTAAATACACATTACCCAGTGTATCTATTTCGGTAAAAGTTACGGTCCGAAAACTATCCAAGTCGAGGTTTTTGATATGCATCTTTATTAGAAATACCAGCTTATATTGGGAAGAACTTGGCGATATGAATATATATTTATTCAGGCAAACTTGCAAAGCTAATCTGAGACTCAAAGCTATATTGCTATCACGAATGGAACTTTGACAACCTCGCTGGCTTCTTCGCTGCCTGATAGAGTGAATTAGGAAAATGCATTTTCTAATTTGTCTGAGTCTAGCCTGGTGGGAGGCTTCGGCCGTGCCTAGTTACGGTAGTAAGGTGCCTGTATGTATGCATGCGTTGGTAGGGTGCTACCAGCAAAGACGTACCGTCAAAAAAAAGACTTGCGAATTACTTCAACATAACTAACCTGTCAACAGTAAAAAAAATTATAACTATCCTCTTAAGAATAACACATGATTTAAGTGACGTCTGATAATATGAGCTTTTAGCAAGTGTCTTTAGAAGATAAATAAAGCAATGGGGAAATGTAAGAGAAAACATACAACCGTTTGCTTGTTTTATTGAGCATTGCAAGTAAAATACTGGGCATTGCAATCTCTTCATTCGAAACATGTATGTTTTTCTTTTTTTAATTAAATAAGATGTTTCTAGGTTCCCTACAAGCTTCCTAAATTGAAATTCCGTCGAATTCAGTTAATCTTTAATTGAAGAGAGTCTGATCGAACAGACAGAGAAAAATAAGTAGCGCGTATGTTATATGCCAAAGAATATTTCGTTTATTTTAAAATGACAACATAAATGATATTCAAATTTATTTATATTGTTAGATATAAATTAAATTTGTATTATTTAAGTAATATTCATTTTAATAAATGTTATTCTGTACTTGATTATGAAACTGAATTCCTAAAGGTCCAGTTCAATTTTTGGCGTTTATTTTTGTGTGTTAAGGTAGAATAGGTTAAAATTGCCGATTCCACTGATTTATTTCCATTAAAACAAGCTATAGGCAGTGAAACTTCGACACAACTTAATTCCATACGAGCTCTCTCCTAGCTTTTATTAGCATTGCTTTTGGATAAAGAGATATCGTTATTTGTAAAATTCTTTCTCTAGAACAAAAGATGTTCTTCTCTATTCTCACCTCTACAATCCTCTTATTTAAAAGAAAGCTTTTCATTTCGTAATTATAATTGTGATCATCATCTTAATGTTAGTTCGTCCAGCGGCAGCCTCCTAAGTAACCTATAAGCATTACTGGAACTCCTTCACTGTAAAGTCAATTAGACTGTGGAATGATCTTTCCTCTGACATCCGTTATTCAAACTCACTCTCAATTTTTAAAGTCTACTTCTTAAATTAGTAGCATTCCTCCTCACAAATATCTTAATTTGCACCATCCCACTATTCTTTTTTTTTGCTGCCTCATTGGTCTAGCGGTTACCATGTTCGACTACAGACATGAGGTCCTGGGTTCGAGTCCCGGGTCGGGCCAATTCAAAAAATCAATATTGTTTTCTATTAAGATTTGGCAATTCGATCTCATAATATTGGATTTTTCAATGTTTCCATGTGATTGGAAACTACGCGGGTGACACCGCTGGTGACCGCTTATATAAAAACTTTCGTGGACTCGCATATTCTAAAGAATGAAGGCACATAGCCAAATAGGTTAGGAGTTAACAGACCAGTTGCTACATGTTCTAATCTAAATCTAACAACTCAGTCTAGTTAAATACTGGGACAATGCTAAGAATAAAACTAGCTTGCTTATATTTATTCAAATTAATATATCTATAAAGCTAACACAAAAACTATTCAAACAATTTGTCAATAACAAACTCCCAGAAGAAATTACAAAGATGTCACTTAATAGGTTAAATCCTTTATTGAGGGAAAGCTAATTAAGATATCGTTCTATAGATTGCAGGTTAAAAAAGCGTGGGAGTGAGCTCTAATCGAAATTGAATAAATTAAATATATGTCGGAGAATAAAAGAGAAAGGAGCATAAAGCATAGGGGCGTAGGGTTCTCCGCCGACATCGTCATTAATGGCATCCATAATTACCATTCTGTGGGCGTTGGTGTGTAATGTTGGTGCAATCAAACACGTTAATTAACTCAGATTATAACGTTCAATCACTTAACGTTCCCGTTTAAAATTTACACAAACTCAATTATAATATATAAAGCTAGGAACGCGACAGTTTCAAAAGTCGATCGTACCGGCGGGCCGTCACCCGAGAACTGGAGAAACGTGCGCCGGATTGTCACTTGTTGACTCTGCCCCACGCCGATAGACAGATGGCGCCAGCGTTCCACAGACTATAGCACTCCGACTTATTAATATATTGATGAGAAAAAAAATTAAGTGTGTTGTGGGTTCTTCTCAGAACATGCGCGAAGGAACCCTCGTAACTTTACATTCTAGGTCATTCTTTATATCATCATCAATCGCACATTGAAACGATGCAAAAGTGCTGTAAAAGCCTACTTGATTAAAGAATTTTTGAATTTGAATTTGAATTTTCAACAATCAATTTCACTATATCGTATTGCGACTATATCAACAAACATTGCAACTAATTGGTTATTAAAAGAAATACATTTAATACAGAAAAGATAGAAATTTTGTATATTTATTAACTTTTTTTACATACACACCGGCATAAAAAAAATAAAGGTTTGATATCAGTAACCTTATATGATACCGGTGTGTAAATTATAATTAGCAGATAAACAATATTTTGAGTATTTTTGGTAGGTTTTTTTCTATTGCCCACAGGTTAGCTCTTGACTGTGATCTCATCTAATGGCGAGTGATGAGATACAGTCTAAGATAGAAGCGCGCTAACTCGGTGAAAAGTAATTCGCTTCTCGCGTGTTAGGATTACATTATTATTTGACATTATATACATTGACTATTGTATATAATGTCAAATAATTATTATATCAATTAATGTCAAATAATGACTATTGCGGAAGTATCAGTGTTGTTGCAATTATATTGAAAAATAAGATTATCAATCGAATATTATGGAAGTAATAGAGTTATTACTTCCATAATACTCAATTGAAAACTGCTTCATTGGTCTAGTGGTTAGCATGTTCGACTATAGACATGAGGTCCTGGATCGCGTCAATTCGAAAATCACTTTTGCATTAAGATTTTCTCAATATTTGTCCGAAGTTGGGAAGTTCACGCACGTTAAGCCGTCGGTCCTGCGCCTGATCTCTTTCCGGTCGTGTCGGTTTCCCATCACATCGGACTATGAGAGTGAAGGAATAGAGAATACACTTGTGTACTATGCCTGCCAATCCGCAGTGGAGCAGCTTGGTGGGTCTATGCCCAGCAGTGGGACGTTAATGGGCTGCTACTTACTACTTTTTAATAGAGTTATTAGGATGTTGCAATGACTTATTTTAAATGGTTATACCAATTGGCGCGAACACTAGTTTCTTTGCTGTGTATGGGTAGTTGGAAAGTGATTCGTTGACGTATATTGGAAGAAAATACCGCTCCTGGATATTGTCATTATATTATTTGACTATCTCATCACATGGTTCCTAAATGTCATTCAGGTCAAATAGAAAATCCAATTGCGCGTTATCAAACAAGTTTTATATAAAAACAGCAACTCACATTAACTAACAATTTTTATTTTGCCTACTATTTAAATATATACAACTTACACTATATTAATAATAACTTCACTATTTGAATTTATACAATTTAGCATTACTTCTCTTAAAACAACTACTTCAAGAGAAACAGCTCGAAATATATCTCATATAAGTGATCCGCTTTTAAAAATCACCTCGTATTGCATAACATTTCGTAATATTGCACAATGTTTTTGGTATTTTTAAGTGTTGCCACTATATTACTCCATAACTCCCAACACATCAGAGCTATCCGTGTTGGCACCCAACTATCTACAGTCTAACACAAGGAACCTCTGTTAGCGAAGTAAGTACTCGCATTATCGTGCCATTGAGGTAATCAAAGATGTGTAAACTAAGAAGCTCGAACTTTGAAGCAAGTATATTATAATATAATTGGCGATGTAATAAGTAGTTTCCAGAGTTCAAAGAATGCCTTACTGATATGTTTGGCAAAAGTTATACCCACTGGAAACTGTTAGCACCTGGTATTGAAGGGGAAATCTATGGAAATCATTGGCTTTCGTTCAACAATTTTATAAAAGGTCGAAAATGAACTTCATAAGTGGGAGAATTATGTTGAATATATCATTAAATATTCTACTTATATTATCTTCGCATCGGTTGGATATGGATAAGATGTTGAAATTGAAATGAAAGTATCTCTATATATTTGCAGAAATCATTGAAACGCGAAAGTGGAACAGAATTTAAGCAAATCATCTAACGGTGACCTTGGTCTATGACCTGNGCACTTATGTACTATGCCTGCCAATCCGCAGTGGAGCAGCGTGGTGGGTCTATGCCCTGCAGTGGGACGTTAATGGGCTGCTACTTACTACTTTTTAATAGAGTTATTAAGATGGTGCAATGACTTATTTTAAATGGTTATACCAATTGGCGCGAACATTTGTTTCTTTGTTAAGTGTGGGTAGTTGGAAAGTGATTCGTTGACGAATATTGGAAGAATATACCGCTCCTGGATATTGTCATTATATTATTTGACTATCTCATCACATGGTTCCTAAATGTCATTCAGGTCAAATAGATAATCTAATTGCGCGTTATTAAACAAGTTTTATATAAAAACACCAACTCACATTAACTAACAATTTTTATTCTCCCTACTATTTAAATATATACAATTTAGCATTACTTCTCTTAAAACAACTACTACAAGAGAAACAGCTCGAAATATATCTCATATAATTGATCCGCTTTTAAAAATTACCTCGTATTGCATAACATTTCGTAATATTGCACAATGTTTTTGGTATTTTTAATTGTTTCCACTATATTACTCCATAACTCCCAACACATCAGAGCTATCCGTGTTGGCACCCAACTATCTACAGTCTAACACAAGTAACCTCTGTTAGCGAAGTAAGTACTCGCATCATCGTGCTATTGAGGTAATCAAAGATGTGTAAACAAAGAAGCTCGAAGTTTGAAGCAAGTATATTATATTATAATTGGCGATGTAAAAATAGTTTCCAGAATTCAAAGAATGCCTTACTGATGTATTTGGCGAAAGTTATACCCACTGGAAACTGTTATCGCCTGGTATTGAAGTGGAAATCTATGGAAATCATTGGCTTTCGTTCAACCATTTTATAAAAGGTCGAAAATGAACTTCATAAGTGGGAGAATTATGTTGAATGTATCATTAAGTATTCTTCTTATATTATCTTCGCATCGGTTGGATATGGATAAGATGTTGAAATTGAAATGAAAGTATCTCTATATATTTGCAGAAATCATTGAAACTCGAAAGTGGAACAGAATTTAAGCAAATCATCTAACGGTGACCTTGGTCTATGACCTGTATAAAAACTAAACGTGAATTTCGTATTTTGTTTCGCTTACTATTTCAATCACGAAACAATTGCAATAAATACGAGGTGAATTGAAAAGTTTGAGGTCCATTGTAAGCTATAAATTATGGCAATAAAGAAATATCTATGCATATAAATGAAAGCCTTATAATACTTTACATGGTAGAGAACTACATATATCTTCTCTCTGTCTGTATGTTTAAGTCTGGACTATTCAAGATGTAGCGCAAAACAATTGCGTTCTACCGGAACATTAAACCTTTAAAGGGTATAGTTGTTTCTTGTCAGGTTAGCAGGGTATTATCTTGAACTATCTCACCACTTAGCGCCAAGTGAAATTGCTAAGTTATCACCAGTAAATAAAACAGTTTTTTGACGGTAACTTTGTTTGATATTGACTCCAAACTGCGTCATTGGTCTAATGATTAGGATGTTCGGCTACAGACATGAATTCCTGGGTTCGAGTCCCGGGCCGTACCAATACTAATACCAAAACCTATATTTAGTTTTCTATTTTATCTAAAATTTTATCAATATTTGCCCGAAGTTGGGAAGTGTGCGGTGTACTGAACCCCCGTGCTTCGGAGAGCACGTTAAGTCGTCGATACTGCGCCTGATCTCTTTCCGGTTCTGTCGGATACCCGTCACATCGGACCATGACAGTGAAGGAATTGAGATTACGCTAGTGTACTATGCCTGCCAACCCGCAGTGGAGCAGCGTGATGGGTCTATGCTCTAAAAACTCTCTCCTATAAGTGAGGAAGCCTGTGCCCAGTTGTGGAATGTTAATGGACTACTAATTTATTCCTTGCCTTTATTCCAACTTAATTACTCTCATACACAGTATTGGAAGTTTCAAAGTCTATAACAAATATAGATAAAACAATGATTATTTTATACGTGTATGGATTAGGCATTCTTATCTTTAAATCCCAATGGAGGCGAAAAAGTTTATGGACATCAAAGTCAAAGGCATATTAGAAATATTTTCATTACATCACGACATTTGATATAAGATAACTATATCTATTATACTGTTTTATGAGTCGAATTTTTGTACTTCAAAGCTCAATCTATCTCATATAAATATATTGGAAGTTTATTTACCATATATCATTTTTACAGTCACGTATGTTAATATAAGTAACATACGTGACTGTAAAAATGGTGTACAATATTATATATTATCTATATATAAGAGATATTCAGGTATCGATTGACGTTATATCACGATATCTCTGGAACCATAAGGCATAGAGACTTAAACGTTTGGTAGGAATATTCCTTTTGTCGAATAGAGGTCAACTAAGAATGACTTTTGCAAAATCCCACCAGCAAGCGGTATTGCTGGGGTGTTAAGCGTATGTTTCTTATTCTTAAATCAATTTGCCTAAATGAATGGAAATGCTACCCAAAAAACAAGAAGGAACTTTTGTGTTTTATAACTATAGTAGCTGAGATGCCACGCGCCGTCTGTATACGCATTCTATTTGAAGTTTATGTGACTCAGTTGTCAACTGAAGTCATACTTAATACGATGTCTCGGTGAAGAAATATTCAATGAAACCTATACTAACCTAAGTCGGAATAAATGAAAAAAAAAACATCAAAATCGGTTGAATACATTCTGAGTTAAATAAATGATACACAAGTAATTACTCAGAGTGTTTTAAGTAATTTATTAGCTACAGATTACAGTGCAAAGAAACCATAAGAAACATATGGAAAGTTTCCAGCTCAATAACTGCTAATCAGCGGTAGAAACAATATTTTTTTTTGCAATTTATCGACGGATATTAAGGCGTAGCTCAACACTAGTTGCCAGGTTTCCCTTTTGATGTTAATTTTCTCTCTAACTTTCATTTATGTATAAGCTCCGTTATTACTACAGTAATTTTTGCCATAAATGTTAGAAATCAAGTTTTCGTAAGTTAGTCAAATATTTATTTATTTGCATAAAGGATTACGAAGTAGAACTCATACAAATACTTTGCTTTTTAAGCTGAAAGACAGAGATTGAAGTTTTTGTATGTTGCAAACTTATAGATTGCCGTGTTTCATAAAAAAAACATGAATTAAATACATATATTTTATATTTGACTGTGTTAGGTATTTCAAACTGCCTCATTGGTCTAGTGGTTAGCATGTTCAACAAGCTCCTGAGTTCGAGTCTCGGGTTGCGCTAATTCAAAATCGATATTGAGTTTAATATTAAGATTTTCACAATATTTGCCCGAAGTTGGGAAGTTGGCGGTGTGATCCACTCCCGTGCTTCGGAGAGCACGTTAAGCTGTCGGGGTCCTGCGCCTAATCTCTGCTCGTATCGGATTCCCGTCACATCGGACTATGAGTGTGAAGGAATAGAGAGTGCACTTCTGTACTGTGCCTGCAAATTCGTAGTAGAGCAGCGAAGTGGGTCTATGTTCTAAAAACCCTCTCTCATATGAGTGAGGAGGACGTTAATGAGCTGCAACTTACCAGATATTTTAATAAAAATTTTAAATAATTTTTTTCAATGTTATTATAACTCTTTCAATATATTTAAATGATATAGTGTAGAGAAATGCTGTCGACTAACGAAATGTATTACAACGCCATTCTAGGTACTTAGTTTTCTACTCGATAGGATGAATTTAAAAACTTAAATTCTAAATTTGATGGGTCTGTACTGGTGTGAGGCTTTGGCCTTGGCTTTTACCACCCTACCAGTAAACAAATGCCATTAACAAAAAAATTACATTCTTTGCTGTATCTAAATCGTTTAGAGGTTAATTCACTTTAAAAGTTTAGCTGGCTATAATCTTAGACTGTATCATCACTTACCATTGTCATTCAACCGCTAATTTGTCATCTGTTAAGCGACAAAAGGTACTCGTCTATTTCTAGCTAAACGAACTGTACCGAATTTTTTTTAGTTTGATAGACACGTGTTAAAAAATATATATTTTTTACATTAATATATAAATAATATTACGTTGAGGTACAGATAAACGTGGTCAGGTTTAGATAGTAGTATTATAAAGTGTAAATTGACGTCTAGTTATCGTTTACCTCACACGTCCGAGTTTCACAAAACGCTAAGCAACGGACTCGTATGCATTGTAGCAAACAGAGTGTGTCGACTGCGACCGGATTGACGACCGGCCGTACGTGGACCTTGACGTGGTGTTCTGTTTTTAATACAACAAATGAGTGAAAGAATGGCCCAGCTAACAGTTAGTGGAAGAAATCTGCCATCTTCTATAAAAAGACAGGCTACACATATCTCACACAGACCCAAACAACACAAATATAAGCATATCAATGCACCAACAAACGATTTGTTTGCCACCTTTATCTATGTTTACTTTGTTGTTTTATTTATATACTAGTTGACTCGACATATTTTTGTCTTAACTATAAATCAAAATCAAAATGTTCCTTATTTGTCCGTTGGTAACAAATTTACCACCGGTTTGGAAAGTTGAATATTACTCTTTTGAAGATAGTTGTGCATGTTACAATGTGTAATATTTTACTTCTGTGTCTGGAAACAAGTCCAAACATTTTTATCGCTAATATAATCTTCAAAATTATAATGAGCCTTTTGTAAGAATCTGTTTCTGACATATTTCTTCCCTAAAATGTAATATTATCTAATATAATCTAAATCTAAAACTGATTGCGGTATCTTAATAAAAATACGTATGCCCAACCCGACAAACGATTTCTGAATGGGATTACAAGTTTGTTTTTATTAAAATAGTGTTTTTAACTTTTTTTTGCTAGTCAAATTAGTATAATTAGTAAAAGTAATAATACAAAACGGTATTGATTCTATTATGCGATTACAACACAGTATCTACATAACTGACACGGGAACTATCTGTCAATTGCTGACAATTATGTCAAACGTCATAAGGTTACATTAAAAAGTTTACATTGTCAAAACACTAAGAAGGTTACATAAGAATAGTTGCTATAGTGGTTAAGTTCTTCTGATATCTGATGTTCCACGCAATTTTCTTATTTTTTCTCCCGAGCATAATAAATAAAAAAAAGTATAGCAAAATCCAGCCTTTCAGACGTGATGCCGTGACCACGGGAATTTTGGATTCATATATATATAGTTAGATTGATGAAGTTAGACGTAATCTGTCATAACCTTATTTTAAGAATAAAACTGTGAAAAATGTATGCTGTTCAGTTCATACATAAAGATAAAATATTCCACTGAAAAGAACAAGAAACCGAAAACGATGAATTAAAAGCTATAATTAAGTAGTTTGACAAAGAAGTATGTGGTAGCTACCCTTTTTTTACATCCCGACTAGCGGGAGTGTGGGTCTCGGCGAGGGACAGACATCGCAACAACCACTAAAACCCAGCAGAACCCTTCATCTATTATTGGAACATCCAAGGGGCGCTCGCACATTCCTCTCTGATGAGATGAGTCCAAACGAGAGATATGATAGCAACCCTACCGAACCTGTGACTAAACAAGAATAAATAATGTAATTCACTTAGTGATTTTTACAAAGTTTCGTAATTTTTTTCTTGATGGTACCCCTTTGCTGAAATACTTACTAACCAGTTCAGTAGAATAGTGAGGACGAACGGATACAAAATTTTGTAATTTTGTCTTATGTTATTAGCGATCCAAACTCAGTCTTTTATCATCATCATCATTACAGCATAATATTAATTTAATTGATGTAGATTAGGGCAATTCGTTCACTCCCACGCTTTTTTCGTCTAAGTAATCTTTCAAATTATATTAATTCGATTGTTCGATAAATGTTCTTTTTAGGATTCTAATTTATTAAGCGACATCTAGAATGTCTTCTGGAAGTTTGTTGTAGAAACGTCTACA
Source organism: Elymnias hypermnestra (assembly GCA_015832385.1). Taxonomy (NCBI): domain Eukaryota; kingdom Metazoa; phylum Arthropoda; class Insecta; order Lepidoptera; family Nymphalidae; genus Elymnias; species Elymnias hypermnestra. Next base: position 4,572,234 of record JACTOM010000933.1, read on the forward strand.
GTCACCTGCAAAAAATTTATAACAGTATTTATTGTTGTTTATTATATTATGTATTTCACGTCATTATCGTATCAAAATAATAACATGTTACCTATTTCCACATGGAACGTATACAACGCGTAAAGATCTTTTAAAGCCTTCGACATCCTTGTGAAGCCAATGTATGTAGTCTATTAATATCTCATTACATGGCAAAGGTCGTCCTTTTGTACACACCTCTATTCACGCTTTTCAATGCGTGAACGCGTCTCATAATGTTCGAAAATGTACATATGTTTTTGCTTCTTTGAATCATTGATAAGGTATCTTTTGTCACGGTGTATTCGAAAGAATTTTCATTTGGAGACAAAATATATGTTTTTTCGAGGGATGTTTCATTACTTATAGGTATTTTACCGCAAGGAAATATTGCCAGATGTGTAAATGTTTTTCCGGCTACGTGATTTTATTAGAGATATATTATTTTTCATACGAACAGATGCCTGCGAATCGATCGAAGGGAAGTACACATTACCACATATTAATCACATTATATCAATTAAGAAAAATCTTAGTTAAAACTGATAACATCAAGTGCCAAAGATAAGTAAAAAAAAAGCCTTTGTGCTGAAAAGGACGAATAAAAAAAGCTTTTGGAGCTTAAACCCACCACGTAGCCAAATTTTGAGCAGACAGGTTCCACATAAATCAAGACTACACTAGAAAAGATGTACTGCTAAACAAAAAAATTGCGTTCCGGTACGATGCTGTGTAGAAACCATTAAAAGGTAAATTACCTCTTACCGGGTTAGCGTGTTGCTATCATATACAGTTAAATTACTTACCATATTCAGAAGTAGATACTATGTTAATCTATCAATGACATTTGTATCTATTTTTTAGATTTAGTGAACTTAGCATGCGATCTTCAATAAATGTTTGATATTTTAATACGTTTGTTACAATTTCATCTCCCTCTATTTAATTACCTTCGTTTATTTTTGTTGTTTATATTCTAATACCAAAACGATTACCAAAATCCTTATTATAACGATTTTTTAATCATTGCCGAAAGTTTATCAAATCTATCATTGGCTTTTTGCATCAATCTTTATTCCCATACGGGGTAGGCAGAGACCACGTTCTTCCACTTGCCACGTTCCTTTGATGTCTCCTTCGCTTCTTTCATTCTCATTAAACCTTTCATACTAGATCATCGGTTTAGTGTTCTCTTGACCTGACCCTTATTTAAAAAGTTCTGGAGTTGGTCCAGGAACGTTCGCCTTGGTCTTTCCCTTCCAACTTTCCCATTCACTCTTGACTAATAAATTCGTTTTTGTCAGTCTTCTTTCTTTCATTTACTCTACGTGCCCAAACCATCTAAGCATACCTTTCACAATTTTAGTCACTACATCTTCTTTTATACCACAACCTTTTCTTATCAAATTATTTCTTACTTGTTCACTCAGTTTCAATCCACTCATACTTCTCAACGCTCTCATCTCTACGGCATTTATTTTAATTTTATGCTTCTTCTGCCATACCCAACATTCGCTACCCAACATGCACAGCCAGTCTGGCCCTTTTATTTAACCTTCTGAATGTCATATCAATATTTTATATCTACATGTCTCAATCTACGTAAGGCTATTTGATAGTATGCAAAATAGTTTTTACATCATTAAAACGAATCGTTATCCAACCTAACCTTTATTTAATAAAACCTCATTGTGACAAACTACTTGGTAGAACAATTATTTTCTAAGTTCTTCTTAGTTTCGCTAGACTTCAAAATAATCTACTCATAACATACCGCAGAGAGACTTACGTGAACGTTGAACAATATACGGACAACAAAAATCTAGATTGTGTATAGTATGAAATCATTAGCCGAGTACAATTACTACGGACAATGGTGAGAAAGTGCTACGAGAACGAAATTCACGGCTTCGTGGGAAAAATAATGCAAATCCCATTTTCTCTTCGCTTTTTGTGGATTGTCTGGATATTTACTTTTATTGCTTTCCCGATTAAACGATATGAATTAAAACCGTACTATAATGGCATGTTTGCACGTAATTTGTTTTCTAAAAAGCACTGGAACCGTAAGAAAAACTGTTAATTGTGCGAAACTAAAAAACGTATGTAAACGATATACACGATGTAAGTTGGGTATACTGCATTCAATTAGTTCACATTCTTCCTGTATCTTTATCAAATTGTATATAGTATTTGTTTGAATCGAGAGAGTTTTTTACCCTGTCTTTGTACATAGATAATGAAAAATATTGTCTTTTGTATTATTAATTTTCATTTTCGCTTATGTCGCGCATCCTTATAAAAATTCCTACTATAAGTTTACTCTCCCATCAGATATCATGTTTAAAATTTTCTATCTTTATTAAAACACTTATAACTTAATCACTCAAGTTCCACTACACTTTTGATCTACTAATAGATGAGATTTGATGCATTAAGTTTTATGAAACATTAATTTATAAACTTATTTTGGAAAAAAATGTACTTCGTTCGTCATCTATTAAAAATTCAGGTAAAAAGTTTAAAAGTTTCTTTCTGCCATTTTTAATATAAGTTGTTTTATCATGTCGCAAAAGTCTAAGAAATTATTATTAGTTTAATCTCTACAGTTAAAACAATGAAACCACATTTCCCTATAAAATTAGGAGCTCTTCTTTAACAGCTGTAAAATGAACATAAATCTTAAAAATAGGTTGAAATATAACTGCTGATAGTCACGTGGTGAACATATAAAATGGAAATGGCTGAGGATTTATTATGGCAATAAAGTAGTGCAATGTTTCAGCTACATGTTACGTCCTAGAGAATACCGCATTCGTTATCTACATGGCAATCTATTGGTGGTTTGCGATGGGAAAGATAGGATCGTGATTGATCGATTACGGTACCCCTATGGCCCGATTGAAGTTTAAATTATACGTTATGACGGCAACAAGAAAGAAATTAATTTCTTTGCTTTAAATTAATCTGTAAACGTTTTTATATTAAGAACAAGCATTACATTATAAATGAAAAATTAAAGTAAACTCCTAGCTAAATAGCTTTTTAGACTTGCCTCAAACTAATTTTAAGAAATATATGAAAAACGTCCTTTTACTAAAGACTTATTATAACGTTGAAGATTATTTAAGCGATTGAACTGTTTGGACTTAATTCCAGTTGCTCACAGAGGCAATATATTACACATTGTAACTAGAAAACTATCGTTAAAAGAGTAACCGTTAAGTTTCTTGTCGGTTTCGTATCAGTGGATTCAACGTTCTGAACCGGTGGTAGATTAGTTATCAACGGACAGATTACTGACGATTCAAAAATGCTTTTTGAACCTACTTGAATAAAGAATATTTTGATTTTTATATTAATTGATGGTAATGTGCAATATCTCGCAGCTTAAATAATATTTGATATGCTACATTAATTGTCATGCAATACAGGTTAAAAATATATATTTTACGAAAGAATATGAATACAGGAAGAGTGTGAACTAATAGTAGCATTTGAAGAAAAGAGGTGCGTAAGAACAATCGGCAGAAGTGAAATCTTTATCGAGGCGATGTTAATTGTACGAAATACTATAACTCGTTACCTTATTGAAAAAAAAACAGCCGTTACTAAAAAAAGCGTTACAGCCGTATATATCGTGATGGTTTCATAAAAAAACGATTCAATTGTCAAGAGGAAACTTGAAAAATCCGTAACATTCTCAGTAAAGTTAATATTGCCGTCGCATATGCCTATAGACATTCGTTATTTCAATGAAATTGTATCAAAGCTTTGGGGGAGTTCTTCGGAAAAAGTTCATTTCAAGTAAACGGAAGGAGCGGTCGAATAAAACAGTCAAAGGTAAAGTTCCTGGTGGATAGGTTCCAATAAAATTTTGTTCAACGAGAGACGGATACGAAGGTCGTACGAGTATAAGTTTAGATATATTTTTAGATCCATTCTTAACACAACAGACAAACCCGATAAGACACGCTAGCATATAATAATATATTTAAAAAATAACAATCCTGACCGTTTCGACCACAGCATCCAAGCTCGTGTACAAATTAGCCATTTGTGCTGGAGATATAGTGCACAAGTGTTTGCGCAAACAAGTGCGCTCTCTTTTCTTTCACCAGAGAGAAATTAGGCGCAAGACCAACAACGGCTTAAGTTGCCCTCGGAAGCAGGGGGTGGAGCACACTCTCAACTTTCCAACTTCGGGCAAATACTGAGAATTTTTTAACAGACACGACAAGACTCAATAACTTTTTTCACGTCGATAACCAGACCAATGAGATAGTTCATCACATATAGTTCAATAACACAAATTTTGTGTTCCAGTACGAAACATTGTACACAGTCTTCTACACAACAGTGTAGAAACCATAAGAGGTAAATTAACTTCTTCTATCTGATCAATTATAATTGATAATATCAGCAACATATTAAATTATTTATTTGGCAAACAAACCATTATTTAAAACCTTAAAAATTACATTACAAAGATACACAAATATCAATTAAGTTTCCACGCTTATTTAAAGATAAAACATGAAAATTATTTCAACCTATACTGATTGTAGACTTTGTAACCAACCAACCGATGTCAATACAGCGAAAAATAATTTAATTATATAAATGAAGAACCTTTTATTCTCAATTTACTACAACTATTACATGCCATAAGATGCAGACACTTTTAGAATTCAAAACACACTCGCTCATTACGAGACTCTCAAAATTATTTGCGATAGACTTGAATCGGGAAATACGCGAGGAACACCTAGTTAATATAACAGTTATATAATTTTTTTCTTGCTGACAGGTTAACTTGACTGCAATCACACTTGGTGGTAAGTGATTATAAGAATCTAAGATTGAAGCGCGCTAATCTGGTTAGAGGAAATTTACCTCTTTTGGTTTCTACACAGCATCGTACCGGAATAAAAATCTCTTTGCTTAGCGTAACATCTTTGTGGTGACTAGTCACAAGTCCAGAATTAGACATTACAACTTCCTAAACTCGACATACCAGCGATCGAACCTCTGCTAGCAAAGTAGGTACCACTGCGCCTGCAATTCCGTCAAATATACCGTTATTATATATAACATAATGATATTCTATATCCATCCATCGTATTAAATTGTGTCTATCCAAATGTCTTTGGATAGATATTGGAAATTGGAATGTCCTTCCTGTGTCCATGACATCTGTCAGTAGTCGTAACATAATATGAAAGTGTAAACTAACACACGCTTATGAATACCTAAGAATGTTTTAGGTTACTTTGTAATACTTTTTTGGATGCTGTCAATCCAATAATATTAGGCTTGGTTATAGAACATCCGTTTTAGGGTTATGCTGGACAATGGTAATGAATAGTTAATGCTTGCAGGATCTTTTATAATACTATAGATTTTATAACAAGTAATTTATAATAAATATAACTATCGAATAACAAACAAACTTTGGTTTGATTATTAAAACACTTAATGAATCATTAGCGTCTCAACTATAGCTATTTTGATCCATAAGTGGCTCGATAAACGGAACCGACCACAAAGTACTGAAGGATCGTTTAATTGAGTTTAAACATTAACCAAAGCGAGTGAGCAACGTGCTTCATTTATAAATAACTTTAATGCATTTAAGGTAGAGATCACGGCATACACTACTGACAAATACGAGTGAAGGTATTGTAAAAAATAAGTAAACAATTTTAGATTTTTCAAAACACTAAGCAATTACCATTTACATTTTTATATTGCTGACAGGTAATTTTAATTTATAACATCTGGACAGATAGGGTTTAGACATGGCTACCTACTTACTAACATAAATTAATAACATTTACGTTATATATAACTATAATTGTGTATACAGCATTATCGATAATGAAATTAAAATGTGACAGTGCCCCTTATACTATAATTCTAAAGCTGATCACATACGTGATCGTGACGGCTCTTGACTGACAATAGCCTCAAATGGAAATGAGCTACTTGTAAATAGGTAATTTACCTAAAATTATAAAAATAGCTTGGCGCCAAAACAATAAGATATGCAATACCACATTGACCTGCCGAGAATTGAATTCTACTAGCAAAACTCGCACCAATACAATCGCTTTGACATCAAACCATTAGCTCAGAAGTTTTTTTTACAAACTGACGTCAATTTTATTTAAATTTACATTGAAATGTTACACAAAGGTGTATAGAAACAGACCTAACGAAACAATTGTGTGATTTTTTAGAATTAAAATTTTCAAACAGGCTTTTTGATCAACTTGTATTTTATTACTTTTGTACCCGCAACGTATGTTACTTTTCTATAGGGTTATATAAAGCTCTTTTATAATACTAACGCCAATGTCTGTTATATAGAAAACGTAACTGATAATTGTGTAGTTCCCAATTTCGAGGGCATAGAGGCAAATCTCTATTGATTATCACGAGCATTGCGAAAGTTCAAGGTTTATGGGAACTTGTATTGTATGAATTAGTGAATGCTTGGCTTTAAAACGAAAATGGTTTGGGGGCATATGAGTTGAATGGTTTCAAAGTATCTATCACACATAGGTAAAAGAAACAATTTTTGCGTATTGTATATCAAAGATCCACATCGCATACGCTCCTTATATTAGTATTTTCAGTTTCTGTACCATTTGTTAGAAATTATCCCCGAAACGGCTTGATGAGGCTGTTTGGAAAGGTTACACAAAATTGCGGTTTTATTAATGAAACCTAAGATGTAACTGAGATAGGATTGAATGGATATCTCCAATAGTTTTATTTAAATCCTCTGAAACAAATTCAAAAACCTTGCAAACTTCTACTGCCTCTATAACAGACGTCACAGCGACAAAAAAGGCAATAAAATTAATCTTGAATATTTAATTTAACAAATTGTTTCTTATATTGCCATGTCATGTAACGTATCCTACGCGATACAGTGTAAAGGACATATTTGGAAATCAGAAAGCTCTGGTTTTTGATTAGTTAGCCAAAAATTATTTTAGGTAGGTTGAGCAACTGCACTTCAATTTTTACCGTCGTTCTTTTTGTCTCCGCTAATCTCTGAAACTTTGTTATCATCTATGATGTAACAGGAGTTACTGTGAAATTTTTAGTTCATTGGACCTACAGTTCCGGTGATTTCGTACTGACTGAGTGAGAAGTACAAGTCTTATATACATAGATTGGTTAACTTGATAAATAAGAATGTAAATATTCATTCAAGTCATCACCACTTTAAGATATCAGCATATAAAGTGCTCACTTCCTACTTCCGACCTCTCTAAAGCAATAACTCCCTAGTGGTATGATTTCTATGACGTCATCGAATAAAGCCGCATTGGCTATTCGCCAACTGATAACCACTCGAGCCAGGCTTAACCCGAATGCGAGTTTAATGACCTTTCAAGATTTCTGAATCTTTCAGTACTTTCGATAAGTGTAATATCTTTCAAGTACTTTTTATTATAACTTTTGAAACTAAACTTAAACTTTATCAAGTTTGCATTACAACTTTTCATATTTATACTTGATCGACTAATTTAAAGCAACTGCTAATTACGCCCAAATCTATTCTGACCAAAAATTACCTGGTCTATTGCAGTATCATAAGATCTTCTAGGTCGCTTTCTTCATTTCTAAAGGTCGTGCGTTTAAAAATCCTTCAGTGATGAGGTAGTTGTTATGCTCTATCTTTCGCGGTTTTCTACTTCTCTCAGAGCAGATGCTATTGGCAGGCCTGTGAATGCCGTAACTTGATCACATCAGCGAGTAGGTGATCGCCCGCGGGGTCTTTTGGCTTCGACCCTGCCGACCACTAATGAGTTAATCATAAGATCAGTCTTATCTAAATAATTGTTAAATGTACCCAAGTTAAGACTTCATTTTGCTATGTACGTAATGCCGCTGCTTCGTAATATTCAGATTTGCCAAAATGAGGGTTTGATATTATAAAATCATTATGGTACTGTTTAATTTTGAAACGAGCTCTTGTAAGATTAGCTTTTTGGAATTGTGTCACTATACTTTGACTATCATTTAAGAGCAAAACGGCTGGGACTATTTAATTGGAGATAAATATTTTACATGTCGGGAAAACCCCTAAGCGACTCGATTAGTTGAATAACTCCGATATGTATTGTGACTTTCCGACTATATATTTACTTGAAGTTATTGAAAATTTGTTGATACGCATTTAGTGACATCAAAGACGTCCTTGCGAATGATATTTTGATGGATGGCATTCGTTAGGAGGTAGAGGAGCACAGACGTTTGTCGGCAACCTACATAAGGGATACCATCTGGATCATGTTCAAGTTATTACAAAGTTTTTTGCATATCAATAGATCGATTTTTTGTCCTGTTATGATATTAAGGTCATAAATAGTTGATAAAACGAATTGAGTAATAAATACTTACGTTATTCAAATTATATTACTATAATTAGTTACTAGCTAATTTTTAAGATTTTTTATTAGCCGAATGTTGTTACTTCCCTTATACTCTTCCCTTATTGGTACTTTAAGTACTCCACCTTCGTTTGCTTATTGGTGATTTAAAACAGTTTGTATATCGTAAGTATTTTCATTAGGAAATCGATATTAAATATTAATCTCGCGACTGATCAGATTGTCGGAAGCTTTGTTCTGATCCTTATTAAAAATTATATGAGGGAGCTCTAAGATCTCATAACTTTTGAAATTGCTTAAGATGAAGCAGTTCAACGGTGCAAGAGTTGGCTTTTACTTTTATATGAGATGTTTTTACGGTTAGAGCATAACCCAGCGCTATATTTTGAAGCAACTCAAGACTTGGGAACTGAATATTTTAGGATTCTAAGTTTAGTGATCCTAAAGGGACCACAACAAGGATATCGTATTAAGTTTTGACGGTAGTTTCGTTTTATGTCTGATGAAGCTGTGCTATTTCGGAGTATAGAACATGATTTTAAGCATAGCTTAAACTACATTTCTAATTTTATATTTGGCATTTCATATGTATTATTTTAAGCTTTTTAAAGTTTCTCTTAAATGGTTAGTTTTTATAAATTTATACGAAATTGTATGTATCGTAATCAATACTTTCTTATGTAGTCTAGTTTGTAATTGTAAAGACATGTCAAGGTTAATGGCGTGCATTAGATTCCACAAAGCAAAGGGTTGATAGATTGTTTGTCAAAGTTCCATAAATATTAATGAAACCCACTTGAGTGTGACTGTTATTAAAATTAATGCGTTCAACTTTGAATACAATTGGACCATTAGCCACCCCTTTTGCAACTTGTCCCAAAGATGCATATCTTAAAACTTTAGACTTTGGGGTGACATTGAAAAATCTTATATAATTTATCATCTGCATTACAGAAACAAAAACAGTTTTGAAATTGGTAATTTTCACCTGATGTTGCCAAATATGTATTTTTTTTTCAAATATATTTTTGTCTATTTGAGTTTGTTCCTGTACACTTTTAAAATAGTTAATGTATTGAATGATATTTCCTATTTTATTATAATGTAATTATTTTGTTTCAGGTATGTAATGTGCAGTGAAATTGAAAAGCGTCTGCTGATCTATAGATCAGTTTTGATGCAGATAAAACAGGTTTATACGTATTTTTATTTAACGAAGCTTAAAACCTAAAAGTAAACTTTTAAAGATTTTAAATATATTACTTGAAGTTCAAATATGAATTTCGTTATAGAATATTGTATAATTGTAAGTTGTATTCGTAAGCATTACAAGTCTTTATAAGAATAACTAACGAATAAAAAAGTCAGTTCTCTTATAGGTCTGTAAATATTATCAATGAAGCTTTGAAAAGGAATGGAACGAAAGTTAATGTAGACAAAATGAAAGCTATGCTTTTTTAAAGAGATGAATCTATGATGAATAGCAATTTTTAGATAGATGGAGAACAAGTGGAAGAGGTGAAAGAATTTGTATACTTGGGATCTATATTTACAAAAGATGGAACATGTGAAAGTGATATTGAAAGGAGAGTGAATGCAGGGAATATGGTAAATGGTGTTCTGTTCGCCTTTGTGAATAGCCGGATGTTGTCTCAAAGGGCCAGACTGGCAGTGCATGCAGGAGTGTTGGTACCAACACTTATTTATGGTAGTGAAAGTTGGGTATGGCAGAAGAATCACTTTAGTAAAATAAATGCGGTAGAAATGAGAGCGATGAGAAGTATGAGTGGATTGATACTGAGTGACAAAGTAAGAAATAGTGTGATAAGAGAACGTTGTGGTATAAAAGAAGATCTAGTGACTAAAATTGAGAAAGGTATGCTTAGATGATTTGGGCACGTAGAGAGAATGAATGAAAGGTGACTGAGGAAAAGAATTTATGAGAGTGAACTGAAGATCTTGTATGAAAGGTTTAATGAGAATGAAAGAAGCGAAGGAGATTTGCAAGGATCGCAGCAAGTGGAAGGACGTGGTCTCGGCCTACCCCTATGGGAATGAAGCGTTATGCTATGTATGTTTGTATTCTCTTTACAATGACCTATGTGATTATTACGTAAGCTTTTAATAAATTTTAATTAATGAATATTTGAAACATCTGACACAACATTAAGTGTAACTAAAAGTATTTGCATAAGATTCCCAAATTTGTACAAGAAGTATAGATAGAGTATGAGCTAATAGTAGAAATTGAAAACAATGTTTTTGTATACGTTTTTACATCTCGGAGCGATCGACGTTCTCCATGATTATGTCACCTTGATGTAATACAAGTTTTTCAGACAGAATTATATACAAAAATGTTAACTGTAACAGACTTACTTTGTTCACTTTACGTCATATAGTTTTTATAACCTATTTTTCTAAGAAGCTATTGTTAGTACCGTTCTTAAATGAGTAAGATTTAAGTTATTCTGACAGCTATTACACTTTCATTTTATAATGAGATGTAATTAAAAACCTACTTTTATATTATACATTCTTAATAACATATTTAATATAGGTAATTTTGAATACTTTTGCGCTGACAATGCAAATGATTTGCATTTAACTTTAGGAGTATTTTTAAATTATTAGAGCTTAACTTCCGGTTATCGTGTCTGTCTGTTTTTTATTGTTAAATATTTTAGTAAATACATGATCACTTTGTTATTTATATACGTAACCACTTACATCGGATTTCTGGAAGGCATGAGAGTTATTCATAATTTGAGTGAAAATTTAAGGTAAGGCTATCAATAGTTGTCTCAAACTGTCTCATTGGTCTAGTGGTCAGCTTGTTCAGCTATAAATACGAAATCCTGGGTGTGACTCCCGGGTCGGGCAAATTCAAAATGTGTTATTGACTGTTCTGTTAAGAAATTATCAATATTTGCCTGGAATTGGGAAGTTGGAGGTGTGCTCCATTCCTGTGTCAGATTGCTGTCCCATCGGACTTTCTGAGTGAAGGAATAGAGAGTGCAATTGTATTACCGTATACTGTAGTGTGCTATACCTACCAACCCGTAGTGGAGCAGCATGGTGGGGTTATGCTCAGAAAAACCCTCACTCCTATAAATTATGAGACCTGTGCCCAGCTGTGGGTCGTTAATGGGCTGCTACTTTTACCTTGTCTCAAAAGGCCAGACTGGCAGTGCATGCAGGAGTGTTGGTGCCAACACTTATGTATGGTAGTGAAAGTTAAGTATGGCAGAAGAATCACATAAGTAAAATAAATGCGGTAGAGATGAGAGCGTTGAGAAGTATGTGTGGATTAATACTGAGTGACAGAGTGAGAAATAGTGTGATATTAGAACGTTGTGGTATAAAAGAAGACGTAGTGACTAAAATTGAGAAAGGTATGCTTAGATGGTTTGGGCATGTAGAGAGAATGAATGAAAGGAGACTGACAAAAAGGATTTATGAGTCAAGAGTGAATGCGAAAGTTGGAAGGGGAAGACCAAGGCGAACGTTCCTGGACCAAATCCAGGACATTTTAAATAACGGCCAGGTCAAGAGTACTCTAAACCGACGAACTTGTATGAAAGGTTTAATGAGAATGAAAGAAGCGAAGGAGATATGCAAGGATCGTGGCAAGTGAAGGACGTGGTCTCTGCCTACCCCTATGGGAATGAGGCGTGATGCTATGTATGCTTTTACCTTTTTATCAAGAAGTTACAGCAACGAATATATTTCAAATAAACCAATAAGTATATTGAACATTGTAAGACATTACATGGGTATAGAATGGTAGTTAAAGGATATAAAATGTCTCCTTATCGGTCTCTACTGAGCTGGAAAGTACCCTAATAAAATCACTTACGAGACGAAGTCATAAAATTTTATATGTTTTTAAGTAAAACAGTTAGGTGTTAATGTGTCATCAGGAGGCATGTTTACGAGGTTTCAACGAGGTTCCGTGATCGCATCCGTCTCTGTAGTATTTCCGGAGCGAACAGACTAATTTACGTCTCCTTTAATTTGAATCTTTCTATTTGAGACAGTCATAACGTATTTCAGTAACGAGTATACACTACGTTACTACGTTCCCTTTAATTTGAATCTTCCTCCTTGAGGCCGACATGACGTTACTTTAGTAACGAGTGACATTTTTGATAATGATTTCGAGATCGAGGTAATGATTGTGATATTTATTTGACTGATGTCTTTATGGCATGAATTTGTTTATGTTTCGGTAATTTTTTAATTCCTACTATTTGTTAACACTAATCACTGTATATCAATATTATATGGGTCAAAGTTTTTATCTATTTTAGAAACCCATTCAAGATGAAACACATTGTTTTAAACTTGTAGTGATGAAACACGTTTTAAAGTTGTAGTTGATGACAATTGATGATGATGCAATTAAAAACAAATATTACTGCTTTAAATCTATTTGTTATAAAGTACAAATTGACTAAGTTTTTGTTTTAATTATGTGGTATTCAGCACAAAAAACCGGCTACAGTTTGAATCTCTAACAATTCCGTAACTTCCTAAAGTAAATTATAATATGCTATGGTTTACAATGGTAGTGTTCTCAAATATTAACTGTGACTCAGCTGTTAATAAGTGCTTTGGGCAACATTATTGACATTAACGAGTATGACATCCGGGAAACATTGGTGTGGATGACGTATCGTGTTACTTTTGAGTAAATAAAGGGGGCAACAATTAGGGGCTCCGAACTTCGTACTAAGGAAGTTGGCGTTGATTAGTTGCTTGTTATAATAGTATACAGAATATTTAGGTCACTGAGAGAATTATCTAATAGTAAATGATATAGAGCTCGGTATATTTACAGAAGTTTTGATTTTTAACCTTAATAAGTATAGATTAATCAATGCTTTGTATTGTAACTATATCGACGTTGGAAAGCAAACAACCACAAAATAATTCAAACAAAACTTTAGAATAATGCCTGTCAATCTGTCTTGCAACAAAATATGCTTATAGTGTTAATTTGCTAATAACGTTCTTAAAAACTAATTTTATGAGTTTCCTTAGTTAATTCTATTATGATATTATGTAAATGACGTTAATTTACCCGTAAGAACACCCCGTTTCTTAAATAATTGACTCACGCTTTCTGGGGACATTATTGTAGGGACTAAATAAGAAGAATAAGTATTTACAGTTCTTTAGAAACGAATTTTTACTGGTTAAGATTTTCTTACGCTTTTAATCGGGTTGAAGATCACTGGAATTAAAGCATAAAGCATAGTATTACTCCAAACGAGTATTAGGAAGGCGTTTAAGAAAGGAAAATGACTGACCGTTTTTCTGACTTCGATGATGCTCGTAAGAGAAGATATTCTCGTAATCTGGCTGTGTACAGGACCAAAACTGTTAGCATGTTCGAGTACAGACGTGACGTCCTGGGTTCGAGTACCGGGTCGGGCCAATTCAAAAATCAATATTGAGTTTTTTATTAAGATTTTCGCAAAATTTGGCCGAAGTTGGGAAGTTGGCGGTGTGATCCAATCCCGTGCCTCCGAGAGTACGTTAAGCCGTCGGTCCTGCGCCTAATCTCTCACAGGTCGTGTCGGATTCCCGTCACATCGGACTTTGAGAGTGAAGGAATAGGGAGTGTACTTGTGTACTATACCTGCCAATCCGCAGTGGAGCAGCGTGGTGGGTCTATGCTCTAAAATCCCTCTCCCCCATGAGTGAGCAGGCCTGTGCCCAGCAGTTGGACGTTAATGGGCTACGGATTGGCAGGCATAGTACACAAGTGCACTCTCTATTCCTTCATTCTCATAGTCCGCTGTGACAAGAATCCGACAATCGCGGAGAAAGATCAGGCGCAGGACCGCCAGCTTAACGCACCTTCGAGGCAAGGGGGTGGATCACACCGCCAACCTCCCAATTTCGGGCAAATATTGATAAAATCTTAATAGAAAGCGCAATATTGATTTTTGAATTGGCCCGACCCGGGACTCGAACCCAGTACCTCATGTCTGTAGTTGGATATGCTAACCACTAGACCAATGAGGCAGTTATGAGAAACAGTACAACAAGCAATATTTATAACTACACATAGATTAACTGACTTGCATACCAATTGGGATTTCGCTTTTCAGGTTATGTTCAACAAACGTGGACTTTAAGCATCTCTTTTATTGGCGAATATTTCTCCCCTTTTGGCAAGAATTGCTAGTTTTATCTATGTTACTATAAATCATTAGAAAGAAATACTCGTATAACAATCGGTATCTTGTATTTGCTTTATGTATGGAAATACGTCATAATCTAGGACATATTTATGATAACATCTGTTCTGTATTAAATATAATGTTATTATATGATGTTCGCTTCATTATATTTTGAAGTAACAATAATTAATCCGGTTTCCGCATACTAAATGTTTAAATTAAATGAAATCTGTAAATAGGTTTATAGTCTTAGACAGCAAAGTTCAAAAGCATTTGCACGTCGGAAAAGATTCGTTTGAGAAAATGTAAATTCTCTGTGCGAATATTTATCTTATGCAAATTTCGACGGGAATTTGGGTAAGGATAATAAGCGGACCCAGTTTAAATACCTTTGCTTAACCAGGGTTTACGTATTTACCATAATAAAATTCTTCACATTTAAAATCATTTTAAGGTTTTAGAGAAACCACAAGCTATATATGAAAGTTTACTTTAATATATTATAGTAGTTAGATGCGTCAATTATTGATATAGGCAGCTTATTAAAAAGCTTATGTAAAAAGTTTAAGTTCGTGCGAGATAGCTTATAAATAGGTTTTAAATGTGAATTGTTATAATTATAAAAATACACCTTTATTTATAGTTCCTCCTAAAACTTTAAAATTTCAAAGAACTGCTGTGAAATCTTAAATTCTTTTCAATATCGAATTGCAGGTAAAGGTTCTTTAAGTAGCATTATACCTATTACCGAATGGCTGGCTAAGCGTCTTTTCTTTCTGGTCTAAGAAGTGATTATAGTCTTCAGTGGTTGTGAGGTTTCCTGAAAAGCTTAGTAATCTGATTTGAAAGCGATTTATATTAACAGCTCAATTTCTCATGTTTATAGCATAAAAGGCGAATGTTTTAGTATACGGCCCCTTTGGAGTACAACTTTAAGTCTCGAGTTTGATTGCTGAATCCGAAAAATTGTATTTTCTATCGTTACTGTAGAAAAACATTAAGAAGCGTTTTATCGAAAATTAACTGTATTAAATAATAGTAAAAAAAACTAAAACCACGCTTTTATAGTAAACCGAAATAAAACTAGAATATAACTTTTAATAATAGTTAAAATAAATAAATATAGTTATAAACAGAACCATTGAATTCAGAGTGAAAGCCGTGGGGTGCTTGACATATTAAAGGTTACTATCATTCTATTGGCAACCGTCTATGAAAGGAGAGTTAGGAGAATGTAGTGAAATGCACCTCACGCTTTTCACTCTGAATTAAATGATTCTGTTTATAACTTATTAATAGAAGTTACTTTCTAGTTTTTTAGTTCGGTTTACTATAAAAGCGTGTTTTTTTAAAAGTATTATTTATTTTTTAGTACGATTTAGTATTTTTCCACACATCTAGTTTATTAGTGGTCTTTTTTATGTAATTAAACCATTTTAAAAAACTTTTTCGATAAAGTCCGAATTGTCGATCTGCCGTTTCGGATAGCCGGCAGATCGCAAATTAGCTTTGTCCCTTTCAGTCCCTTATAGAGGATCTATCAAAAGAATATATTAATCCTGGCAGCCCTAACAAGGATAATAGAAATTTTTTAACGAATTATGCCATTGTCATTGGGACTTAATACGTTGCATACGTATTAAGTGCCAATGACAAGTTTCGAATTAATTAGACTTCTGGGGATAGCTTAAAATCGCGCTCAAAGGTTCCGTTACATAGTTACATACATAAAGACCGGCCAAGCTAACAAAAGCGTTTTAAAAAGGCCAGTCGAAGGTGAAAATCTTTTATTACACAAATTTACTAATAAAAAACATAGATCGTAAATTCTTTATTATGTGTGATAATTTAATAAAAAAATATTATACTAACTAACCTATGTGGCGGCCTTATTGCTTTGAGCAATCTCTGCCAGGCAACCTTTAAATAGATATCATACAATTATGTACTACTATAGTGAATATGAAACACAATAATATATAATATTAATAGACATATATATTTATGTACATAAATACATAATTTTTTGAATATCAGTAGAAGGCGTGCTACATCCTTATGGTGACAAATAATATTCTTTTATACATATGTATATACAGCTATAAATATTTGACAAATTTTATCAGTCATTGTATTTTTAACTTTATATGTCATATATCACTCAGAACTGCCTTATTGGTCTAGTGGTTAGCACGTTCGACTGCAAATATGGGATCCTGGGTTCAAGTCCCGGGTCGGGCCAATTCGAAATCCATTTTGAGTTTTCAATTAAATTTTCTCAATATTGGCCCGAAGTTGGGGAAAATTTGGCGATGTGATGCACTCCCGTACCTCGGATAGCGCCTGACCTCTCTCCGGTCGTGTCGGATTGCCGTCACGTCGGACTATGAGTGATGGAATAGAATACCCTTGTGTACCATGCCTGCCAATCCGCAGGGGAGCAAAGTCGTGGGTCGATGCTCTAAAAACACTATCTCATATGAGTGAGGAAGCCTGTGCCCAGCAGTGGGACGTTAATGAGGTGCTCCTATATCACTCTGAAAATTTCCTAAACAGCTGGTCAGAATATTATAATTTTTTGTGTGCTTTTAGGTAGCTTCAAGAATGGTTTAGATTTTCAATCCGAATTTACGACATATTTCAAGCTATAACCATTTCACATTGAGCTATATCTTATCGTGGCTGTATTTGCTAAAGTAATTTATAAAAGCTTTTAGTAAAATAGTTACTTTTATATATTAACAAGAAACTTGTTATTAATCGGCACCATTAACCCTTGTGGCTGTGGCACATGCATCAGCCTGGTTTGTTTAGTTAAGAGCTGTATATTTATGCAAAATTCGTCGGAATCCTTGTAAACGTAAGATGAATAATAAATATGGGTATAGTCAAACATATGTCCAATGTGTGCAAACCGTGCAAATATTTATCATAATTAAATAGTGAAAATTTGTATAGAAAGCAATCAATTTACTTTCATGCTGTTTTTATAAATACATAGGGTGATTCTTGGGGATTGTTTCAGTAGGTATATCTTATAATTTTGTTGAATATATCAATGATAATTAAAATTAAGTTGCCTGTGAGCTTCCATCGAATTCATTACCCAATCCGTGAGAGATATAACAAAACAAAGTTTGGTAGGATAATTCCTCTTTTATAGGTCCACAAAAAAGTTCTGTGGACATATATATTTTAGTTAAAAGTAACTCACTATCTTTATTTTATCTTCTTGGAAAATGGTCATGTATAATGCGGTAATACATATAAATAAAATAATCATAATTTTGCAAGCTTTTACATCAAGCACAAAATTAGGAACATAAGTTGAGTCAAGAGTGAAGTCGAAAGTTGGAATGGGAAGACCAAGGCGAATAAAAGAAGCCAAGGAGATATGCCAGGATCGTGGCAAGTGAAAGGACGTGGTCTCTGCCTACCCCTATGGGAATGAGGCGTGATGCTATGTATGTATATATATAATAAAATACATTTGCTTGTAAGAAGCTAAAAAGTTTAGACTTTGATCGCCATATTACCGTACACAGAATACTTAAAAACCGAAGCACGTCTGAAGGCGCGTGATTATTTCATTGTCATTGGAAGACCCACCGCTAGCCATGAGCAATTTATTTCATATCTTTTTTTTTGAAGTTTTAAACGAAATGTGGCCAAGCCGGTGACAGTAGCTCCTATCTATCCATTGTTATCGCACTTTCATACTGACAGCGTCACGACACAGGTTTTCAATTAAAAAATCCGTTAGTAAATATTTAACCCAAAATATACTCCTGCAAAAAAATACTCGATAACATTTACATTGGTCACTCAAACCATTGAAAATGGCAACTATTGATTTTAAATTTTGCGCTTGTTATTTGCTATTTAATGCAAAAATGACTTATTAACGCGTAGCTAATTTATCTAATCATATAGTCCTCCTTAGTAAGGTTCTCATGACTCGCAACTTATTTTTCATTATACCTGTATCAAAAATAGTATTTTATATTAGACTGAGGAAATTCCACCATTGCTTGCCTATTAAATAAATGCCTAATTAAATGCTCATGGCTCAAATTTTCGACGCATGGGCGTTTGTTTTATATGTCAAAAAATTTGGCAATTTTTTTTGCTCATCATCATCTAGTGCCTTCTTCAAAATGGAGTTTGGCTGTCAGTATGCCGAAAACTCTTCTGTCCTGGGCAAGTCTTATTAATTGTGTGTAGTTATGACTGGTCCACTTACGTATATCGGTCATCCAATGCCGCCTCGGTCTACCGGATCAAAGGTAACCAGGGGAAACACCTCTTAGCAATCTATATTTAGAGAAATTAGAAAAAAAAGAATGCTAAATTTCATACGACGGAAACTGAACTTAATCGATTCTTTCATCCGTAGAAAGACACACATAGAAGACTTTTTAACTGAGGAACGGGAAATTTACTTGTTCCCTCGAGTTCCGATTTCGACAAAACTTTCACTGGTATAAGATACCTGATGTCATAATAGATAACAGTTTTTATTGATTCTGCATTCCTGTAAGTCGTAAAGTTACATGGCGTATGGTCTTAAATAAATAGGCTTTCCAACACTAAAACAATTTTTCAATTTGACCCCGCAATTTCTGATTCAAATTCAAAAATTCTATTCTTTCTAAGCCCATTCCAACACTTTTGAATCGTGAAATTGTCTTTTCAAAATATTTATTTTCTTTGTGCCAGAGATGACGATTTGAAGAACGAATATCCGAAAGTTCCTTTGCGCCCTTTTCTGAGAAGAGCCCACTACAAATTCAGTTGGCGTCACTTTTTTCTCATCATCATTATATTTATTTTTAAAACTTCCATTTCGATTAGAGCAATTCAATACTCCCACTCTTATTTGTCCTCTAGTTAATCCTTCAAATTATAGAACGACTTCACAATTAGCTTTCCTTTAAAAGATTCAAACTTATTAAGTGACATCTTTGTAAATTCTGGGAGTTTCGTATAAAAACTCAGCAACTACCCTTAAATAAATAGTTAATTTAATGCAATACATTACAATTTTACTTTTATTTTTGAACTTATATGGGCTGCAATCACTTTTCTTCGTAAAAGAGCCAATATTTTTATGGAAGTACAGTAAGTTTTCGTACATGTATACGCAGTGAACTGTCGTTATATTAACTGCTGCTGTATATAAATAAACTTATAATAAACGTCATACCACAAACAGCGTGTTGAGTAACAGTGAAAAAGTAAGGAAACAAAGGCGTGACGTGGGGTCTTAAGAAACGCTCATTGTCTGATCCCCATGAGAGTTGGGGGAATTTTGATGGACGCTCCTCAAACGTATTTTATTTCTCGTCGTGTGACCATTGTTTTAACGGCCACCATGAATTATGTGCATTTTGTGCTCTTTGTTTTCTAAGTATCAAGCTGGGTTTCCACTGTAAATGTTTTGTTTATTTTCTATTTTATTTCTATTAGTTGAGAGTTGCCCTATATATAAATTCTTTTAAACTTTAATTTACATATTCTTAGGTACTACCTTTATAACGAATATACTAGGCGAATATGCAGAGACACTGGAAATTGTAATGCGTGCCAAAAGGTCAAGAGGGCATTTGCTGATGCGTTACATGCCCTTTCTCACCCCAGCCTTTGGCTTCCGGTTCCCTCATTCAGCATACAAAATATTATTAATTACGTTGCTACGCCAACCTGGCTTGCAAATATACAATACTATTTCTTTAAATAAATAGTACATATACAATGACGGTACAGATTGCATCATGGACATGAGGTCCTGGGTTCGCGTCTCGTGTCAGGCCAGTTCGAAATCGACATTAAGTTTTCTATTAAGATTTTTTAAATATTTGCCCGAAGTTGGGAAAAATTTGGCGGTGTGATCCACTCCCGTGCCGCGGAGAGTACGTTAAGCCGTCTGTCCTCAGGTCGTGTCGGATTGCCATCACGTCGGTCTATGAGAGCGAAGGAATAGAGAGTGCACTTGTGTACTATGCCTGCCAATCCGCAGTGGAGCAGCGTGGTGGGTCTATACTCTAAAAACCCTCTCTCATATGAGCGACGAGGCCTGTGCCCCGCAGTGGGACATTAATGGGCTGCTGCTTACTTATACAATGACGCGGCAAACTATAGTAATTCTAATCATTTACTTATTTTTACAATATAAGCGATGATACCAACTAAGATGATATTGTTGTTTCTTGTCTGGTAAGAGATTTCAAAAAATGTTCACTGAGCGACATAAGGTATATTACTTTCTAAAAAAAGGGATTCCTAAGAAATATGCATTAATGTAACCCAAGGGGTGAAACAAACAATCTGTCATCGCGTGCGCTGTGGAAACTATTGACGATAGAACAAAAAAAAATCCGCGACACCATACGTCTAACTACTGTAGTTATGCCTACATAGTGGCATTTTTTGCATAAAAGGTCCTATTAACCGTTTCAATACCTGTAAAATCCGTTTTAAATATTTAAAGTCGAACATTGCATTCAAAAGATATAAATCTAATAAAAATCTCAATCTAAAGATAATAATGTACCCCGAGACAAACTTTGTGAATAGGGAAGTTCTGCAACAATAAATCTTTTTTCTAATATTATAGAATAAAGGTTTGTAATTTGAATATTTGTTTTATTACAATTTTATAATCAAGCTAAAATTACTGGACCGATTAAAGAAACGTTTCACCTGTAGAGTATTTTTAAATTGACTAATGTTAAGAATTTAAAAATTAGATATATATTCGTTGTAAAGTAAAATCTATAATATTGATTAGATTATGAATGCAAGTGTATGTATTATGTACTATCAATGTATTATCTTATAACCTGAAAGGAAATAATCAATACCTAAGTAAATTAAAACTTTTCTAACTTCTAATAAAAATAAATCTATAGTCCGACTTAGTAGACTTGTTAGTATTGTTTGTATATATTGTTAGTATATATAAAATACTTCAATACTAACTTTAAAATTATATGACAGGGCTAGAAATTAGCTGGATCAAATATACAGACAGACTAAAAATGATGAACGTGTATATATTTTTGATATAACTCCCATCTCGCAGCTTTACTATTCAAAGTTACAAAAACAGGTGAACCGTCGTATCTCAGTAGTAAACTGACTTAGGTGCATGATGGAGTAACAGATCGTCTTAGAAGTTCCAGGAATCAATTAGCTTACCCCCGTCACCACATTCAGGGGTAGTTTTAAATACACAGCCATTAGGTGCTGGAACAATATTCCACCGCCCATAAAGAATTCCAAAAACAAATATACGTTTAAATATAAATTAAAAAAATTCTTGCTAAATAAACAAATTGATCTTGAAAACTTCGTGGCTGATGTGTCTGTATTATAGGAAATGTAAAATATATATATCTATATTTATCTGTACTATAACTTTAAGTTATTATGTATAATCAGTGTAAGTATTATAATTAATATTATAGGGTTGGGTAGTTCTACAAGTACTTCCTTTAACTTTTTTTTTTATTATCTTTACACTAGTCTGTAAGTCTTTTGTGTTTTACGTTTTAAGTTTTTCTTTTTATTTGACGTATTGCTGATGTCCGTGGCCTCACAAGGATTTAGCTGAAAATCAGCACTGTGCGTTCTTTGCCTGCTAAAAAGAACGCATTGCAAATTGCTGAGCTAAATTCCTTTTCGAATTGTTAATAATTATCATTATGTTTTATGAAATTTGTATTAGTTGTACAATTCGAATAAACGTTCTTTCTTTCTTCTTTCTATATAAGTACCGTAATTCCATTCAGTGTAAAGATGTTGATTTAAAATTCTATTAATTTTTATTAATAGAATCAAAAGGAGAGTGGGATTTCGAGAAATCACCTTTACGTAATTAAGGAATGGCTCTTTACTGAACCAAATTGGTCGTGCGATGTATTCAGTGGTGTGTTCTCATCCTCAAGTCGATTTTGTTTTGACAGTACCACGTTCAATATTCAATGGCATCGTCTCTGAGAGTATGGGAATTCATAATTCATTGGGGATTCGTGCATTCATTGTTTTGATACGGATAAACAAAGCGTGGACGTAGACTTGAATGCGGGAGTTCTAATTTGTGTTAGAGTTATTAAGCCAATTCGTGACTATGAAATTTTAATTTAAGCGTATCGTGGACTGTCTTTTGTTTAATGTATAATGCAAGTATAGTAAGTTTGACGACCTCGCTGGATTATTTCGTTTCTGTAGAGGAGGTCTTGGGTTGCATGGCAAATTTAGAAAATTATAACTAATTGTTTTGGGTCTCGACTGGTGGGAAGGTTCGGCCGTGTTAACATTCAAGAAAATATGAACCCTCCAGGAAAAAAGTTCCGAACTATTTGCAACCATTAATAGGTTAATCAGCTAAAAATAATTTTATAATAAAATCCCAAGCACAATAACACGAATGCTAGATCCAAAATTTAACAAGAAAATTTAAAAAGTCTTAATTCAGAAGGCATATCTATATAGATAGTCAATAAATACCTGGATAACTCTTATATATATATAAGAGTTATCCAGGTATTTATTGACTCCTCACGATATCTTTGGAACCATAAGGGTGGGTGCCTTTCCACCAGAGATGTGCTATGCGGCTATGCTACGAAAATATGTGACGTTTTCCACCAATTCTAAGCTATGGAGCTGTGTAGTGTTTACTGTAGGTACTCTGCTCTGCACATAACTACACCATTCTCGAAGGCCCATAGCAGACATCCATAGCACGCTACCCTTCCATATAAAAAAACAGCTTAGTTGAATTCGTTTCCACCAGTGCTAAACTATGTTCACCAATGAATATGATTGGTGGATATCAAACGCATCCATAGCAACGTAGCTTTGCACATCTCTAGTGGAAAATCACCCTAAGGCCTAGAGACTTGAAATTTAGTAGGAATATTCCTTTTGCCGTGTAGAGGTCATGTTGTATTTGTAAAACAATTTGCCTAAACAAATGAAATAGCTACCCAAAAAACATTCCACGCAGACGAAGTCGCGAGTTCAGCTAGTATAAATTACTATAAAAATTACAAACTGGGCTGGAGGTAGCTGATGATGGCAAATATATTGTAATAATAAAATAATAATAATTGATTTATGTTAGTACAGATATAATTTACAATAATTCTGTAATAAATTAAAGTTCACAAAAGCTGCTTTACAGTTTAAATTGAAAAAAAAATCAGGTCTTAACCGGTTAATTTACTACCATTGAATGTATTATCACTATCCTCCAGGTGGGATAACAATCAATTGCTATTCTATCAGCAAGAAGAGTCCAATTATTCATGGTTTATCTGGATAATTGTTTATGTCACTATACTGGATATTTCTGTAACTTTACCAATGCTTTTTAATGTCTGTTGTTGTTTTCTTGCCCTTACCCCACTAGATGGGGTCGGCACAGCATGTTTCCTTTCGCCACTTCACTCTATCCGCTGTCATTTCTACATTCACACCCTTAATACACATATCCTCTTTCACACAATTCATCCACACTTTTTTTGGTCGCCCTCTCCCGGCCCTGCCGCTTACCATCATATTTAGAACCCTCTTACATACATGGCTATCCTCCCTTCTCATTACATGTCCATACCAGGCTAACCTTCCACTCCTTAACTTCTCGTTCACTGGTGCTACTTTCACACTTCCTCTAATATACTCATTCTTAATCTTATCCAATTTTGTCACTCCACACATCCATCTCAACATTCGCATCTCCGCTGCATGCAATTTCCTTTCATTCTCCCCTTTGGTGGCCCAGCACTCTGATCCATACAGGATGACAGGTCTTACGATCGTCTTATAAATCTTCCCCTTTAGTTTAAGGGGCATTCTGGCATCGCAAATTGTTCCCGAGACCTGCCTCCACTTCATCCAACCTGCATTTATCCTGCTAGTAACATCTCGGTCAATGCCGCCGTCGTTTTGGAAGATAGAGCCGAGGTAACGGAAATCTGAGCAGACTCGAAGGGAAACACCATCTAAGACAATCGAAGAAAAACTGGATGGATCCCCGAAATCACAGAACAGATGTTCTGTTTTGGTCCTATTGATCTTCAACCCTGCGTTTTCCAGTTTTTCCTGCCATATTTCTAGCCTTCTCTGTACCTCAGCTCCATCCTCTCCAACAAGCACAATGTCATCGGCAAACAGCATGCACCAGGGTGCTTCCTCTTGTATGTTTGATGTCAGTGCATCCATTACCAGGAGGAACAAAAAAGGGCTTAAAGCCGATCCCTGATGCAAACCTACGCCCACATTGAATTTGTTAGTTTCGCCGGCTGCGGAGCGAACGTATGTAGTTGCTCTACCGTACATAGCACGGATAAGACGCAGGTATTTCCCAGGCACTCTTTTCTCTTTCAAAGCCCACCACAAGACTTCACGGGGTACCCTATCATATGCCTTCTCCAGATCAACGAACACCATATGCAAGTTCTTATGTACTCGTTTGTACTTTTCGCAAAGTTGGCGAAGTGAGAATATGGCATCCGTTGTTCCACGTCCTGGCATGAACCCAAACTGATTCTCTGTCACATTCGTCTCTTCTCTCATTCGTCTAGCAACAATCTTCTCCCATACTTTCATGCTGTGTGACATGAGCTTTATTCCTCTATAACTGTTACAGTCCTGTACATCACCCTTGTTTTTGAAAATAGGCACCAGCGAACTGCTTTTTAAAGTCTACAATATCAAAGTTTAAATTTAAGTAAGAGAATATCCCTTCATTGAATCTGTCTTAATCAAGTCTATTTGATTTGAGTTTTGTTTTTATGGCACAATAATCAGAATATTCGAAATATTGACTCATCGGTATTGATATATGAAACAGTGTTATTAAATATTTGACTAACTATTAATTAATGATAGACGAAATTGGTGATCTTGTGTATATCAAATCATTAATGCGTAACCAATACGATACGGAACTATGTCTGCTGTATTTGAAATGGTGTTATAAAGTTGTTGCTATTGTTAGACAGACGGTTTGAGTTAAATCTATATGTTATACATAATCCAGAATAAAAAATAAATTCATTATAATAAAAAAAAAACATATCATGATTCAATGATATGTCATCGAGTACTTATTTTTTACTTTATTTATAATTACAATAAAGTCCTTGTACGTGCGTCTTCTACTTCTACGTGATACTGGCGAAGTAATTTGTGCCAGCTTGGCACAGGAAAAAGCCATTACCCCAAACAATAATAATAAAAATTACTTTATTTACCGTTACAGGAAAGCACAAAGATCTGTGTAACGATTAAGTAAAAATATTCTTATAACGAGGAAAACGAGGAAACTTATAGCCAAAAAAAGGAAGTACAATGGTAATGGTAGTTTATGTCATACACTTCTAAGTAAAGATAATTTTAACTTATGTAAATTACGTGAACTGAGCTTGAGTGATTTGTAATATTAGCTAGTAAGCTGTTCCCGGTGACGCTACCCGCGTACTACAAGTAGCATGAAATTATTGAGAAATCCATATTTATTGGACCGAATTGTTTAGAAACATTCTCGTATTTAGAAGTTGCAAATTTGTTTACAAAGTATTATTCATACATATTACTAGCTGTATCCATACATGGAGAAATCTCTATCCAATTGTTAACCTAATTTATTCTTATATCGCTATAAAGTGGCTCATTTTTTTTTCGTTGTAAAATAGATAAATATAAATCTCTTCAAGAATAATATATAACCCAAGAAAGCACTTGTAGTCAAAGGTCTTAATGTTTATAAATTATACGTCCGTTCTGTTACATGTAATAAAATGGCAAATTGTGTTCGGGATCAGGTTTCATCAAGGGAACTTGACCGCTTGAAACATGAGAACGAACGAGATGCAACGCCGCAACCCAACGAGAACAGTTAATGAAAGGCACGATTGTATCACACTTGCTCGCACTTACATGCTTAATTAGCCTAATAACTGCTGGAAATTTGGACTACAGTGCTCAACCGTTCGTACGTGTGAAAAACGGCCACAGCGTTCTCACAAAGGTAGAACAATAAAACGACAATGTTGAAGTGCAGTATGAATTATAGAGCTCTTTATTTCGCAAGCATTATTCTATTTTTAGAGCAGGTAACTCGCCGAGAATCCAGCCGTGGTTATCCGTCGAGTTTGAAATTAAAAATCTCTATGAATTCACGTTGAAATCTCTTCGCCTTTTAGTCTCAGCTAGTATTTTGCTAATAAAAAGAAAAGGTACTCGGAATTGCGGAACCGTTGGCATCGTAATTTTTAATGTTTTGATAAAGTGGAATTTAACGGTGTCTCTGTCGATTGCTTAAGTATTGAAAATGTAGTTTCATTTGTCTAAAGAAAAAGATTAAAGTTCAAATAATAAGGCTTATGATAATGAAATCAAAGTTTGAATACTTATTAACAATTGCGTTATACTGTTTATGGTAATAGTAATTAAGTAGGAAGATGTAAAACTTGGTCCAGAAACAAGACCCATTTAAAGTTCTAATTATTGGTAAAACGAAAAGAAAGGACTATTTTGAGTTAAGAAAGTGTTAGAATATAGATAGTTGGGCGACATCACGGATAGCTCTGAAATGTTAGGAGTTATTGAGTAATATAGTGGCAGCGGTCCAGGAAACCGTATCGGCAATCCGGCCGTATTAGAAAAATGGTTAAACAAAGCTCATGGTGCAGTGACCTTCCACCTCGCGCAGGTTTCGTTGGGCCACGGTTGCGTTGGCAAGTACCTAGGTGTGAGCCTGCCGAGGTGTGCCACGAGTGTGGCTGCGCCGTTGACACGGCCCAACACACGCCTAGCCTGGGCTGCTCAGCGTGCCGCGCTCGTGGTGGTTATCGGTGCGGATCTTACGCTTCCCATTGTCATTAGAATGGTGGTGAGCAGCGAGAAAGCATGGTGTGCTACGCTCTCCTTCTGCGTTAAAAAAACCACTTAAAAATACCAAAAACATTGTGAAATATTACGAAATGTTATGCAACACGAGGGAACTTTAACAAACGGAACAATTTTGTTAATATAGTCTTTCCAACTGCTTTGTGATGTAGTTGTTGCTAAATTGTATAATTTCAAATGGTGAAACTATTATTAGTATAGCGCAATTTGTATATTTATTTTAAAGTGGTGAGAATAAAAGTTGTTAGTTAATGTGATTGGGTGTTTTTATATTTAAAGGTTAAACTTACGAGACAGTGTTTAGAAAACTAAACATCAAACGAATAATTAATATTGAATTGAATTTTTAAAATTTAATTTATAAGAGTAAGAGATAATAGAATTTTAAATCTAAAGAAAGATTAGTATGCTACGAAGATTTCGCGAAACTTGGTTCAATGGCCCCGTTAACCTGAAAAACTACCCGCCAAACCGATAATCTAGACGCAATGCGGAACGTCATAAGAAATGCTAAAGAATTCTATATTGCATATACCACATGGTTTCGATTGGATTCCTCGCAATATTTCAAGAATCAATAGAAACACTGTTACACACATATTTCAAACCTAATTCTTATTCGGGGTAGTTGGAAGCTTGTACAGTTGTCTGTTATTCCTGGGGAAAGCCAATAGCTAGTTGGGGGTTTTGGCCATAAATTTTTCAAGTTTAATGGATTTGAAGATAAATGATATGAGACTGGCTTGGTCAGTATTTAATTTAAATAAATATGATACAGAATATAAAAATAGCAGTTTGGCTAAACCAAATTCTGTGGTAGCTAGAATTTTATTTTTAATATCTTTTGTTAATGTTATTAATGTATAATTAGTAAGGTAGCATAATACGTTAAGAGTATGTATTTATAGCTTGTGATTAGTAATTAAGTAAAATGAAAGGATAATTAAGAAAACCCTGATAATAAATGAAGATATGAAAAAAGAGGGACTTTAAATTCCGCACATGTTGATTTTGTTTTACATATGATATTGCTAGTAACCGTAGTAATTAGGACGAAATTTCAGGACAGCGTAGATCTGGATTAGTGTCAAGATTTAGAAAAAGTGTAGTAAACTGAAGTAGTATTACTGATAAACTTGGCCAAAGGGAACTAATAAAAAAACTAAATTCCTTAACCGCCATGAATTCAAGTGTTCTGGTTTCAGCTAAAAACGTATCTTTTCAATGAGGTTGAATAAGTGGTAGCTGGTTGGCTTCCCTCCAAAGTGCTTCGTTTTTTATGGCCCAAGACGCCCCTGGCTACAGGGATCTTTGCAACCGGTCAAGTGCTTTCGAATTTTTTGTAAGTCTGCTGGTACAGAGGAGAGAAGCGATATGAAACATTTTTAGAATATCTTGTCTGTTTCATTTAGTTCTAACTCGTGTTAGCACTTAATAATAAAAATTTTGTATAAATTTTAGGAAAAGGCATTAGACTTGTATCTCTAAGAGGTAATAACTTATTCGACTGTATGGTCGCTTACTATGTAAGTAAAGGTTAGTAGTAGCCTATTCGTTCAATTGTCCGTGTCAAATGCTAGTTGACAACATGATATCACAGTACCGTCCCAACTCTGGCAATCGGTAATATCTCTTTCCCTTAAAGACTTAATATGTATTATCTTCTTATATATGTATTTCGCTTCACGGTAACTGCCGTAACGCAATATGCTTAGCGATAACAAAAAATAACTCAGTTACAAAGTGACAGTTGTTAACGATGCTTGTGTAGCGTCGAAACTGCTCTTACTTTCATTTATCAAGCGCGGACAAATTACTGGGTTAAACAAAAAACGGCCGGACAGTCAAACGGCTATTAACGTTGCCAATTAATGCCTATTGCTGGGCATAGGCCTCCTCACTCATAGGAGAGAGGGTTTTTAGAGCATAGATCCGCCACCCTGCTCAATTGCATGTTGGAAGTTGTATTATGCAATAAATATGAGATTACGCTCAAACGCCTTACTATTGTACTATAAGAAACCCAGCGCCTTTGTAATACATTGAATTACTTTATTTCTACCTACATATGAATAATGAGATGATTGTTAATAGAGACAACTTCATTATATAAAAAATATTACTATGAAATATTATATGGATGATTTTAAAAGCGGTTTACGGTTTTCATTGAAGAATTAGTCGTTCGTATATCGAATATCATTTAGTTTAAAATCCGTGTATGAAAACTTTCATAACCTGAATATCAGTTCGAATAATCGTTTTCCTCGCTTTGATTACAACGCAAACAGCAATTCGTTATTGACGTACTTGTATTCAGCAATTGGAACCAATGATTTTAATGCCAATTGATTCATAGTAAAAAATTGACGGCAATTGCCTCTGATGTTGTTGTAATAATTTCTTGAACACTACCCAAGGTTGTTTTTAAATAGACTTAAATTTTCTTTCTACAGCTTATACGAGTGGTTTAATCCGGTTAAATATTGAGAAAACCGGATAAATAAAAATAAAAGTGCGTGCGTACAAAGTACACATGTCAGAAGTGAAACTTATTTGGCAAACTAATTTTTAAGTCTTATATTTATACAAATCTAAAACTTTAGATTTCCAAGAATTTGATGAATTTAATTGACATTAAAACATTAAATTTAAGAGAATTTATGATTTATTTTATTTTAAGAAATGTAGTATATTAAATTATTAAATGACGAGTGGCAAATTAAATGCCACATGTTATTTTGAATGCCGCGCTGGCGCAGGGGTACTCGCGCCTCGTCGCACAGCCTTGAGTCTTGATTCGGCTTCATCCGGGACACCATATTGGATTGCACAAGCGAGCCACTGATGTACCACATTAGGATGATGTGCCCGACTCTTTAGTCGGGGTGCGTATAAGCGAGGGTAGGGCGAATTTAGGAAATAATATTTTCTTAATAGTCTGAATCTGGACTGGTGGGAGACTTCTGTCGTGGTTAGTCATCACCCTACCAGCAAAGCCGTTTTAAGCAAAGAGATTTGTGTTCCGGTATGATGCTGCGCCATAAGAAGTTAATCGCCGCATATGCGCATATGAGGCGATTAACTTCTTCCATCCTAAATTGTATCATCACTCACCATCAGATGTGATCGCAGTCAAACGCTAATCTTTCAGCAATAAATAAAATAGCATTCCAGTGACACTGTTTTGAGACACAAAGGTTCCACGGCTTTAAAGTCTGTAAAGAACAGAACAAGAAACATTTGTCGTGTTTTATTTATATTGATTTCTTACCCGACATTTCAAAGGGCCTATTCTATCTACAGGTGGTTATAAAATAGACACTTTTATAATAAGGATCGAATATCTTATAAATCCTTGCCCAGTTTATCTTTTAGTTGAACTATGGGGTTGTTAATTTTATGATCTGTTCATATATCGCGTTTGAAATGCATCTTTTAAACAGTCTATTTTAGTGCGCAGTAACTATCAATTGTCTAAACCACCCACTGTGCCCATAAATTAATCTTATTAATGTCTGAGTTTTAAATATGAGGGATATTGTCGTTGTTAGATACGTTCATACTGTAAGGCCTCGTTTACATATCCACGCTAACGAATGCTGATAATGTCGGATAAAGTTTATCTTAGTCACATTTAGGTTCAACTTGGTCTTATTAGTTGGTATAGATATTAGATACTCATATCAATAAAACAATATTATTTTCAATATACGAGTATATTTAAATAATTCCAAAATATTTAACTTTCGAGACAAGAAAAAGAATAACTAATTTTTTATTGGCTTTGACTGTAAACTCGTGAATCAACAAAAAAACATACACAAAAATATTAATATTCAGAATACCACTAATATTTGGAGTAATACTAATAATGTCGTATATATATTGGTAAATATAATTAAACTAGCTTTTACCCGCGTAGTTTCGGACGCCTTTTTTCTAAATTAAAGTAGTCTACGTAATTCCTTTTAACGTCACTTGTCTGTCATTGAAATTTGGTGTAGCTTTTCGGGAATAAACATACCGACAGCAAGATATAAATTATAGAAATACATTTTTGTTTATAAGTACTGAATATACATATAAGAAAAACTGTTAATTTTAATTTTACTGAGAAGCACTGCAAATTTATTTGTTTAGATGATTTCAATTGAAACGTATCATTACATATATTTAACCTATATCTACATCTTATAGATACTCATAAAAATACATTGCATTATATTGTTTTAATAAGTCATATAATTAGTCAAGTACCATATAGATTTATACAAACTTTTATTAAAGTTTACGTAAACTATTGCTCCAGTGTGAATGATGCTTCAACGTCGTTTTAATTCGAGTACCATTGTCTGAGACGGAACATCTTATATTTCCTTAATTGACGTTTCTTTTTATGACTTCATAAATATTCAACAGTAAATATGTTATGTATGTAACAACGACATTAAATTATTTATAACAACGTTTCAATATTTTTTTTTATATATCTTAAAGTTTGAATTTCGTTCTGAAATCTTTCTAGAGATATTAATATATATAAGTAGCAGCCTATTTACGTCTCACTTCTGGACATAGGCCTCCTCAGGAAAGAGGACTTTTAGAGCACACCAGGCTGCTCCATTACAAGTTGGCAGGCAGGCAACACAACCCCCAGAATTGCTGCCACGTGTTGGGAATATTATGATGATTTCAAATTAAATCAATATACAAGGAGAGTCAGCATAATCGTTAATTATTGTGAAGAAATGGCACATAATATACCAAAATATGATATTTGGTTAGTTAAGGAGCTTAATAGTTTGTAGCAAGTAGTCTAGATATATTTCTATTGAGTTAATATGATCCTACGAAGATGGAGACGGTGTAATTTTCTTCAAGATTTATTAGGGCAAGTAAAAGGGAACAAAATACATTAAATTCGGCTAATTTTGGCTGTTACATATCCAGGGTATTTTAAAATTTAAAGTAGCAGCCAGTTAACGTCCTACTGCATTCAGTGGAGATATGATATGATTTAGTGGAGTTTCCGATTATGTTCTTATTATATATTTTATTTGTTTCAGGTACGTAATTCTAAGGATAATTGAAAGGAATCTGTTGATTTATAGCAGGATTTTGATACAAATAAAAGAGGTTTGTGAGGATTTTTATTTAACTAGCCATGTAATCCAAAAAAGATTTAATATTGTGTCACAGAAAGTTTTATCAGGATCAATTAATTTGATTTTTATACAATACTAAAGAATACATTATGCTAAAGAATACGAATTATAATGAAGTCTCAAAACTCAAAAACTATTCACTGGATTGTATTGTGTGACTTCATACTTTTGTTTTGGAATTTCCACTGGAAAGAGAAATTATAATCGTTGGGGTAATACGAAGAGGAACCTAATTTATTATTCTGAAACAAAAAATTATGTGTCCTTTTACGTCTATTTATGCCTTTCTAGGTTCATGAAAATAAACGCGTCTGTACAATAATATGTTATATTGAAAATTATCCCCAAAATCACATTTAATATTTAAAATTCTTAATACAAATATGCTTTTACAACAATTTTCGCTCGACAAATACAGTTAATATTTTTTAATAATTCCATGGAAAAGCTAATAATGAGATTTAAGCAATACTTTTATTTAACGGTTTTCATATACTAAATATTAACTTTACCGAAACGATAAACAATTTATTATACGTAAGAGAAAAAATATAATACGGTAGATACTGTATCGATAAATGATTTTGAGGAAGTATATTCTCGACTGCCTCATTGGTCTAGTGGTTAGCATGTTCGACTACAGACATGAGGTCCTGGGTTCGAGTCCCGGGTCGGGCCAATCCAAAAATGGATATTGAGTTTTCTATTAAGATTTTCTCAATATTTGCCCGAAGTTGGGAAGTTGGCGGTGTGATCCACCCCCGTGCCTCGGAGAGCACGTTAAGCCGTCGGTCCTGCGCCTGATCTCTCTCCGGTCGTGTCGGATTACCGTCACATCGGACTATGAGAGTGAAGGAATAGAGAGTGCACTTGTGTACTATGCCTGCCAATCCGCAGTGGAGCAGCGTGGTGGGTCTATGCTCTAAAAACCCTCTCTCATATGAGTGAGGAGGCCTGTGCCCAGCAGTGGGACGTTAATGGGCTGTTACTTACTTACTTACTTATATTCTCTTAGGTCGAAAATAGCTGTAATCAGTTTCCCGTCCTTCGTTCCCGAGGATGTATTCGATGATGCCTTAATGTTATCCCTTAAAATGTTTATTACTTTGCTCTTATATTTATTGCATAATTCCTTGTTAGATAAAGTTACAATTTCTTTGTCAAACTACGCATGGAGACTGCGGAGGACCGCTAGTCATTCAGATAAAAACAATAGTCGGTGAATCATTCTTACACAATGAACTGTATAAATTAGTAATCTAGAAAAGTATAGAATCTTTTAAGAGGTGAAACAGATTACAGTTTATATAATAATTGAATATCGAGTTTATGTTAAAAATATAATTCTAAACGGCTCCCCTAGTCGAGATTAGTTTCTAATTAAGATAACGCTCCGTCGAACGACTAGAATACTACAATTTCTTCATTGTGATCACGTGACACATCGACATGTTGCGTCATTCCTAAACATTGTTAAGCGTTATTGTACTTAGAATGTGATCTTGTCTTTAGGCCCAGACGTTTGAGTCAAGGTAGAGTGGCATCTTGATTGCACATACCTATACATACGTACTTGGCGTGACGAATTACGAAAATTTTCCCATAAAAAGTTTTACTTAAAAAAATTTGAACCAAAACCAGCTTTTTTTTGTCACCATCTCAGAAGACTCTTCCGCAATCCTTCCTAGGGAAAGCCCATCAAGTGGGCCCATCCTCGTGGGTTCCATGACCCTTTCTCCTCTCTGAAGGCGGCATTTCCGAAGCACCTAGTATTCCACCACCTCACGGGAGCTCTCTTTGCAGGACAACAGACCTCGTGTGTACTGCCCTAGAGGTCACCATTGAGGGGTTATCTTGCAAATGCATAGCAAAACCAATCCTTACTATAAATACATTACTAGTGATTTACGGGTGAAAACATACAATCAGATTTCGTAAGATTTGCTAAGACCAGCAAATCCTTTATTGGCAATAAGATTTGCTTACATAATAAAATCATGCCAGATCCAAAATTTAACAAGATAATTAAAAGAACCCTAATTCAGAAAACCTATTCATGTATAATTGACTATATGAATGAGAAATAGGGCTGGACTTAGCCGATGGCATATCATATTTTAAACATTTTTAATTCAATGATTTCGGTTTGTATAGATATAATTTAATATGTAATAAATTAGTGTTCTTAAGTGCTGCTTTGTAGCCTAAATTGAAAATAAATGCTACACATATAAAATATATAAGATACTTTATGTAACCTTTTTATTAAAATTCTTTTATAATTTGTTTTATATGATAATAAACCTTTTCAAAAGTAACACCTATAAATCGTTTGAAAGACCCAATAAATCTCTAGAAGAGAGAACCTTTCGCATATCCGCAAATTATGTAGGGTGTTTTAGACTCTGGAGGATAACTTACAAACTTACATTACAAATCCTGGTTACGGCTCATTAAATTCTCCATTAATTGAGATTTAGCTTCTCAAGGTAATGTTTCCTCTTTTAGAGCACGATATAAGCACATACATTGTAACCCTAATATAATATAGCTCAAGAAATTTCGAAAATATTTGTTCTACTAAGATATTTCTTACAATCAGTTTTGTTATACATATAGACTTGAGCTTGGACTATGATTCGTTTAAACAGGGTAAAAAATAATTGACTTACATAAAAACTTGAATCTCATAAAAAATATGAATTTATGATGTTCTGAAGTTAGAAGTATTATTAATATCCAATTATATAATTTGGGAAACAAGCAAATAATTATTTTAGCCCGACTTAATCTGCCATCCGGAAATTTACTCTTCACTTTGGTATATAAAACCTATTAAATATAAAGTACTAAAAATACGAGGATAATAAAGAAACATGCACAAAGTTAATTACCGTAATTATCGTATTTACATTACATACATACATAGAATCATGTTGCATTTTGAATGAAATTACATATATAGTAGTGAAAAAAAAGTAAAAGATAAAAAAATATCTAAAATTGTAACGATTATTCAAATGGCTATATCATTTATAAAAATGGTCGCATCGGAGTTTAACAAAAAGCAATTTGAACCTTGATGTTTCTAAATTTAGGATCTTGCAATATGTATGTGTGTGTGAAGCAGTTAAACTGAAGTTAAACTACCTTAAAACGTATAATTTTTCGTTTGGAAAGACATTTTTGCTATCATTTATCTAACATGTCGGTAAAAGTTCTGTCAAAATCAGTTGTTATGGAGATGAGTCTAAACCAAACAATAAACAGAATAAAAAATCTTTTTAGGTATGAGCTTTTGATAACATGTCGGTATTTCAATTTTACAAAAACTAAGTTTTTCTACATTTTGATTTATTTATTTAGATTTATGAAGAATAATTGAAGTTTTGTCTCTTTATTTTGATGGCATTATATGGCTTTAGTGATAAAAGTGAAGAATATAAAGGTGTAATATTATTCGATGGGAATTAGAAATGGTGAAGTACGTGTGATTTATTTTCTCGTTCACTTTTGCAACATCTAAAATATCAATCTTGTACGGATGGAATTTTGGTAAACCGCTTTCACTGAATTGGAAATGGAATTTAACATACGAATATGTAAATTTTCCTTATACTGCTCTACCTTATATTTACAGTTCAAAAATATTATGAAAACACTATGGTAAGTAAGTAAGTAGCAGCCCATTAACGTCCCACTGCTGGGCACAGGCCTCCTCCTTCATATGAGAGAGGGTTTTTAGAGCATAGACCCACCACGCTGCTCCACTGCGGATTGGTAGTCATAGTACACAACAAGTGCACTCTCTCTTCCTTCACTNCTCCAACCCTGGGTCCCTCATATCTATAGTCGAACATGCTAACCACTAGACCAATGAGGCAGTTCAAACACTATGGGCCTAGTAGTAAATATTTTACTATATCCTGTTATATTATCCTCTGCCATATCTGTTTTACTCCAATAACATAAATACTGCTCAGATTTGCATTCTATTTGCACCAATTGATAAAGCGAATCTAGACTTGCTACTGTAAGCACAGGCCTCCCCATTCACAGGACAGAGGGTTTTAAAGTCAAAGTCAAAATAACTTCATTCATGTAGGCCTATTATAGTACTTTTGAATCGTCATATATCTTTTTTCTTATATATTATTTAAATAAATGACTAATAATAACATTAAAGGACGACCTACAATCTAAAGTTACGAAGGTTCCTTCGCGCCCGGATCTGAGACGAACCCACAACAAACTCAGTCGGATGTACGTTTTTTTGTCATCATGATTACAATATATATTTTTAATTTATTATTTATGTATATACATATAGAGCAATTCAAAGAATTATTAAGTACCTTTGTAACTTTTTCTGGGAGCTTGTTGTAGCAACGTATACAGTTAACCTTGAATGACTTGTCAATTTTATCTAGCCTGCTAGAATTTACAGCAATTTTATTTTATTTCTTAAGTTATATGAGGTGCATTCACTTTTTTTTCCTAAAAGAGACAATACCTTTATGGACGTACAACAAGTTTTCTAATATATATACGCCGTGAACTGTCATTATTTTCGCAACTCTGAATTTGTTTCTGAGCATTGACCTACCACGCTGCTCTACTGCATGTTAGTAGTGATACACAAATGAATGTGCACTCTCTATTCCTTCACTCTCATAGTCTGATGGGATGGCAATACGACACGACCAGAAATAAATCAGATGCAGGACTGACGGCTTAATATGGTTTCCAAGGTTTTGTGTAAATAAGGATGTAAAAATTTGGAAATAATCAAGTGGACTTTTCAAGAGCTTTCATCAAAAATGTTTCCTAATCTTTCCTTTCTTTAAATACTTGATACTTGATCCGAGTACACCTAAAACATCATTAAAATCAATGCAGTCGCCTTGGCGTAGTACAATCACCTATAAATGTCCAAAAGATTTATATATATAGATACATATATGTATGTCTGTACATATTTAAAGCAACACTTAGTAATTCTTACTGCAATTCTTTAATTATGCAGTTGGAAGCTTCAATTTTGGTTCCAGTCGCAATTACATTAAGTGCACAAAAAATCTTGGAGCACTCTCAGAGACACGTAATAACGTAATGTTATTAAAGAATTCTACGTGGACATTGGAGTAAAATTATTGGCGTATGTTAAAGACGGGCCTTTTTTATTTCTTTTTGTAGAAAAGCTGCTTTTGAAACTGGTATCTTTAAAGCACTCGTTCAACCGGGATTTGGAATTCATGAGGCGAAGACAATGGAAATTGTTGCCTCATTTAAGATGATCTAAGGCGACCATTACTGGAATTTCATCACCGTATTGTATATTTTAAAACCATTCGATACAGTTTCTTAAGATATTATGGTTAATTTAACCTTTAAATGTGGTAAAAAGTAGTTTTGAAAGTCTAATCGGATCACTGACGTTACAAAATATAAGATTTCTTTTCAATTTGTCTGTGTTTTAATGGTGAGCAGCTTCGGCCTTTTTCATTAAAATCGTGGATGGACAACAAACATTAGGATTTTATAGGTTAGGGTGTTGCTGCAGATTTTTGTCTTCCCAAAAAAAAAAATATGAATATTGAAAGTTTTATCTATGAAATAACGAGCATAAATGATCTCTTTGGTTCATGCAACTGGCACAAGAGATATAAATTTGCTGCTTTTAAAACTATTCAAAATAGATTAATGGACAATAAATTCATATATTGTTGAAGGTATTAACGTTTTACATTATTACGTATTTTGCGGTTTAATCTCTTAGCTTTATTCGTTAATAATTAACAGTTATTAAAGGTACTGGTTACGTCTATTGTAGTAAACTGTGAATCGCCGGACCTACAATATGTTCGCGTTAAAAATGCAGTGAGTCATTATTCTAGCCTCACCTCTTAACCAGTCCAATGTTTTCAAATTACAAATGAAGATCATAAACTAGTCACTGTGTACTTGACCTTGTAATTTAAAAAGATTGTATTTGTTAGGGGGCGGTTCTAGAATGATGACTTACTGCATTCTTAATGCGAACAAGCTGTAGTGGTTAGAGAAGCAACGTGACGACGATATTTTTCCGTTTATCTATAAATAAATAAAAAAATCCGCAGCCCAATACAGCGGAACCATCTTCATTCATGCGTGATGTACCAGGGATTCTACTTTCGCATTCGTTCCTGTGGTCCCGGATTTGTCCGGCTGAGGATCGACGCAGGCAGGAGGTGCATGCGCCGTCTGCCCTAATTTCTAATTCACACAATTGTTGTATTTGAACACCGAAATATTATCGCACGATTAATAAATAGCACCCAGTGTTTCCTTCGTCCATATCGCTTAACGGCCGATATGTGTGGAATTTTTATCACAAGCGCCGACTGATGGAAGGCGACCCATCATGAATTATGTACCTACATGAAACATTAAAAGCTTTATTGTCTTGCCCCCAATTCGGGCCGATGACCTATCCTTATCGATATCAGAAAGCCATTTCGAATCGTCGAAATTCATTATTTTCGTATAACAACTTTTTTCTGCGAGAAAAGTGTCACCATTGTATCAACGCTCTTACTGGCTCAATATATAGACTCTGGAATCAGAACAAAAAAAGAGAATAAGAATAAATATAGCTCCGTTTATAGAGTTTCTAATTTGGACATTATACTTACGTATTCTAAATGAAATTGTCCATAAAGAAAATTAAAAATTATGTGGTGCCTACTACCTACCGTAAACTATTTTGTAAAAATATACCTCTTACCGTAATATTTAAATGAAAACTTCTAAAAATACAGAAACCCTACTTAATAAATCAGCTTCCTAAAAATTTAAGGAAGTCTTAACTAAGAAGAATATTAAATATAAGGGTAGTTATCACAAATTTGCGAAAAATGACTTCGAATAATAATACGAATATAATTTGCAACAATTGCAAATTTTATTTATTTAATCTATAGTACACAAGTAACTTACCCCAGCTGACTATGTGGTTCCCAGTTTTTCTTGATTTAAATGAAAATAAAATGGCGATTACCGCATAAATTCTCATTCCCTCATTAAAAGAATAGCGAGGGAATGATAAAATCAAACATCACCTACAAAAACTGGCCAAATATAACCTCAAATTAAAGTCCCATTCAAGGCAAAATGTTTACTCCACAAAACATGTGAAAAATCATAATGATTATTAAAAATAAAATAATTACCTTATTTTCACACGGTGTGGGGGAATGAGGTATAAATATGTAATATTTGAATAATTAATTTAAAACCATTTAACAACAAGACATCTCTTCGCGTCTTGTATGAATATGACTTCATTCACAATGCTGCCAACAGCAAAAAAAATATAAGCGCGGCAACCTACGACCCGATTTAAAAGTACAATCGAGGCTTTAGTAAAAAGTGAGGAAATGATTCTTTTTTTTGGGACCCAGATAAAAATGAAATTTTCTAATAATTTCTTACTCGGTACCTAATGAAAAGGGTATGTACTGTTAAATGCACTATTCTTGATATAAGTAATGATCAAAACTAGTCAAATTCAAAAATTACCATACATTAATGATGTAATATAATTTAAATATGGAGTTTGGGACACAATGAGGTAGCTTTAGTAATATAGTAAGTGGAAATAGTTTTCGTGAAAAAATACAAAGTCTATAATACATTTTCGCTAATTCCTTAGAAGTCAAGAGTCATAAACTAAATACTATATATAAACAACATCAAACAAATACAAAGTATAAATTATCACTTCTTAGTAGGCTAGGAAAAAAATCACCTGTATGTAAATTATGTTATATAATTCTGTAATTATATTTATATTTCTCTATATGTAATTTCTTAAAAAGAATTGTCGGCGACAAGGTGCCCGGAAAAAACGCTTGAGAGTTTGTTTGCAACCCGTAAAATGAATATTTATTATATTTGAAATGATAAAAAAATAAATAAGAAATTTTATATTTTGTTATGATATGAGTATGAAAAATTTTTACGGTAGCATCTAAGACATTTAAGTGAGGTACATTCGTCACCATAAGCATAACTTGTCGGCAAGAATAAAACAATACCTGGGTCATGTTATTCGTGGTATTTACAAATAGGGTGTTCTGTTGAAATAATGATTTCACTTCTGCAGCATTTCGTAATGGAAGATGCTTAAATCGTGATCGAAACACTCGTAAAGCAATCAGCTTGCTTCCATTCGTGAACATCATTTATAACTGTAAAACAACGTTAAATTTTGATAGATGCGACTAAACGATGAGTTATGGTGTGTATTTTACGTTATGGTAGGGTTTTTATTCTATAAAATATATCGATAGTATTCATGGGAATGTAAGGGTTAGTTAACTGGTCTGGTTTGAAGACTTTGTTTTAGGAAATTAAAAGACAATATGGCCTAATGGTTAGCCGAATGGTTTCTTATTTCGAGAAGTTGTAGTCTCGAATCATGGGCAGGCACCACTTTTATAAAA
Organism: Elymnias hypermnestra; assembly: GCA_015832385.1. Classification (NCBI taxonomy): domain Eukaryota; kingdom Metazoa; phylum Arthropoda; class Insecta; order Lepidoptera; family Nymphalidae; genus Elymnias; species Elymnias hypermnestra. The sequence continues at coordinate 4,613,432 of JACTOM010000933.1, forward strand.
AGACGGATACGTTCTTGAAGATTCATTTCCATCGATCATTATATGCAAATGTTATACGGGAGTTATTCTGGGTTGTCGTAAAAAAATCTGCGTAACTTGCCAATCCGCTTCTCTCCTATTGTCGAAGAGGGTTTTACCCCAACAGTGTGGCTTTAATAGGTTGCCACTTACCTTTTTGTACTAATTGTTTTTGAGTAATACCATTTTCGGTTACATTTAATTATTATTCGTATTTTTACTTTCTTCTTATTTCTTTTCATTTATTCAAACTTTATTGCACACAAACCAAGAAAAGTACAAATTGAATTGTCTTAAAGAGTAAGTTGCTAAATTAAGTGCGCAAAGGCAGTCTTATCGCTTAAAACGATCTCTTCCATACAACCTTTGGTGAGAGGAACTGTAGACAGGAGCGGGAGGTGCAAATAAGACAAAAACAAATGAACTTGGTTTATAATAGTTATATACTAATTAAACAATACATATAAAAGTTTAACATCATAGATTAATAATGCATATAATACATATATTTCTATGTATATCTATATAATTAAATATCACCTAATTATATATACATACATGTACAACAAACTATGCGAACTATTTCTTATAAACATAATATCGATCAACTAAGTAACGTTCCAGTTAGAAGTATTTCATTAGCATGTTTGTACTTAAAGATTTAATTGTAAACTTTCTTAAAATTAATAATTTTAGGGCATGGTTACTCTTAAGTTCAAATATTGGGTTCAACAATATTTGTTTCGAATATAATATTTCAAATAAAAAAAGTTTTGTGTTCATTAAAACTCTTCAACTGTATAAGTTTTTTTTTTCGCCGCTGGGAAATGCCTTTACGCACCCCTGGACGGGAGTGTGGGACTCACTGACAATTCAGAATACCCACTAAAACTCAGCTGATGACTGTCAACATGCATGGGTGGAGGGCCTGAGCTTCGCTTACACAATCTACTCTAGCACCCTGGATCCAGCCGGCTCATTTCGGTGATTCAGGGAGGGAGCAGTAGATGCGCAAACCTACGCATCCTATTTCCTGGCCTCCTCCGTCTGAGTGGGGGAACGTTGTCGGTGTACTGCCTCGCCCTTGCCGATGCCTCCTTCAGCGATATAACAGATTCGCAAAAAGAGGCAACTGGTCTCCAGCTCGTCGCGTTAGCAACTATTGCGTCAACTATGCTTTCAACAGGTAATAAAATTGTAAATGTTATACTTAGTAGTAGTACATAATAAAGAAAATAATAAATATTATCTATCAAGTAATACAAATTTAGTTCACTTCTTTTATTTTACGGCAAAAACTTTTGCGGTAAGTTTAATTATATTGAACAAAGTAGAGTATCATAAGAAGAATACCCTAACACGAAACGAAACATGCTGTAATATTATTTTGTCATAAAGTTACATTTTATTTTACTGGCAATGCTTCAGGTTGTGCAAAGATGATTTCATATTTTAAGGAATACCGTATAAAGCCAAGAGCGTAGTTTCAAGTAAAATGTTTTATTGCAGAAAGACTTGCATTTTCCGGTTTATATTCCGGACGTATCATATTTGGGTAATATTTACGATTGTTCAGCAGTTGTTGCTTTCTGGATACTAAAAGTTTTATGGGCGTACATTTAAAATTGTTTACGATTCCGTCCAGATTATTTCATGCAATATTTATATCGCCTGTTTTAAAAATGAAATTTGTAATATTTTTTAATATTACTACGCTATCATTAAATTTATTTCTTAATATTGTATATAAAGATGGTATATCTAAAATTATACAAATTGTTTTGTCGAAACAGTTGTAGTGCTCTTTCAAGCACACTTGACATACTCTCTCTACTAATTGTAGTATTTATTCACAAATTCGCAAGAATAAATTATATAATTACTTTTATGTATATTGACCTAAAAAGAAGATATGTCTATATCATATGCAAATATTTCATTATTATTTACCGTATTTAAATGTATAATTACCGGCAGGGAAATTTAAAATTATAACTAAAAAAGAACCGCCTTCAAAACTGTTCCAAATATATTAATTTTATCTAAAAAGTAAAAAAACAATTGCGTATTCTTTTTAGAATTCTTCGTATTGTTATATTCGGAGTCGGCGTCACAAAAACAACATAAAAAAAGCACAACACTAATACGCAACCCCCTCCCGCCGGCTACCACTACTACAACAAACGTAAGTTCATTGCTATTTGATTACAGACAGTTATATATTCTGCCAAAACTCGCACCCTTACTGTAAGCCGTTGAGGAGTTCCATTGATCATCATATTTAACTACGACAATCACTTGACCATAATGTAGACCTGACCTGACTGACCGTAGATGACTCAGATATCCGGAGATCTTATAAAAGATTCTGCCGAGTATCGTTAATTTAGTTAATTTTCTCCTAAGAACTGAAGAGGTCCGTTACTTTGTCATGGATCCCATGATGAAAACCTGACCAAACTATCACCAAACAACTCTTGAAGTATGTCCTTTTCAATAAAAAAAGAATCGTCGAAATCGGTTTAAGTGATCTTGAGTTATTCGTCCATTTGCCGAACACATACGCTCGTACTTAATGCAAATTTAAGACTTATCCGGGTTTCTCATGGATGCCATCATCAGAAGTGGATTAAAAAAAATGGGACCCTATGACAAGCACCACCTTTCATATAAAAAAACCATCAAGATCGGTTCACCCAGTCTAAAGTTATGAGGTAACAAACATAAAATACAGGCGAATTGATATCCCCCTTTTTTCGAAGACGGTTAAAAATAGCACCTTCTAATTTGTCTAGATTGGTAAGAGCTTTCGTCAGAAGCTATCCAACTTACCCATTTCCAGGCTAATCTTTTACTAGTTTAGACTGTCATTATATTACCGCCAGATGAGATCACAGTCAAACTTTACCGTGTCGGCAATTTTTTCAATAATATAAATCGTAATCTTTGCATACACGTTAAGATTTTGCACGGTTAGAAGGAAGAATATAAGAAAAAGATCAAAACTTTTTAATAAAGCCCGGTTTTTTGTAAAATTTGGAATAAAAAGCGCAAACATGCTTTTTTTCTTCGTACCCAAATTGCTATAAATAAACACAAAAGCACTTACAACCCCTCGCGATTTCTCTGAGTTGATCCCAATTTGCGTTAGTGTTTTACAAAGCCGTACAACCCAGCCCAAGCCTTTTACCATCTCGCCCATACATTCACTCCCTAATCCAATCCAAGTACTGACCACATCATTAATTTCCTACAATATCTCACCCTCAAAAACCATTCGATATTTCAGCGCCAACTATTTATATTTCTCCTGTACTAACAAAGGCGTGCCATAAATAAAGGTCTTGCCCCATGGGGATGCCTTGCTGCCTTTGATACGGCCCCTTTTCTTATTTTGATGTGGTCTAATGTTACTTTTGTATCAGCTTTGCGCTTCATAAATATAACCTGTCACTGTGCTGTTAGTGGTCTTTGATATGCCTTTATTGAGTATATTGTAATGTTTATCTGTGGTATTGTTAATTTTATCTCAAGACGTTGTTTCATTACATGTTTGACCTTTAAGGAAAAATTTATTTTCTTCACATAATTTGCAATGAGATTCCTCCTATTATTCTTGAGTACTATATTTGTTTGTATGTTTCTCCTGAAAGATGTTATATTTATGTTTATATTAATATTAATGAACCATTATCAAACAAAACAGAATGAATTAAACTTGGGGGCTTTTGAATATATATAGAACAAAGTTGATATCGGTCAAACCTACTTTGGATTATAGTTCTTGGGTTTTTCAGAAAATACTACTTCTTAAAATGTATACGGTCTTTGTTTTTTATTTATTACAAATAATAAATGAATACCTAAATAATGACCCATACAATTTTAAATTGTGGAAAGTTTTAGATTTAGTTCAAATATAAAATTCTCGACATGCATGCGGTCCAATGTTATATCTAATCTATATTTCTATATTCTTTTAAAATTATGCATATTTATAATTATGTAGACATTCCAATCCCTCATGCTCTTGAAATAAGTCAACAGCATATGAAAGTATGGTATGGTTTTGGATGACAAATGAGAAGAGATGAATTATTCTTTACTACTTTTAAAGTTATTGTAGGAATACATTTTAAAATCCAAACAAAGTAAAATTATATTTTCGCATTTCTTATATTTATTGTCATATAAATTAGGTCTTCCAGAAGTTTTAGTTGGTATGCATAACGTAAGATTATTTTGGGTATTTTTGTCAATAGTTAATGGGCCTTGCAGCACGTTTCGCTCAAAAACCGCTATATTAATATTCGTATAGCGTCTACGGACAAAGTTAAATTCTTGAGCATAACTAAGATTGAATGGTAGATGTATCCTCATGCCTGGCAACTCGGCAACTAATTTAACAGCAATTTGCCAGCGAACTCGAGAGCTGCGCGGAATTATAAGATGAATCATGCCTGCAATGAATCTCGTTTGAATATTGGTTTGATTTTACGACTAAGCGTTGAGTGCAAGTTACTCGACCAAGTCCTGTATAAATATAATAGCATTTATGCTATAGTTACAAAAACAGGATCCGTAGACAACGAAACTTTCGAAGATTGCTTACGCTTAAAAATGTATGGGAATGACGTTTTATTTTTCGAAATTTTTCGATATGAAACGTCATTCCCATACATTTTTTAAGCGTTAACAATCTTCTAAAGAGACGTTGTCTAAGGGTCCAGGACAGAAATAAGAGGCCCTACTTCGTCAATTTAATAATATTTATATAAATACAGTTTCAATACATTTGTCTCTTTTTAATACTGCAAAATGTTAATAAAAATTCATTGCTTATATAAAATTTTACGGTAGACTGAATTTCGGATAAGAAATCATGCCCTTTACTGTCAAATGAGTCCAGCTCATTTTAAGGTAGGAAAATACTGTTGATTTGTTGACTTTTTTGATCTTCTTTAATCCGTAACCGGCCGTAAATTTTGGTTAAAATTAACTTTTGTAGTAATTGAATGTGAAATATATTACCAATACTGGAGATCAACTACGTAGGTAGAATAGCAGAGAAATACGCGATTTTTGATTGGGTGATGAGTGGGATTCAGTATTTTTCAAATAAACAATGTTACCTAAAGTCACAAATACATACCCTGTATTTCCCCATCCTTATAATCTGTAGTCTGTGAAAATGATTAATTTAACCATTAGAGCCAAGGAGCCGTCGGTCTTACATAAACTTACGATACTTTTAAAGCTTTTACCGCTTTCATAATAATTCTCTCCAGTTCCAAAGTTATTTGAATCAAGACTGTTATCTTCAAGTACGTGCCACTTAACATTATCTGGCGGACGCTTCCTAATCCCTTCCAGTACACTTGTACGTGCAGTAGTTAGATAAACCAGATCTAAAATAAAACACGCTTCGTTGTCTTTAAGTGTTCCTTCAATAAAAGACCATAGACACTAAACTTAAGCCCCCGCTGTAAGATAAGGATCAGAAGATTTCTTTGCGATTATCCTTTTCTGTCAGAGGAACATCATTAGTTTGTGAAGATTTCACCGTGTACGAAAGTTTTTATATTTCGGTGTCTTTGGTACTTAAAAGTTCTATTTTCTTTATAGTATTTCTACTAAAGATAACTTTCCTTTTTTTAGTATTTCAATTTACTTTTCCAATGTTAAGTGTGATGAATAAATTGGACATGGTGAACTGTCCCATTGGTCTAACGGTCAGCTTGTTCGGATATAGAACTAATGTCCTGGGTTCCAGTCATTCCAAAATCGATATTCAGTTTTCTGTTAAGAAATTCTTAGTATTTGTCTGAAGTAGAGAAGTTGGCGGTGCTCTCCACCTCAGTGCTTCGGAGAGCACGTTAAGCCGTCGGTCCACCTCTTGATCTCTCTCCAGTCTTGTCGGATAACCGTTCCATCGTCTGTGGAGCAGCGTGGTAGTTCCATGCTCCAAAAACCCTAACACTCATGATTGAATATGAATCTTGCGATTTTTATTTCGATTTATGGTAAGTGTTGAAACTGGTAAAGGAGGGTAGTGTCGAAATCTGGATAAAACTAATTACTAGGCTATAACCACTTACTAGATTTCATATGTCATTGTCCCAGGACGAGATAACTTTTGCTATATAACTTTTTATTGGTAAGATCCCACCAGTCCAGACTTAGACATATTCGCAAAAATAGAATTTCCTAAATTTGTCCTGCTGTTAAAAGAAGCGATTACTCTAGTCATTACTCCAACGTTGTCGTTAAAATCTATCCATAGCGGTATGAACACAAAACCTCGACATAAAAGCAATAAAAACAAAAGGGAGAAAGGCTTATGAAGTCAAATTTATATGGATTATATTCTTTATCTATTACAGGAGATATATTTCCTATACTGGACAAGTTCTCGAAACTTCTCTCTCCATCACGTCCACCGCAACACCGTTATGGATTAAGGTCACGTCAAAGAGCCCCTAAGGAGACCGAAATTAGTCTGATAAAGTTCGACGTGTTGCAACATAAGTGTAGCCATTTGAATAATTAGATAACAGGACTCAACGTTAAGGAGTTTTAGAACACTTGTAAAAAGTATATAAATATCCTAAGACTTATTTTTAATCTATTGTTTCTTTTTGAAGTGAAATTTCTTTAGGCACATGAGGTGTTTACGGATGAAACGCGTGATTAGCGTCCCGAAGATGTACAGCGTCTTTTTATTTGAAGGTTAGGTAGTTTTTATATTTACAAATAATATGTGGCATTTTAATTTGCCACTCGTCATTTAATAATTTAATATACTATTTTTCGAAAAATATAAAATGAAAATATTTCATAAATTCTCTTTTCTAAATTTTAAATTCAATTTAATTAATAATTTCTAATATTAACCAAAAAACACGTGGCAGTTTTATTTACCATTCGTCATTTGTGATTTCAATAAATTATTTGTATTCATTTTTGTCACTTTTAATATTTAATGACAGATTCATTACATTCCCATCATATTTTCTTTTTTCCCTCCCTCGAAGTCTCGGAAATCTAAAGTTTTAGATTTATATAAATAATTTATATACTTAATAGTTCTTTTGCCAAAGAAGTTTTATTTCTAGCATGTGTGCTTTGTATTACTTCTAGATTCTGATTTAAATAAACAATATATACAAACACGCCTCAGATTCACCCGATATACCCAACTTATTAATATTATGATTATTAAAATTTGTATACATCCCCATATTATTTTTGCTACATTTTTTCGGGTCTAATACTGAAGTCTCCAAAGACAAAATTGGCAGCAGAAGTTAGGAATTTATAATTTTTTATCGTGTATTAATTACCATTTACATATTATCTAAACGTAAAGTAAATTGAATTTAATAGTTAAATTGTTAAAGCTCTTACGAACCAACGTTATTAATATTATATTGTACCTTCCTTGTGAAGTTAATGGTTGTGTTTTCAATATAACATTGATTTTGGGTTAAACTTAGCCGTAGTGTAGCCAAGTTGGTAGTTCGTTTCCATTTAACTTGTCCGATAAATTCTTGCACTTCAGTAGTTGTGCACTTTAGTCGTAACGTTTGATTTTATATAGTTGGTTTGCAGGCTATTTCAAATTAGCACTCGACCATAAAAAATTGACAATTCTTAGGTTTTATTTCATAGATTTCGATAACATAATATCAAATGAAATGTCCTTTATACAAGCAGGCTTTTCTACCACTTTAGAATAGGTAAAAATGAAAGTGAAATACATTCGTTTCGTCATGTTATTTCCAGTGTGTGACTGACGATGATATTAATAAAGAATGGCTTAAAATCTAAAGACTTCTTCTTGCCCTGTTCGGAGAATTACCCAAAACAACACTTTTGAAATGTCAAATAGAGTAATTTTCTTATAAATACCTACTTTTATAATGTATTCGTTCATTTATATACCTAGTAGGTATTTGTAAAATTAGCACTCTAAAAAAACCGCATTTTTTAAGTTTCTTTGATATATTTGGATATGATAATATCAAATCAAAAAATCCTTTATTCAAGTAAACTTTAATTTTATCTTTATTATGTAAACTTACTAAATATTTTTTCTCGTTTGTGTAATAATGATTTAGCATTAAATTTAAAAATAATACCATTATGATTTTACAAAAGATAGAAAATGTCAAAGCGATATTGAAAGGAGAGTAAATGCAGGGAATATGGTAAATGGTGCTGTGCACGCCTTTATGAATAGCCAGATGGTGTCTCAAAGGGCTAGACTGGCAGTGCATGCTGGAGTGTTGGTGCCAACACTTATGTATGGTAGTGAAAGTTGGGTATGGCAGAAGAATCACAAAAGTAAAATAAATGCGGTAGAGATGAGAGCGTTGAGAAGCATGAGTGGATTAAAACTGAGTGACAGAGTAAGAAATAGTGTGATAAGAGAACGTTGTGGTATAAAAGAAGACGTAGTGACTAAAATTGAGAAAGGTATGCTTAGATGGTTTGGGCATGTAGAGAGAATGAATGAAAGGAGACTGACAAAAAGGATTTATGAGTCAAGAGTGAATGCGAAAGTTGGAAGGGGAAGACCAAGGCGAACGTTCCTGGACCAAATCCAGGACATTTTAAATAACGGCCAGGTCAAGAGTACTCTAAACCGACGAACTTGTATGAAAGGTTTAATGAGAATGAAAGAAGCGAAGGAGATATGCAAGGATCCTGGCAAGTGGAAGGATGTTGTCTCTGCCTACCCCTATGGGAATGAGGCGTGATGCTATGTATGTATGTATTTATGATTTTGTTGATTTCAATAACATAATAACAAGTATAATTTTATTTACTGAATGTATTTTAAATTAGCAAGAGAAATTTATTCACAATAATATATAATAATAAAATTCATAATTATAAGGCGTCGTTTTAAAGTCGTTACAAATGATTAGCGACTGATAATTTGACATAAACCACACGAGAATACAATAAATTTATATTTTTTTTAATCATTGTAATTTCTTTAATGCCGTCATTGAATTTTAGATTTAATTTTGCCAATCCATTTAGCTTTCAAAGGTTAAGTTTAGTAATCACAACTTCTGGAAACTCGCTTCAATTAACGATGCGGTGGTTTTCTCAAACCGCTGTTTTAAATGAACCATTATCTTCTTTCATGTGCAACTTTTATTTTTATATAATAAAGCGTTATTTTTTCTGACGTTTATTTGTTGTATAATATTTAACTTCCTGTAATCTTTGCTTACGATCATGCTAGCAGAGTTTCCGGGTTCGTCTCCCAAATTAGGTGGTTAGTTACCACACTACCAGCAAATAAAAATACGAACCGTTCATCATCTCAGATTGTATCATCACTTACTATAAGTTTTGATTAGTCAGCATTATTAATCTGTCAGCAAATAATAACTTATAAATTTCATTAGTTTATATTCATTTGTGATTACGAAAAAACGAAATAAGGACATTGTATACACATAATTTTTGTGAACGTATGTATATGACTCCTAAATGGTTAGACTGATGTTGACGTAAGTTTTTGAAGTAAAACTTCTTTAGAATCGTTGTGATTTCAAGGACACAAATACGAAAATGTGTAAGCTGAAGCCGGCAAAGAATCTGACAGAAATATACATACTATTTTAAATCATCGGTCTCTCCTCTTTACGCCATGGTTAGATCAGGGTTAGGTTGACGACCCCTGGGTTAATGTACACTTACATCAGAGTGGATTTATTCTGTGTATTAGAGATCAGGGGTAGCTAACAAACGTCCCGCGGGCTGGTGGTTGACGACGCCTAGGTTACAGTGCTCTAACTTCACAAAGTGTATTTAATCGGGATCGTTGTTTAATAGATCAGGGGTAGCCAACTAGCGGTCTGCAGGCCGCAGGTTGCGCACCCCTGACTTAACGTCCACTTACATCAGAGTGGATTTATTTTGTGTCGTTGTTTATTAGATCTGGGGTAGCCAACTAGCGGCCCGCTGGCCACAGGTTGGCGACCCCTGGGCTACAGTACACTTAATTCACAAAGAAAATTTATTCGGGGTCGTTGTTTAAATAGATAAAACATAAAAAATATATATTTGTATTAATTATCCACACTTAATATTTTAATGACAATTAAATTCATTAAATTCCTAACATATCTTCCTTTACCCTCCCTCTACGTCTCGGAAATCTAAAGTTTTCTATTTGTATAAATATAAACAAGACTTAAAAATTTGTTTGACAAGGAAGCGTCATTTCTGACATGTGTACTTTGGACACATGCACTTTAATTTGTTATTTGTGTTAAGGTGAATTTAGAAGTGGTTTAGTTCACAATTTAATTTTTTAAATTGTGAACTAAACCACTTCTAAATTTAATTTTTTAAATTTAATTTTTTAAATTGTTTTGGCAAATGCAAAGGCAAACTACGCGATTGACACCGCCCAGATTAGCTATCGCTATATCTAAATAAAACGGGTATCAAGGGAAATAATGTTATACTTTAATATAGGTATTATTATTTTACGACTATATTAAATAGACTTCAGGGTTCGGTTGAACTTTACACGTAGTTACTTGTAACAAATATTTATTGAAGTGGAATTTGACTTATTAACTTGTTTTAATAAACTCGTTAAAATATATTCTTATGAAAATCATTTGAAGGTACGTTATAATTAAGTCCAACCGGAAAAAAGTCACTTTGTTCGGTTTTTCTTTACTTTTCATGGGAGATTTAGGTAAAGTACTTATTCAGTTTATATTTGTGGGAGTGTTTTTCATAATTCAACTTTACAGATCATGAGATCCTGAGTCCCGGATTGGACCAATTCAAAATAGATATTGGATTTTCTGTTAAGAAATTCGTAGTAAAAATAGGTATGTAGTACCCTATTAACGTTCTATTGGTGGGCATAGGACTGTTCATTCATAGGAGAGTGAGTTTATAAAGCATACCCCAGAATTATTCCCGGTATGTAAATGTTTTTCCACGTTTTCACCGAAAAATACAATGATGCATTGGAAAGTACAATTATGTAAGTTCCTTTTACAAGGAGAAACTTAGTGGTGTCTGTCCAGGATTTGTCTAAACGAGAATTAACGGGTTGCTCATCCTATAGACCATCATGACTTCTGGCGGAGATACTTACTTTTTGCCAGAAAGAAAGTTTGTGCTTTTAAATATTGTGGAACTGTGAGAGCATTATTATAATAAAATAATATAATTTGAAGAAATAGAGAATGCAGTTGTGTTTTTTTTAGGTCTTTATTTAAGGAGCTTAGTCCTTAAGGTAAGCAATCATATATAGCCCTCACTTATTTATATACTTATATTATATTATCTATATACAATATTGCTGCCTTGTGACTATCATTGTGGTTGTGCCAATAATCACCACTCTTGGCAGGCGGGTTGGTGATCGCAGTAATGACCTACGGCTCCGAAACGTGGTCGCTGACTATGGGCCTCATACGAAAGCTCAGAATCGCTCAGCGTGCGATGGAAAGGGTTATGCTCGGAGTTTCTCTCCGTCATCAAATTAAAAATAAGGAGATCCGTAGCAGAACCAAAGACACCGATATAGTCCTACGAATCGCGAACCTGAAGTGGCAATGGGCAGGGCACATAGTCCGACGGACCGATAGACGTTCGGGCCCGAAGGTACTGGAGTGGCGATCCCGCACCAGGCGGCGCAGTGTAGGGAGACCTCCCCACAAGGTGAACCGACGACATCAAGAGGGTCGCCGGTAGCCGCTGGAGCCAGGCGGCGCAAGATCGGGCCTTGTGGACATCTTTACGTGAGACCTATGTCCAGCAGAGGACGTCCATCGGTTGAAGCGACGACGACGGCGACGATATACAATATTCGACTTATTACTGTATGGAAATGCCAATAAAGTAATGATATCGCCTATATCTAACTTATAACCTAGGTACATAGTTCAATAAATTCTAAATGCTTCGTTCCGCAAACATTCCATTAAACACATGATAAATATCTTCATACATTGTAGCACTAAATATAGTGCTGTGAAAATTTCTAATCTCTGCAAGAGATTGGTCGTACTGGCCAATGTTCGGTTAAAAGGTTCATTATTATACCTGCGCATGTATTTGAATATTCACATTGACGTGATTTATGAAGTTAATCATCCTAATCAAATATTAATTAGACTTGTATATAATCAGTATCGTCTTACCTTAAGCTTCGAAACTTGTAACAGTAAACAAGCAGCACCGCTAATTCACGCGGGTTTACGAATTTCAGTTGTCTAATTAGTAGGAACCAATTGGTGGAATTTTGAACATGATTTTATCCAAAGGAATCTAACGGATTAGCTTGATAATTTATTTGTATTTGTGGTATTGTTTAGTCAATGTATGTTAAGCTATTATTATATTAATTTAAATAGGATTAAATTCTCAAAACATTTTCTCATATCAAAACTGTAAACAGACGTCGGTGTCGACCGCGTATATTTCGTTATTTTAAAGATATAAGGAAATTTAGATTGAGCCTCTTCTCGATGGGAAATGCTTTTATGCACCAGCTCCGACCGTGTGTCAGGAGTGTGGGACTCGGTGAATGAGAAGGCCTCGCAATACCTACTAAAACCTAGCGGAACCCTCTTCATCCATGAATGAAGCACCAGGGGTTCAAGTTTCGCGTTCATCCCTGATGTCTCAGATGAATCCGACTGAGGAATTTCGACGACGGAAGGACTTACGGTAACAGACGGTGCCTTGTAGCTCGCCTCCTCCGGCGGTGTCAGGGAGCATCCATTGCAATCTCCCTCTCTCGTTCCTGGGCCTCCTTCAGTGAGATGATCATCATCGAGAGCATCGCGCCTATAACGCTGTCCAGTGAGGTCCGCGCCGATCAGCGCAACCAAGAGGTGATGCTGAGGTCCCCAACCTGCACAATCTGCCAAAGTATGCTGTGCCGAGTCGATGGCAGCATCACACTCATAGCAGGCCGGTGACTCCTCGCGACCAATTCTGTGCAGGAACTTTCCGAAACATCCGTGTCCGGTCAGAACCTGCACCAATCTGTAGGTGAGCGACCCGCGCTTCCTGGTGTGCATTGCAACTTCCTCTTCCTCCACATAAATAAATGTGTAACATAATTACAACATCATAAGGTCATCCTTATTTAACTTATTTGAAAACTCATACTTACAATATAATACATCTATTGGTTTAAACAAAAAATAAACAAAACAGCCTTTTCGTTTTACATTGAAATGAAAACTGTCCTTTGTCATTTGGAACAAAACCGCAGAATAAAAAAAGAATTGAATTGAATCATTTAAATAGTTTCATAAACATGAAATCATTGCAGTTAAATAACAAGGATTTATGTATATATAGATAGACAAATAGGGGACTAGGTTGTAACTATCTTAATTTAATACATTATAATTTAATTCTTGTGTTACTGAACACAGAATTAACGAACAATATTTACCTAAAGGAATTTTTGATGTAAAAATTAAACTAATTTTGTTATCTCAAAGGGACAACCGCTGCAACTTCAAACAGACTACAATAAATCACATCTAAAACTGTCAATTTTGGCGAAAAGTAGTTCGGCAAACCAGCCAAGTGGCTGAGTATCGAAATAAGTAAACTTTGGACGCCGGGCGTGTTGATAGTGGCTGCAATTTATTGCACACGACTAGGGTGGCCATATGTCAAGATTAGCTTTGACATTAAAGGCATTAAAACCCGTGGCGTTAAAATGCTTGACATGTGATTCATTTGATAAGAGAGGTTTAGGATACCAAAATTATTCTTTACGTATTACATTAACAATGTAATACGTAAAGAATAATTTTGGTAATATAAATAATTTGATCTACTTACTTGAATTACTACACATTTTATTTTATTTGTAATCAAACAGCATACAATATTTATTATTCAAATTTTAGATCTTAATGTAAAATATAAAAATAGGCCCATGACAGATTAAGCATATATTTATAAAATAAAAAGTAACAGAGAAAAGTTCACTTTAAATATAGGCGCAAACAAGTTTTTACAGATGCGCGATTTAATCTCTAAGGGAAGTTTTTTTGAACTTCCTATTGTACTGTAGTTTGGCTATTTGCCTTAATCAATATCTTATTCCGATAAAGCATTATTTAATTAGTAAATTTATAAAAACATATAATTCTGTATTATTCAATAAGGATTCCTATCTTGACGACGTTCATGAAAAGGCTTGGTCTATATTTTCTTACAGTATTCTATAGACTTTGTATAGTACTAGTTAATTCTTTTTCAGTATGAGAGATTCAAGGAAAGACAAAAACGATCATATACATCCTTGGAGATCACACTGTTTCACGTCAAAATATAATAATTACGAGAATACATTTTCTATCAAGTTTTGTATGACTTATCTGTTATTACTGTTATTTATTTTTATTAGCTAAAAAATATATTAACTTTTATAGTAAAGTTATAATATGTGGTAACCCTATCACACCCATTCATCCTTTGTTCAAAGAATGTTTTGGCTTCAATTTATACTGACCTTTCTTTGTTCGAATAGTGTCGGATTAAGCTTTAGCGGTGGTCCAGTGATTTTTCTTATTTGACCAGAAAAACTAGTATATAACCGCAATTTAACTTTACAGATAATATTTCTAATTGAAATAAAATAGAACTGTGAATCCTATAAAAAAACATTAAATAATCGTGCCTTAAAATATTAGAAACAAGTAATTAAACAAGTCTTTTACTACTTTAGACTTAATTTACACGTATAATTATAAAAAACAAGAAAGTCGGGACATCAAAATTAAATAGCAAAGCATTCTCATTTGAAGTGCATAGTTAGGTAAGTAGCAGCCCATCATCGTCCCACTGATGGTCACAGGCCTCTTAATTCAGGAGAGAGGTTATTTGAGCAATGGCCTACCACTCCACTGCTCCGCTGCAGGGTAGCAAGCTACATATACCCCAGAACTACTCTTTTTTTGTCGCTGGGAAATACAATTTACGCACTAACCCCGACCGATAACCAGTCAGGAGTGTGGGACTCGGGGATTCCCTCTTCTCTTTCTTCAGCAGAACCCTCTTCATCCATTATTGCGACACCAAATGTTCAGCTTTCGCATTCTGACCTGGTGTCCCGGATAAATCCGACGGAGGATTCACGGAAGCGGGAGGAGGTGCGCAATTTTGCGTCACCTTATATTCCCCCTCTTTCGGCGGTGAGAGGGGAGCATCCACTGCATTCACCATGGCAGAACAACTCTTAGGATTTACAGGTTTCTTCACGAAGTTTCTCTTCACTGAAAAGCACAATGTCAGATTGGATAAACGCCAATTAAGCACTTACTTTGACAACGTGAAACTTAGGTGGTGGTTAGGCCAAGTGCACAGTAGTCTTTTTTTTAATATTTTCGTAAATTTGAGAAAGACATAAAATATTGTTAGTGATTTTATTTTAGGGTATGTCAATTAGGCGTCATGGAACTGATTATCATCAGTTCCAGTTTATATATATATAAAACACAAAAAATATTAAAACCTATGCTGGTTATAGACAGAAACTATCCAACTGATGTCACCGAAACTGGTTTTCTAATGAATTCAGTAATGCGAAGATAATTTTAGAACAGTCAGTACGTTATCTTCAAATCTAATTCCAATTTACTTAAATTTAGCAAAGTGACATTTCTAGCTCATCACGACCTTCCACTTGCCACGATCCTTGCATATCTCCTTAGTTTCTTTCATTCTCATCAAACCTTTCAAACAAGTTCGTCGGTTTAGAGTACTCTTGACCTGGCCCTCAATTAAAATGACCTGGATTCTCCTTAGGTCCGGGAACGTTCGCCTTGGTCTTTCCCATCCAATATCGTCTCCTTTCATTTGTCAACTTTAGTCACTACATCTTCTTTCATACCACAACATTCTCTTATCATACTTTTTCACTTTATCCATATATTCTCAAGGAAAAGGAGACTACAGGTGACGCAGCGGGGAACAGCTAGTAATATATAAAATTACTTTGTATAAAACGATCAGAAACACTGTAGCCCATAAAATATATGTGAGGTCGAAATAACATCATGAAATGCATTTGTGCTCTTTCCATAAGCTTATTATGAGCACATTCGCCCATTACGATTTATGGAGACAGTTTAATTTGCGTGCAACTATTTGCGTCGCTGACTTTTAATTACTGTTCATTATATTGTATATTTATTCGAATTTATTTACTCGAATTACTTGCTGGGAAAAATAAAAAATATATGTGCCATTTCGCTAATTATTTAGAGTATAAATAAAAAATAAAACAAAACACTTTAACGAACAGCATGTGGCTTTGTTATGGATCAGTGCGAGTGTCCTAATTAACAAATTTGTACATACATAGCATCACGCCATATCCCCATAGGGGTAGGCAGAGACAACATCCTTCCAGTTGCCACGATCCTTGCATATCTCCTTCGCTTTTTTCATTCTCATTAAACCTTTCATACAAGTTCGTCGGTTTAGAGTACTCTTGACCTGGCCGTTATTTAAAATGTCCTGGATTTGGTCCAGGAACGTTCGCCTTGGTCTTCCCCTTCCAACTTTCGCATTCACTCTTGACTCATAAATCCTTTTTGTCAGTCTCCTTTCATTCATTCTCTCTACATGCCCAAACCATCTAAGCATACCTTTCTCAATTTTAGTCACTACGTCTTCTTTTATACCACAACGTTCTCTTATCACACTATTTCTTACTCTGTCACTCAGTTTTAATCCACTCATGCTTCTCAACGCTCTCATCTCTACCGCATTTATTTTACTTTTGTGATTCTTCTGCCATACCCAACTTTCACTACCATACATAAGTGTTGGCACCAACACTCCAGCATGCACTGCCAGTCTAGCCCTTTGAGACACCATCTGGCTATTCATAAAAGCATGCAGAGCACCATTTACCATATTCCCTGCATTCACTCTCCTTTCGATATCACTGTCACATGTTCCATCTTTTGTAAATTTAGATCCCAAGTATACAAATTCTTTCACCTCTTCCACTTGTTCCCCATCTATCAAAATATTGCCATTCATCATAGATTCATCTCGTTCAAAAAGCATAACTTTCGTTTTGTTTACATTCACTTTCATTCCTTTCCCTTTCAAAGCTTCATTCATAATATTTAGCATCTCCTGTAGCTCATTAGCGGATGACGCAAGTATTACTTGATCATCAGCGTAGAGTAAACATTTGATGTAATTCATTCATTCTTAACCCATACATACTTTCTTTTTAATTTTTCAAACATTTATCCATGAATAGGTTGAATGAACAGCCATGGTGACGCAACACATCCCTGTCGAACACCTCTTTCGACAGGAAACCACTCCGTGTACGCTCCGTTTATTCTGACGCAGGGAAATTTGTAATTTAAAAAATTGGGTCTAAGACTATTTTAAACCATATTTAAATAAAGTGTTATGCTCTTTTACTTGAACAAACTTCAAAGTAAGAAACAACCTCTCGAATTCTTCTTATCATTGTAGAAGAAATATAAAGCTTTGACCCATCACGCAAGAAAAAACTTAGCAATGCTAATTCTTTGTAACAATGTTTCTAAAATTTGGCCATCCTAGCTTTACCCGAGAGTACCAAATTTTAAAACTTTATCATCAATTGTCTTTGTTAATATAAAATCTTTTCATAAGAGAAAAACATTCTTGCTGAAACAATTTATAATGACGGAGCAGAAGTAGATTGACATACAACATTAATAGGGACACTTTTAAAAAATTGGTCCTTTTGCGGGGAAAGGACACCTAAGTGGGTGCAATTACAGCGTCTACATCAAGTAACCTGAATAAAAAATGTCGTCATTTGCAAAACACCTAACTATACACCTTCTTCTTGAATGTTTTAACATATCCTTTGTAAACGGCGTCAGCAGAAATGTCACTTGTCATGGTTAAATGCTCGTTAATTACAGGATATTGTTTTATTATCAACAGTATTGTTCTCGTCTGTCGGTTTACATTTAAAACTAAAGGATTTTATGGCTTACACGCTTGATTAAACTAGTCTACATGAATCTAACATATATCTACTTTGTCTGAGTCTGGACTGGTGGGAGGCTTCGGCCGTGGCGACGTAACACGCTATCAGCAACGACGTAGGGCCAACACAAATATCTGTATATTTGTGTTCAGGTTCGATGCTGTGTAGAAGGAGGTAATTGCCTCTTAACAGATAGGCGCGCTTCCAATTTTGATTGTATCATTACTTACCATCAGTTGTGATAACAGTCAAGTGATAACCTGTCAGCCATAAAAAAACCTGTAAACAATAAAAAAAACTTACATTTCTTATGAAGACAAACAGATATAATCATCAAAATAGTCTCTATGGTACACCTTAAAAGCAACAGAATTGCAAATTATGATTAAGGTTTAGACAAGCCAATGTACAAAAAGGCGGTCTTATCGCTAAAAAGATATTTCTTCCAGACAACTTTAAGGAGAAGGAGATTGTGCAAAAGTAGATAAAGATAGAAAAGTGGTGCATACATATACGTAAAAATTTTACGGATCAAACGCATGATTAACGTCACGAAGATGTGCAGCTTTTATTATGCTAATTCGTTTGAAGGTTAGGTAGTTTCAATATTTACAAATAACACGTGGTATTTAAATTTGCCACTCGTCATTTTCTAAATTTTTAATTGAAACACATAATTTTTAACATTGACATACAACACTTGGCATTTTTATTTACAATTCGTCATTTGAGATTTCAATAAATTATTTGTATTAAATTTCGCCATTTAATATTTTTATTAAAATTAAATTCCTTACATATATTCCCCTTTCCCTCCCTCTAAGTCTCGGNCCCCCCCCCCCCCCTCCCCCTGTGTAAATCTCGGAAATCCAAAGTTTTTTTTATATTGCTGACAGTTTAGCGCTTGACTGTGAAGGTGACGATAGTCTAAGATGGAAGCGCGCTAATCTGGGTAAGAGGCAATATAACCCTTACAGTTTCTATACATCGTACCGGAACACAAATCTCTTTGTTTGGCGGTACGGTGGTAGGGTGGTAAGTATCCACGGCCTATGGCCTCCACCAGTCCAGACTCAGACAAATTAGAAAATACAATATCCTAAATTCGTCCTATCGGCATCGAACCCGGGACCTCTGCCAGCAAGGCGAGTACTCGCACCACTACGCCAGCGAGGCCGTAAAAGTTTTAGATTTGTAGAAATATAAACTAGACTTAAAAATTAGTTTGCCAAAGAAGTTTCACTTCTGACATGTGTACTTTGCATGCATGCACTTTTAATTTTTCAAATCTGCGGTCTCTTTAACACTATTAAATTCAACGATCACTACATAATAAAAACAGAATAGTGTTTCAAAAAACAGACACATAAAAAACCAATGTTCTTGGTTCAAAGACAACGTACAAGTGTTTGTTTCAAAGAAGATACCCAGACACGTATTCAGAGCACTAATAAAGCTGCAGGCTCCACGTTGTTATTAGGAGAAATATAAAGGCGGATTTTTCTTTATGCGAACACTGTTTTAAAACTTGTTCAGAAATTGGTTTGAAAATTAAAACTCAACAGTATTTCTCAACTAGTTCGCTTTGATAATTTCGCTCATTAAATGAAATTGCTTATTGCAACAAAGTGAATAACAAAAATATTCATTGACAATTTTTAAAGCTGTTCATTTGATGTAGAGGCGAAGTGGTAAACTATATGAATTCTTCAATGCAGGAAATAACTAATGAATGTTGATCCGTTATCCACTAAAAATTTTCGAAATCAGGTAAGTATTTCAGCAAAAACATCACACAATCTACTGTTTAAATATTTTCTATACTAATCTGAAAAACGTGTCACTTTTATATTATTGCTTCACTTTAATGATTTTTAATTTTAACTATTAGTAGATGTTTTAAATTTATTTAGAAATATGTAGATAATATAACAAATATATCTATATAAAAGGAAGGTAAGTTGTACCCTATTAACGTCACACTGTTGCGTACAGGGTTTCAAACTCACAGGACAGAAGGTTATTAAAGCGTAGACCCACCAGGCTGTTTCTCTATGGGCTGGCAGGCTATGTGCACCCCAGAAATGCTCCCGGAATATGCAGGCTTCTCACGATGTCTATTTCTTTTACCGAAAAGAATTATGATGAAATTAAAACAAGAATTAGGCATATAAGTTGTTCAAAGAAAACGTCGTGGTACCTGCTCAGTATTTAAACTCGTGATTCTTAACAAGTATCTATGCATTTAGTCATTGGACCGACACGAATATAAGTAAATCTATAAATATATAAAGTTATAGGGGAGAAGGTTTTTAGAACATAGATCCATCACGCTGTCCCACAGAAGGGTAGGTTACCCCAGAATTGCTTCCGAAATATGCTGGTTTCCCCGCTATTTTTTTTCCACTGTAAAGCACAATTTTAAATAACAATTAGGCACATAAGTGGTGCAAAAGAAAACTTTAAACTGATCATTCTTAACAAGAAACTGCGTGTTAATCCATTGGGCCATCACGCCTAAAATATATGTAGGTCGGTTTAAGCATACGTATTTTTAATAAGGTACAATCAGTTTTAGATATGCCTGTACATAATTTTGAGAAATATGTCAATAACATACTTTTACAAAAGGTATATTATAATTCTGAAGATTATTTAAGCGATATAAATGTTTGGACTTGATTCCAGTTGCACACAGCAACGAAATATTACACACTAACAATGCCCTACGGTTTCACCCACGTAGATACCGATCTCGTGGCAGTGGAAAGTCTACTTAGTCGGACTATAGATTTATTTTTGTTAACATAAATGTTTTATTTCACATAGTTTTTAATGACTTCCTTTTAGATTATTAGATACCCACTTACATTTGCGACATCATTTGTGTAGAAAGTCAGAAAATAGAAAATTTAAAAACACAGGTATTGAGTAATTCTTGATTTCAAGAAGGTAATAAAATATTTTTTTAAATCGCTCCAGTAATGTTTAGCCTGATAAAAATAAAAATAGTATAGGCATATCGGTTGCTCTCATTGGTATCTTTGGAATATGAGCTAACACACCAGTCGCAGGTCCAGTAATAATACTGTAAAACATTTTTTTTGTTATATCTTGAATAGTTATCGCAGCGCACGCGATAACCGTTTTTTTGGCTCTTATCTTTTGTTATATTAATGCATTTTTATTAGGGATCTCTATTTTTTGTCGCTCAAAAAAAATGCAGCTTTCTAATGATGAAAATTTTAAAATCGGTCCAGTAGTTTTTGTGTGAAAACATACATACAAAAACACCAATGTTTCGTCTTTATAATGTTACTTTAGATTGTAGATGTATTTTTAAGAGTAACGTTTGAGTTTCTTTTCAGCGAAATCAGCTTTCCGAACCGGTGGTAGATTTGTTACCAATGAACAGACTGTTAAAGATTTAGGAAATTTTGATAATTGGTACAATGAAAACTTAGTGGTTCCTACCCAGTATTTAAACGCGTGACTATTATTAAGACTACGTTTTAATTCACAGGACCATCACGGTTCTTATATTTGAAGGTATATAAATGAATATATGTATATAAATAAATTACATGATTCGCCTAACAACATTATAGTAGCGTAATAAAGGACCACCCACCGATTGTCGTCTGTCATCATCACTCCGCCATTTTATGCCTCGTTACGTCCCTTCCTAGACGTTTTACTCATTTTCAATTTACGGCTACGCTTACCGTGAAGAGCAATTTTAAGTCCTGTAATAACGTTACTGGATATTTTAGACTGTTTACATTAGTTTTAAATAAATTCTACAGGTAATAGTTTGTAATTATAAATTAAAATGTTCCAACCCGTGCAGATATAATAAGGTTAAGAAAATAAAGAAAAACAAGATTTATTTTACTCCTGTCTAATTTGTAAAGGTTTACGTGAATTTGTTTGTATTTTTATTTATAGAGCAACATAAGGGAATGTTTCTTTTGTAATAATTATTAGAACAATATGTATACGATTACTTTTGTGAACTAAACAATCGGTATTAGGATTTCTCCAAAAGAACCGTCTCCCTGACAAAATACCCACTTTTAATAACAACATTTTATATATTTCATTGTTGTTATTTATATTTTGAAAAATTTGGCTTACTTATTACTATCAGGTGTGTGCGAATATCTGAATGCAAAATTCGGATCGAATAATTAGAATTTACGAATTAGTCTAACGAATTACGAATTCCACGAATAACTCGAAAATATCGAATGCTTTGGAAAATTTCGTCTATTTCGAAAATATATTAATAATCGGCGAATTAATAAAATATGAGTGAATTTTGAATTGTTTCTTTATAAATAATTTAAATCGTGTATCGAAATATTCACTTTTCGTTTAAAAATCGATTACCCGGAGAACACAATTGCTCATTTTCATTATATGTTCATCTCTGTGGGTACCATAAAAAACCTAGATGGTAATGTTACCAAGAGATTCCAAAATTATTTTTACCAGGGAGTTATATTTTGTACTATATTTCTACAACTTGCAATTTATTATGCAACAAAGTAGTCGAAAGAACGACAGATAATGTAAATCCGTACTCGAATTTATTCGAAATTAACCTTCGCAATTCGAAATCTTTACGTTTGAATAAAATGTATATAGACTATTAAATTTATATTTAAATATTGAACATAAGAAATCCTGAATTGTAATAATTTAATAGCAGACGAATAATTCGAAAAAAAATTGAATTATTACAAAATTCTCGAATTATTCGACTTATCTTAGTTTTATTCGAACTATTCGATTCGGAACGAATAATTCGTAAGTTCAAATTATTCGCACACCCCTAATTACTATACGATATACAGCTTCGCTGGAACAGTGGTGCAGTACTCGCTTTGCTAGCAGAGATCCCGGGTTGAATAAAAGAATGTATAATAAGGTATTCCCTCTTCAAAAAGTTTGTGACTTTTTAGTTTTTTAAAAAAGATTTCGCAAAAAACAGCAAAATACCAATTGTCAAAGAACGTATAAAAAACGAAATTTAATAGTTGCACACACAACTAAATAAATATAAATCACTGTTATTTATAGGTTGTAACATTTTATACAAAAAAAACGTTTTAAAGTACCCACATCTGCATGTACACATTGATTCAGTGCGGGGAACGAATGAAATTTGCAAATTTTATCATTTTTTGTTACCACCACACTCGCATGTGTTTGCGACTTGTTTCAGGTAACGGTTTTTGTGAATTTTACGAAGTGGTCACGCCATATGGCACCAATATCGATGGCGAATCCACTTGCTACATTCTCTTTTTAGGACATGTGTTTGGTTATTTGGATGCGGTGACAAATATACGTGTTTTAGTCGTGCATTTTTGTTGACTTTTAAAAATTGTTATCTATATTGCATACAAACGTATGTACCTTAGAATCATTTCATATATGTATATATTCTATATAATATATTTATGTTTATTTCTTTATTAACAATGCTTCTTTTCCATGTTGTTCTGTCTAATCGCAGTTTGTCTAAAAGAGATCGCTATTTAGATATAAGACTGCCCTATTTTAAGGGAATTGCGTCTTTGGTTTTATCGGCAACGAAATAACTCATACTCATATGGAGAAATTAGAAAGAATGTCTTTACATTTATAAAATACATACTCACAGGCAGAAAAGATTATATTTTTGCCGTTATTTCGCTCCAATTAACATATCTTTGTAGTTTTAGTAGTAGTTTGTAGTAACTTTATTTTTCCATTCACCACATGCCAAATAAGTAGGATTAGTTTTCGATTTTTTTATTACATTACTTTTTATTTTATTTCTATTGGTATTTCAGTTGTTTAAATTTATTGTATTATCATTATTTCTTTAAGACTTGGTTGTTGGCCCAAGTAAAGGTGTTGGGTGGCAGAGTCTAAATACTCTCTGTTTTATACCTCTTTTTTGCATAGGTATAATATTTTTCGTTCTTGTTCCTGAAAAATAGTCGTTTTTAAATGTTGTCATGAAAACACGAACAGCTTTGTTTACAAAATTTACAGGTACCGCACTTATAATGCCCAACATCTAGAAACAATACGTAATATATATCGTTAATAGTAGGATTCCAGTTATAATTATACACGTCATTTTTATCAAATGTAGTGCTCTAATGAAAATATAACAACGAAAATCTTAGAACTTACTATCTTCGCCTTAAATTAACACTTTACACGACAGCTGTTAGCGCATATTAGTTGCTGAATGTTTTTGTCTCTTATACAACATTTTTTTTAAAGTAGATTATATTTTTAAATACACTCAGCTGACTGCCAGAGTCCCATATAAGTCTGCTTTGAAAGAATAGTGAAACAATTTGGAAAAGCTAAAATTAAAGGAGAACTATTTGAAAGTGAAATATTTTTTATTAATCTACCATTACCATGTTATTTTGTGGTGCCAAAGCGGTTTGTTTTTGCCGATTTAAATGTTCGTTTCTTTACAAGAAAATGTAGACTATCCCGGATTCAGATTTGTTTAACTGAAAGTTTGAAAATTTCTGCTTCTATGATTATTTATCACGAGTTGCTGTGATGATAGTATTTTTTGCACGTCGTTGCAATTTAGAATAATGCAAAATTTTGTGGGAAAATATTACAAGAAATTGAAAGATGCTGCTGCAAGCGAAATCGCTATGAATAATCGGTCTCTAATGTTCTTTTGATGTGCCTTACGTGTTAAAAGTTCCGAAGAAGACTTTGTGGTGCAGGTATCTCAACTTTAGTTATTTTTCGAACTGTCTTGGAAGGTATTTGAACTTTGCTAGCCATCTATTACGGACCATTTGAGGTTATTATAAAAAGATGCCACTATGACCTCGTAGCGAAACGCATGGATTCTCGTTTAAATCTCTGGGTAGGCACGATTAAGTTTCTTTTCACAAAAATGGAACTTACGTACTTCTTTTCAGTCCATCATTGTGCTTTTTTGTGAAGAAAAACATTGTGAGGAAACCTGCATATTTCGAGAGTAATTCTGTGTGTAATGTGTAGTCGCTTAACACGCAGTGGGGCAGCATGGTGGGTTTATATCCTAAAACCCTTTTTGTTATGAATGAGTAGGCCTGTGCCCCTTGTCGTGCATGTGGAGCGGCCGTCGATATGGCGCATCACATAGTAGGAGATTGTCAGGCTTGGGGACCCCAGCGTCACGTCATGACATCGTTTATTGGGAATGACTTCTTACTCCTCAGCTTTGTGGGCGCTATGATTGGCAATGAGTAAGGTTGGAGAGCAGTGATATTTCTTCTTCGAAGCTGAAATCCTGCAGAAGGAGGCACTAAACGGCAAAGGGAGCTTATGGCAGACTTTTCTTCCTCTCGCAGGAGGAGGGGGACGCCAGGATGCGCAATTATGAATGCCTGCTCTCCCTCAACTAAACCCTTAAGTCGGATTCATCCGGGGTGCCAGAGCTGAATGCGTCAGCAGACATCTGGACCCCAACATCTGGATGAAGAGGGTTCCGCTGAATTTTAGTGGGTACGCTGCGAGTCCCACACTCCCGGATGTAGAAGTCATCCGGAGTTTCAAATAATTCCCAGCGAAAAAAAGGGCCCAGCAACCGTAGCTTTTATGATAAGAAGAAATTCTAGATCCTGTAGCAATTTGAATATTTATAACTATGTACGTGTCACAATTATAATCATGTATTTTCAGCTGTACTCGGACTGAATGTGCGGGATTTTTTATATGTATAAAATTAGTTTTTGCTTGCAATTGCACTTGTATAGTTCCCGATCCAGGGGGATTATGGAGATACCCGTTCTATATATACATACGAAACAAGTCTTTTAGCTAAATTGTGAATCAACCGCGTATAATTAAAAAAGATCGCGTGGTGAATGCGTGACACGTTTTCGTTTGTTCTGAATCAGGAAAAACGCAGGTGACGCATTTATAAAGTGGCGTTAAGAAAAGCAATTAAAATAATTCATGATGGTGTTATACTTGTGTATGAATATAATGCAAGTGCAGCCACCGCCGGAAGTTAGTGTATAACTAAATGGTTACTATTTCATACAGATAGCGAACAATAACCATAATATTCGTAACACATGGATGGTGTGGTGCGACGTGGCGTTAATCAAACGCGATTTATGCCAGTTGAGTTAGTTGTGTTATGTACAGTTGAGTGTAAACTCATAATGGTAATTGAAATTCACTGGAGATTAAACCCGTTTCTATATTAAACAAGTTTTGGGTCAAGTGATTTGCCAAATATTCACTAAATACCCGGATGAGAGTTATAGAAAGGTAGAAACATGACGACTATATATCGATGATGTAGTTATGAGAGAAATATGAATAATTAAATATTTGTCTTTATTGAATACCCCGCTAAAAATAGATTTGCAATTACTCAGTACAAGGTACTTTTAGTGTACAATGGGGCGGTCGTATTGCTCATTAGCGATATCTTCCAGACAACCTTGGCGTTAGGGAACCCGTCAAAGAAAGGAGAGAGAAGGTAAGTTATGTGTATTAATAAATAGGCATACAATTTCTAAAAATAATATATAGATATATACAGAATATTGTAAATACATACAAATACTCGTACATACACAAATATATATATACAAATAAATATATCTGTTATTCCAGTTATTCATCCTGATGTTAATCTTGTATGTTAATATCACTTCGATAGTGACAAATAATATTCCACTACACACTTCTTAAAATTGGAGATACTCTGGCACTGACGAATTTTCACAGGAAAGTGATCTAACACTAGGAAAATTAAAACGAATAACCACACAACCATCGTGTTTATATGTATTTGCTACAGCAATAATTGTTTACAAATGTTCCAGATTGATTTATAATCAAAGTCAATCGAAGCCTCTCTACTAATTTCAAGGTGTATTCTTTCCTTTAGCGAATAGTTTGTAAACATTTCCGATGTTTAAATGATTCGTTTCACTGTTTCTCATCGATTCTACTTTATAAAGAAGATACTGAAATAAGACAGCAAAGAGAGATAGCAATTACAATTCTAACATTCATTAATTAAGTTTTCTTTCACCAACAATTTCTATTTTTGTATTTGTCAGCTTAATAATAAGTCCTTTCTAATGTGCATTATTATTAAAACAAAAGAGTTTATCGGTTTGATCAAAGTCATAATCTCAGGAAGTATTATTCCGAATTAAGATATTCTTTTAAAGTTGGATAGCCTCTTTAATAAAGTACCGAATAGTTTATAAGATCACATTACGACGAATAGGCTGGGGTTATTGAGGAAAAATATTGCAAAAACGGTGTAAAATTATTCCGTTTAAGAGTTACCGTTGCTTACATTGCATATGTCTATCTTGTAAGGTATAACCTATTTTTCAGGTGATGATGTTTTTCTTATGTTACGCAGACGAAGTTGCGCTTATCGGCTAGTGATAATATAAATGTTCAATTTATTAACATTGTTCTAATGCTTTTACTTGATTACACGTCTATATGTCCTCAAGCTTAGTAAATGGTCCGCAAATCAAACATTTCCATTCCACTCTGTTTGCTTTGCAGGGAACAAGGGTTATTGCGCTGGGAATTAAGCCCATGGACATCGCATCTCTCTAATTGATCCCTGTCACGTACAAAGGGAATTTATGTATTTTGTGGGGATTCTTTGTTACGGTTATAAGAAATATAAAAATGCTCGACAATATTTATCACCGTTAAAAGTTTTCACGGTAAATTTTGTGACTGATCAGAAGTAATTTTAAACATGCGTCTTAAGATTTGTTGGCGGAATGATTACTTTCTTTGATTGCAGGTGCTGGCGTCGATTTTTAATTTAGGCAATTGTATTTTCCATTTTGTCTAAGTTTAGAGTTTGGAGGCTTCGATTCTAGCTAGTTATTATAAGTTACCAACAAACTATTTTCATTCCGGTACGATTCCATAGATAAACAATCGAGGAGTAAATGTAAATGGTATTTCATGGTATTACACTTGCCATCAGGTGAAATCACAGTCAAGCTCTGTCTAATCTAATCTGTACTGGTTACAAAAGAATTGATTAAATATTAATAAGAATTGCGACCCCAAAGCGAATATATCAATAACTTCGTTATTATGTACGTATTTATTATATCTATGTATTTGTTTTATTATAAATATCTCTGTTTGTAGATAATATATGTATGTCGATTTCTATAGTAACACCGCCTACCTTCTCTCTCCTTTCTTTGATTGTCTCCCTCAACGCAAGGGTTGGCTGCAGAGATAGCTATTTAGCGATAAGACCGCCCAATTGCACACTAAATTTAGTTAATTTTAAGTTACTGTATTTTTCTTTTGTCCTATTTTTGTAGTGTTCAATAAAGTATATATCTATCTACTTTCATCGAATCCAGTATAATGTAATATAACTGATACTAACGATAAATATTCTTTTGTTGGAGCTTGTTTAAATAATATAATACTTTAAGAGCCAACCATATATTTTCTTTTTGCACTGTTTTTCACAATAAATTCCAAGTTTTTATTATGACTTCTGTTAAGAATAGCGTAATATTATCGCGTTGACTCGGAGCATACAATACTTGACGTCGTATTTCATAGCCGGCTTTGGCTTGGCACGGAAAAGGGGAAAAAGCTAAGAAATATCGCGAAACAAATGAGTGATATAAATCAGCAGGTAGGTTCTAGTGATGTCAACCAATTTTCAACACCGGTACGTACCGATTACTTTGAAAAAACCCCGGTTTGTCAGATTTTTTTACTCTGTTTTAAAAATAGCACAATAAAATCTAAAAAAATATATTTAATAGGTTTAGTAAGCATATATTTAGTATAACAATAGGTAATTCAGTATAACAATAAGTAATTCAGTATAGCGGTTAGTAAGTATTTATTTTTCTTATAATAAACGTTAATTGAACTTTAGAAAATATTTACTAGCCATCTTAAGCGTTAGTTATCCATTAGTTATATGTTTTAAAATACCTGTACAGTTGTTGAATTTTGCCCGGAATTAGACGTAGGTAGGAGATGATATGATACATTTTTATATTAAAATATCGTTAATTAAATTGAACCAGTCGTAAGTTTAAAAATCAAGATATCTGTAACTGTTACTTCTAGTTTGATGCCAATATTACTTTAGGTCAACGACTTAAGGTTCGTTTTAATTGAGAATATTTTTTAATCAAATTATTATCTTGCATTTTTAAACTAATCCCATCTAAAAACGGTTTAACAGTCAGAATAATTGTATTTACGTAAAAAAAGAAGTTAGATGAAGTGACGCTCTCACCAAAGTCCTTATAAATTTTGAGACCTTTCTAAAAGAAACCGTTGCCAAAACTTAGATAAAGGTTATTTATATAGTGGGGAAAAATACGAGTGACCTCCAATTTCCAGATGTGGATCCCATGGAATTCCTATATAGATACCTGTGTATTGAATGCTCAAAAAGTTATCGGTATATATCGGTAATAGTAATCGTTTTTTTTTTAATAAAAATAGTTTTTTTTTAGTTTTGATGTAACCTGTTCACATCACTAGTAGATTCTGCGGAATTTTACACAATGCGCTCTTAATCCTTGCTCTTAGTAATTTGGCACGTCGATTAAGGGTCACATATACCAATGCAGTATTTCAAATGGGCACGTTTTGACCCGCTTCTGTACAAGCTCCTTTGTTTGTTATTGTAACAAACGCCCAAACAAAGTTGTTTTGGCTGCCGAAGAACAAAGATGTTTCTTGGCACTACGAATGTTAGTTTTACTTGAAGTTTAGAAGGCGTGATCTGGTCTCAAGTGTTAATACGAACTAACATTGCATTTATAAGCCTTGATCTCTAGATTTAGAGAGATATTTTAAAATTGTTTCTAAAATAATGAGTTATTTGGACGTCGCATTGTAGTAATTCAAAACAATTTTTATGATACTTTTATTAGAAAACACACCAACTCATAGTGGAGAGAAATAAAGTTGTTAGTTAATAATTAGTGAATAACAACTTTATTTCTATCCACTATGTAAATAAACACAACTTGCATTATACTAATTACTTTACTATATGAATTTCCAAAATTTTGGTATTACTTCTTTTAAAACAACTACTTCACGAGACATAGCTCGAAAGACTATCTCATACAATTGATTCTGCTTTTTAAAATTGCCTCGTATTGCATAACATCTATATTGCACAATGCTTTTGGTATTTTAAATTAATTTATGTTGGGAATTATTGAGTGGTATAGTGACCACTCAATAATTCCCAAAAGTTTCATAGCTATCCGTCTATGACACCAAACTATCTATAGTATAACACTTTATTTGTTTTATGTGTAACGTAGTTTTCTTTTCTTTATTTTATATGTGCATGTGTTCTTTAATTCATGTGCATCTAGAAAAAATGTTTTCTTAAAAAAATAAGATTGAAAACATGTAGCTTAGCTTTCTTTATATTCTGCCAATGTAGGTAGTGCATTCCTTTTATTTAAAAACCTATAAATAAGAAAATTGATTTTCAAGAAGTATATGAATGAGTTCTAGTTGGTAAGCGTTTTGAACAAATAAATACGGGTAAGTAATCTTTTCTTTAAAAAAATGATATCACTTATTTCGTTTGCTTCTTGTCTACATTATATAAATTTTTTGGCAATAAAATATACGTTTAAGTAAGTTATAGCGTATTGACGTCTCACTTTTGGGCACAGGGTTCTTCAGTTAAGAGCAGGTTTTTGGAGCTTAGAACCACCTTAATCTATAGTTTATAATAATGTCACGCACATTTATAAAAGGAAAAGCATTAAATATAACCCTCAGGCGTGTCATCGGAAATTAATTCAACTGAGAGGCGTTCGCTTAAACATTTTTCATTTCAAGACGCACAGCGAAGGTTTATATACAAACGGAAAATATATATTGGGAATGTGCCATGAGCAAATTAAAACTTCACCTCAATGGCAAGGTTTACCTCCGCGAAAATGGTATTGAATGATCAAAATGCGCATAAATCAAAACTTTCCACGCTTTCCTCATAACACTGTCGTTTTCAATTTGTGAAAGCTTGTTTTATTTTGTTTTGTTTACTTTAACGTCTTGACTTTCGTGCAGGCGTTGTAATACACTTTACTTGCACTTCTATCATATAATGTGTCCTTACTATTATCTCGAACGCTGTGGTATAAAAGAAGATGTAGTGATTAAAGTTGAGAAAGGTATGTTTAGAAGAACCATCTAAGGTTTGGGCACGTAGAGAGAATGATTGAAAGGAGACTCACAAAAACGATTTACGAGTGAATGGGAATGTTGGAAGGGGAAGATCAAGTCGAAAGTTCCTGGACCACATCCAGGACATAAGGGCCAGGTCGAGAGTACTATAAACCGTCGAATTTGTATGAAAGGTTTAACGAGAATGAAATATGCGAAGGGGATATGCTAGGAGCGTAGCAAATGGAAAGACGTGATCTCTGCCCACCCCTATGGGAATGAGGCGTGATGTTATGTATTATCTCAACTTTTATTCACACATAAAACAAAGGTAAACTTTGGATTATATTGTGAATGTTAAATGGTGTAAGTAAATAATATATGTAGTCTAATGTTGATATACAAAAATACATGACAAATATTGGGAAAAGTAAATTTATGTAATGTTTTCATATCCTATAGCGGAAATTGTATACAATATTAAATCAATGATATTTGCTATCAGGAAAAACGACGTTAGTTGAACGTTAAGATACGTGGATATTTGTTTAGAAAGTCATGCATTCGAATCCTGGAGGTAAGATTTCTTTTAATAAAAATTTGTGTTCGTTGTTTTTAAAATTAGTCATTGTGCTTTTCTGTTAACTTAAACGTGAAGTAGTCTGCATATTTCAGAAGAATTTCTAGGATACAATTGCCAACCTTTATTCAAACAGCGTGGTGTTTTTAAGCTCTGAATATCCTGTCTAGTTATTGAAAATGAGAATCTTATTAGTGACATTAAAATTTTGTAAAAAATTTACAAACTTTGAAAGTCTTATTTATTTATACCAAATCAATGGAATAAGTTCCGAATTTATAACAATATGGTCTAGACTATCTCTGTACTAAATTTCGTTAAAATTGGTTCAGTAGTTTTGGTGTGAAGGCGACACGGACAGATTTATTTTCGCATTTATAATATTAGTAAGGATTCTTGGACATTATAGATAAAGTCGCATAACAGTAATAAATAAATGAAGTTACCTAATTATTTGCAATAAACTACCTTGATATACTTTTTTTCCACTTTTTACGACTTTATATGACACATTTGTAAAGACCGCAAACGATACGTCAATTAATTTTGATGTATCACATTTTTCTACAAAAATATTGAATTCTGTGTTATGTATAGGTTACAGGTAAGATTGATCGCCTTCACCAGACTTTTCAGTCTTATTACGGATATAAAAAAAAAATACAGAATTTTCCTTAAACCAAATTAATATTTAATTATAAAATGCTCTGCATCGTCACAGTTTTAGAGTCGCTCACTAATTTGCAGGTCAATACTATTCTCAGATTCTTTATTATTATATCACATACTTTAAATGACTCAAAACACAACACTAACGTTGACCCTCACTAGGCGAATATCCTTCATTCTCCTGTGCTACCGTTCTTATACCAAACCAATAAGCCCACAAATCACAGTCGTCGTGAAAACGACGACTAAACAGAAGTGTTGATTAAATTTGAGAATTTCCGGAATAGCGTTAAACCGGATGTAGTGCATTTAAACGTTTCACTGATATAATTAAAAAGACCTCAGCATAAAATAACAGATATAATAATTTAATAGCAATCCACAAATAAAATAATCATGATCGCTAACAATAGGTGTCATTAATAATCATCTGTCTTCGTTTTCTGCCTCCTAATACCTTGTGTTAGAATTATACTCCGGTTTCAAATGTTATCGTCAGCAACTAACATTTTCATGCTTTTAAATAAAAATAATGTAATTCTTAAATAGCACAGTGAAACCGTGTCTGGGAAGCCCTACTGGTAATCTCTGGGATATCAAGTTTTATATGGATTCAGTCGGGAGTGATTTGAACCCGATTTAATGTGATACATGTTTCTGTGAAGTACAGGTACGTACCGTTTTGTTCAATTTCCAAGTCCTTATCAGGCTTTTTTTATATTCTTTTAAAATTACAGATTAAAAATACTAAATAAAACACAAATCATTGTTGTTGATGAATAATTACGCAATTCCTTCATTTAAATTAAGGACAAAAAGAGTCGAGAATAGAAACATAGATACAGAATTGTATATCTTTTTAATTACATCTGTAATACTTATTTTGTAATAAAGATTAAATTACGGTGGCTGTGGAGTTATAATAAAGCAGGTGATAATACTTTTATTGAAGAATAAATCTCAAAATTTTCTTAAAATGAGTCATCTCATATTTAACGATGCACTTGGCAGTCTAGTGCGTAATAAAACTGAGTGAGATAAGGCAGTGAAAGACATTTTAAAAGTGCTTTAAATGTATTCAAACTAGAAGTTATTAAAACTTTATAATTATTAATCAAGATTCTCATAACAAGACCTTTCACTTTGCATTTACGCCCTTTCTCTTGTAATAATCAATTTGTATCCATCTAATATTTTAAGGTCTTAGTCCTTAAAACATTTTCCTTTAGATAATATAATATAGTATTTGTTTATGCACCGAAACAAGTTAAAAACAATAAAAGTTGAAATATAAAAGTAATTATACTGATAAATAAAGTTGTTTTTTTAATATTGTATATTGCAATATTAAATTTATATTTTATATATGCTCAATTTAGAAAGAATCAATTATACTTAAATGTTTATAACGCTTTAATTTTCAATATTTTTATATTTAATGACAAAATGAGTTTGTGCAAAGTGCAATTTTTTGGCAAAACATATGTACATAATAACATAGGATTCAACTTCAACTAGTATTTACATCACACACTGTTTCGATTAAAATGTATACATATTGAAGTTTACGTAGTTGTTGTTATATTAATTATTTTGTTGTTTTTTTTTTATTTAAAAGGAAAATTATACGCATCCGCTTTTTAACAGGGACTTACTTTCCACCCTTAAATAAGTCTATATTTCGAATTTACATTTAAAAATTATTTATGTCAACGATGATAATTGAAATAGGTCAAAGAATTTTGTTGATGTAGATGTGAATGTCAAAATCGTATGTAGATTATTATTTAATTATAATACGTGGAAACATAGGTAATAACATTTGTCCTCATAAAAATCTGGCAATTAAATGGCACAATGACCCTAAATACGCTGAGTTACAAAAGAATAAATATTAAAGATTTACTTAATATTCTTATAAAGGATCCTTGCGAAAATAATGTCTGAGTGATGAAACCTCACCTTAATAACTTAAATCAGCCTTCTCGTTTTAGGTCCTCGCTGCTTGGCTATTTTTATTAGCTTTAAGCCTACATTAACTTAAAATTAATCTTTTGTGTTCTTGATAATAAGCTCTTTGTTTCAAGATACCGATAAAGTTATCTTATTTAAGGTTTTAATTATAACTTTTCCCGATATTCCATCTTTACATTTGACTGACAAAAAATATAGATAAAAATAACTAGATAAATCGACATCCATTGTGTAAGGAATGAATTAAACAATCAATAGTAAACGTTTCTATAGCCTAATTCGTTTTATATATAGTGTGATATATATACGTATATATATCACACTAGCAAA
The DNA here is from genome assembly GCA_015832385.1 of Elymnias hypermnestra. Lineage (NCBI taxonomy): Eukaryota > Metazoa > Arthropoda > Insecta > Lepidoptera > Nymphalidae > Elymnias > Elymnias hypermnestra. Next base: position 4,648,249 of record JACTOM010000933.1, read on the forward strand.
CCCGGGCACACTTTATTTTGTGTTAATGTGATGTGAGTTATGTGCCTGAAATTTCCCGTTCCCGGTTATAAGTACCTGATTTAATTCTCAATAACCCCATAATTACTCTCTTTTATGGTTAAGTTCGCGAATCGCGAACCTGAAGTGGCCATAGTCCGACGAACCGATGGACGTTGGGGCCGGAAGGTGCTGGAATGGCGACCCCGCACCGGGCGACGCAGTGTAAGAAGACCCCCCACAAGCTGGACCGACGATATAAGGAGGGTCGCCGGTAGCCGCTGGAGCCAGGCTGCGCATGATCGGGCCTTATGGGCATCATTTCGTGAGACCTATGTCCAGCAGTGGGCGTCCATCGGTTGAAGTGACGCCGACGACGATAGTTAAGTACGACAAATCTTATTTAAAGTTTACTTCATAGAATAATGCTCTATATGTCATGTTCATTTTATTAATTTAAATTACACATACTAATATGCTCGGACTCTCTTTCAATCGGATTATTGAAAGAATTTTTTGTTGAAAAAGATTTTAAACGAAAAAGCTTTCCAATAAATTAACAAGAGCCGCTATAATGACCAATTTGTATCCTACTCATTGTATTCAATAAACGATACCTTTATTGAAAATCGTTGAGGTTTATTTTAATATTATGCGAAGCAAGCTCGGAACAAAAGCTGGGGATTTCTCACGATTTATTTATGCAATAAGATATTGCATAAATAAATCGTGAGAATTATGTGTAAATATTTGGTTAGTCTCACTGCAACAATTAATTGTGATATTCGTGAGAATTTTTTCGTACCAGCAAACATAATGTGATAAATTGTTTCAAGTTAGAGCTCATTCTAATTTATAACATCTCAATCTAAATAAATAATTTTCACTTTATAAATGCTTAAAGAAACTCTACATGTTCACTTGAAGTTATGAAAACAATAAAAAAGTACAAAGAAAGCAATTTAAACCTTTCACCTTAAGCATAAATAGATACTAGTCTGTAATTATTTTTGAAAATGCAATTATGGATTAAATAAATAAAGACAATGAATTAAGATTTGAAGGAAACTGTAATAAAATTTTTAACCACTACATAGTTAAAAGTAATGCCCTTGAGGATTGTCCAGTAATAAGTTTATTCATTGAATATTGATTGAAAGTCGCGATATTTAAAAAAATATATAGTTCATTAGATATCGTTTGTTTTTGTTATTAAGAATTTAAAGGCATTGTTCGGCATCTATAGCTTAAAATAATGATTAAGCAATGTCTAGTAAAGGTAGGGTAATTAGCAGTCTACTAGCATCCCACTGCTGGGCACAGGCCCTCTCACTCATGGGATAGAAGTTTAGTTAGTACTGTATAGATCTTTAAGGTGTTATTTTTATTTTAAATTATTATTTCTCCTACGTAACATCTGGACCTACGTTTTTTTCAACACATTATGCATATAAACTGTTGAAACTGTCAACATTACGGCTGTCGTTGGCTTTTGTTGTATCAAGTGCGAACATAATTGCAACTCTTGTTGCAGAACTTCCCACAAAAGTACTTTTGACGCTCGAAACCAACGCAGTTACATCATATTATTTTTGTAGCAAGTCTTTAAAATTTTGTTACTTGAATCTTGCGTAGCGTTATACCTGTAATAAAATGAAACTGTTTACAATACCAGGTAATAATAACAGGTTTTTAAAGGCATTATGCGATTTTTAAGGCATACGATACTGATACCGTTTTTAAATATATAAGAAAACGATTTTTTTTTACCAAATTTTTACACAAAAATACCAAGTACATAAGTAATATCCGAAATTGTTGAACAAGTAATAATGAAAGCGGGTAGTAATATATAAAATTGCTCCATTAAAATATCTTTGTCAATAATTCAATATATACTAATTGGAAGAGGGAGTGGATGTCGAATTAGTTCTGTGGGATCGAAACCTTCAATGACAATTCCGTCTTAAATAAACAGTCTATCTTTACTGAACGCTAATCTAGAAATAGAAATCCATTATTTATTGTATACAGTTAATAGCTTAGTTGTTGTTGAACAATAGAAATACAATTGATATTATACTACTTTTATTTACTACGTACTATCATTTATCAATAAGATACGTATACATTCCCACTATCACTTTAATTTCGGCGGTAAAAGTTAGGTTAATTAATGCTTTAAGCTTTCAGGCAGTACTGTGGATAACTGATGTATTTGAAAAGAATTTCATAGACAACCTGGAAACTGTATTAAAAACATTTCTGCCTTGCGAGGCCTATGTATAGGGATATGTAGCGTGACAACCCGCAGTGGAGCTGCGTGGTGGGCTTATGCTCCAAAACCCCCTTTTCCTTATGAACAAGGACGTCTGTGCCCTGCAGTGGAACTCAACTGGGCGGCTATATACTTTTTAACCTTTAGAGGGCAGTATAAGAGTATTCCAGTTAAAACAAATTCTGTGTTACAGTTAATTTCTCTAATATGTAATTAGTTTTAATAAAATATTTACCATAAAAGTTAAGTCGAACTATATTTATCTTTGACTCTACAAGTCGTTCTTAGAAATGGCACTAAGTCGAAATTTATCAGTTAAATCCTTTGTTGATAACTCGAAAACTCGTTAACTCGAAATTTTTACCATTTCCCTTGACATTCGAGTTATCGAGATTCTACTGTATATTTTTCTTCTTCAATTCCTATTAATAGCTTTTACTTTTCCTTTATATTTTATATGATATATATGCTATTTTTAAAAGCTTTCGTAAGGTCAAAACTTTTATATTCCGTCCGTGAAATTTAAATAAACTTGTTGCAGGTGACATTTTTTGTTACTACAATTATTTTCAAATGTTATTAATATTTATTTTGCGAAATACCCTTAATTCGACAGAGCTTTTTGTAGCAAAATAAAACTGACACACATATGACTTCGGCGTTGGCGCCATTTTCGATGAAAACTGAGATTTTGAGTGTTGCCATTATTCAAAATATATTATCTACTAAATCTTTTATATGTTACCAGCACACTAAAATCAAAATCTCGCGTAATATTCTCTAACCTAGTACAGAAGATTTTTTTAATTAGTTGTTTGTCACACTGGATACTATAGAATTAAAGATTCAATAATATAGCATCTATTAAAAACCAAGGTAAAGGTTTATAGGTTTCTGGTTTAAGGTAATGAATTCATAAAGATTGTGCTAGATAAAGTAGGAATGGATTTTTAATTTGTTTTTTATATTACTATATTGTTGAATAATAATTTCAACATTTTATACTCGTATTTTCGCGCCCTAAAAATGGCAAATTTTATGTGAAAACGAAAATGTTTTTTTAACAAATATAGTATTATATAATAACAAAGAGGTTGTAAATTATTCAGAGCAACTGATGAATGGAAAGCGAACAGTATGGACGGGATTTGTTCCCGTTGGTGGATTTGTTAGCAACTCAATTAAACCGGACCTACAAAATTCATTGTTCCATCGGACTTTAGCTTGAAAATCCGTTCGATGTACGTTTATATTCCCTCAAAATAACGCAGTTGATTCGTGAACACATCACAAAGACCAGCCTTTGTGTGAATTTGAGGAAATTGCATCCCCCTAATCCGGTTTTAACTAGGAACCAGTTTGCGAAATATCGCCTTCTGTTTCGGCTTAACCTGATTTGATTGAAGCTGGTTACATGCAATGGATTATTTTTCAGTAAAATGAGCGAATGAGTTTTAGAGTTTTCAATTAATAACTTCTGCTAAGACTTCATCTGCGTCAATTTTTATTGGGATCCATAATGAAAGAGCTATTAACACCACCAATACTAAAACAAATGCCGTTATATATAAAATTAATAAAGTTACATCTACTATACTAAATTTCAAGTTAATGCCAAATAGTTTCAAATATCTAGTGTTAAAATCTTGTGCTTCGCATCATTGCCTTTATAATGAAACCAGAATGGGGCACATCGGTTGGATGGTTTCAAGTACATAACAAACAAAGATCCAAATAATTTTATATATAAAGACAATATTAAATGTTAATTAACATAAGTCAAGCCGTCTTCGTATTATAAAACAAGATATACACTATCCTGTCAAATGAAAAAGAAGAGATCACATCTCATCTGATGGTCAAGCGGTAACCAATAAAACAAGTCTACACATTAAATAAATTTTATTTTTATTACTGTGTTAGTATGTATATGTAAGTATATTTCATTCATATATTATATTATATGTGTATTCTGTTTAATATCAGTATGTGCACCTTCCACTTTAGCACAATTTCCTTCTCCTTATGGTTGTCTGAAAGAAATCGCTGATAAGCGATAAGAACGCCTTTTTATACATTTCTTTTGTTGTAATAACAAATGTACAAAAAGGCGTCTCTTATTCTTTGTATTTTTTTTCTTTGGTCTACAATAAAGAGTATCTAAATTTATCATTTAAAATTCTTCGAATATTTTTTTTCTTTTATGTAACTCAAAAAAATGTTTGCAGCCTTACTACCTTCATTAGATGCGGTGAATTTTCCGGAGTATTTTTGAGATGTAAACCATATTCATATTTTTTATTACAATACTCCCTACATCTGTTCCTCGTGGGTGGTATCGCTCTGTCGATGAATGCGAAACGGTTTTCCATAACAAGTCTTCCGGTCCCCCATCGCTACCCCCGTGTGACATCGGCGGAATTTTGATGACTTCCAACAAATAGATACTATATCAATAGGAAAATAAAACGTGCAAATGTTAGCTTAAATCACAACTGTAACATTTATTTACATAATAACAAGTGAAAAAAGGTGTTTTTACTTAAGCAAATACCGGAGTTGTTGCAAATGTAAACAGATGAATTTACTTCGACCAAGAAAAATAGTGGATATGCCAACGTCGATGAAAATTATAAACTGTATCTTTAGCACTCGGCTATGAGGTCAGCTCGTTGTTCAACTTTATGTAGATATATACAGAAACAAATTACAACTACACTACCTGGTTATGGAATGGTTCACTCTAGCTACAGTAACACAGTTACTAGTTTATTAGTAAGTTTTGAAAGACCTAACTGGCTGTGATAAGGTGGCCAGGAGTTGGTATAAAAGCAGAAGTTTAGTTGAAACTGCAAAGTTTTAACTCTAGATAATAATATCACCTAGTTTTGTATGAAATACTCTGCCTCAGAAATGATGTAACATTTAAAGTAGTTTACATTAAATACGTACAAAACTACATCATCAAAACTAAGTAGTAAAGTAAACATGGACTGATATAGAAGTGACAAGCTTAAGTATTCTTACTAAATATGACACAATCGGTAGAATGAGCTTGTTGTTATTTATAAGCAATTGTCAAATTTTTTTTACTTATTCATTATACACTATAGTAATAAGTAATTACTACAGAGATCGTTAAAGAATATATATTAAAAACGAGAAGGGAGCCCAACCGTCCCTCGAGCAACGCCTTTTATTATAGAAGATCATCACCACTTTACATAATTATCAATAATTACTGTTGATTTTGTATTTTTAAAAAGAAAAGCGTACAGACAAAATAGGTAAAATTATTTTAATATCAAGATAACAAAATGAATGACGTTAATCATTCGACTTTATTATTTATATACTAACTGAACCCGTGACTTTGTCTGCGTGGAATGATTTTTTGTAGAATTTTCATTAATTAAATAAAGGCAAATGAATACGAAACATACCCCGACTGCCATTTTAGGGTGGAATTTCTCAAAATTTACTTTTGGTAGGTTCCATTATGACTATAAAAAAATACTGACCAAGTTTTACATACCGCAAAAGTTATGGTTTGTAAATGTGAAATTAGGATTATTTTTTAATGTGAAAATTTGAATTTTTTTAATTAACACCCCCGCAACCCCCCTTGCGGGTGGAATTTCGTAAAATTTCAAGTCTCTTTGCCTTATAGTTCCAGAGATATCGTGATAAGTCAATAGATACCTGGATATCTCTATTATATATATAGATAGAAGCTCGTAATACTAACATTATAGAATGAAGTCCTCCGCCGCGTCTCTTAGCGACAAATTCAACACTACTGAACCGATTTTAATACGATTTTCTCCAATACACAGAGTGATTCTTGAGAAAGGGTAATTTAATTATCAAGGGTACTTGTTATTGAAATATGTTGGTAATTGTTGCAAATAGCGGATAAAATTTACCCGATTGGAAGCTTTCATCGAAAACCCGGTCTCTTGGAAAAATAAGAAAACTTTAAATGGCAGGATATTCCACTTTTATAAATGTACAATAAAGTCCGCAATAGCATACATCTAACCTATTAACTCATAATATCTATTTTGTCTTCCATTAATATTCGTAGTTGTTATTCCGATAAATTAATATTTGCAATGTGTGCCTGTCGTCTCTTAATTATAACATTACACCCAAAAAATCCGATGTAAATTTCCGTGATAGTTTGTGAAATTTCATTTTCCATTTATTTCTGTCGTTGCTTACCGTTCCAAATTTATCAGCAGCGTATCAACGTGTACCTTTATTAAAGTTATTAATTATTCGCTCTTCATGCAAATCGGGTTCATATTAATTTTGTTTCAAAATAAATTTTCGGGATATTCGGGGCTCACTTCGTATCATATTTACAGCTCGTAAGAAGAATAGTAAACTTTAGCAACATGAGGGTTGGCGTACGACGGGACATGGTGATCTATATGCAAATGTTATAACCCGCTTATTATATTTTCCGGGAGCGAGGAAACAGTAAGCCAGGCAAATGTAGTGACACTACATCAAAATTTATTTGACGGATCCCTGTGAGTGCAGCTTTATGACGTGCATGTTTTATGTTTCATATGCTTTACATTCCATGACAAATATTCATCGCACTGAATATAATAAAAATTCTAATCCAATGTTCTATTTCCTATTGCATTCTACGAGAGTATTATTTCCGTAGCACATAGATGGTAAATATTTGATAGCAATAGTCTACATCCTATATTAGTTCTTGATGCCATATTTTCAAAATAAGCAATGGTTATATTGAAGCTATAAACTTACAATTCTTTCTATTATTTCACATCTCTCTATTTGTATCTTGTTGAAATTTTCAGTCAATAAAGTGATTTCTTTATTCATCCACTCCAGTTTAAGTACATCTTCTTAAACTTGTTGATGCTATTGCAGTCTTTTTTAAATAATAATATATCTCGCGTAATCAGTTTAATGGTTTCTTTCTTTCTTATAAGGTTATATAAAGTTCGTGCTAGATGACGTCGAAATTCACTTTAATTTTATATTACTTGCTTAAACTATGTTCCGGAAAGTAAATAGATATCAGCATCTAAGTAATTATTAAAAGTTTGAACGGCTCCTCAATACATTTACATATGCCAATAATAGTCGTAGTTTTAATACTTCCAGGCTTGTTTTTTGATATTATTGTCACTAACATTGTTAGATATAGTTTTATGGTGATAGTTGTTTTAATATGTATGATGCCTATATAATAAAAACTTCAACTGACAATAACTAACAACTTTTATTTTCTCCACTATTTGAATTTATACAATTAGATACTACTTCTCTTAAAGCCACGAAGCAGTTCGTAAGACTATATTCACAAAGTTGTTCCGCTTTTTAAAGTTACCGCGTATTGCATAAAATTTCTTATTGTTTGGTATTTCAGGGAGTTGCCACAATGTTACTCAATAAATCCCAACATTTCAGAGCTATCAGTGTTGTCCCCAACTAACTACAGTCAAACACCTGGCAGATAAAATTATTTTTAAACGTTGAGACTAGTTCAATCGGAATTCGTTCGGTGATAGAATCTTTAATAAAGCAATGGTTAGTATTTCTAAGTTTAGACTTTACAGACATGATTGAGCATATCTTCAACACTAAGTTTACTATATAAACTTGGTGCTTAATATTGATGTTTACAATTCATCGCGAGCTCTCTGTTAGATTTATTCCGAGCATATTCTCTAAGGAAATCTGCGTATATTCTCAGAAAGTCTGTGATACACAGTGTCGTATATATGTACTCCTATGTCATTTAAGTTCTAATCATTGTAACTTTCATACAACAATCATAGACTGTGATATGGTAAATAATAAAAAAGTGTGTGTGTACTTATGTACACGCGTTAGAAGTTATATTTCTTTAGCGTAATAAGATAAAAATCTTTTCAAATAATGATATACACGAGCTTTGTCTCGGAACTTTTAAATTATCAGTCATTATCATTGGATAGCACAACTTTTAGCGCGAATATTTAATGTCTTATTGAAATACACGCTTGATTGCATAAAAAAATGCAAAATAATATATAAGCAACAGTTAGTATCTTCGAAATTTTAATCATAAATCCACGACGTAGCTTTTGTTGCTTGTCAAATCAAATACATCCATCATTTGTTCACTCAAGCAAGGCAAAAGCTAAAGATTCGAAAATAATAAACGTAAACTAACTTTCATTCTATATAAATAGTTTATAATCTGTTTTCTATAGTTGAGTATGAAAGCTATAAGTGGGATAAGAATCTCATGTTGATATTTTCGATGTCACAATATATCTAACATGTAATATAATAAAATAATTAAGGTATTATATAATCATAAAATATTAAAAATTGAAATGTTGACTATAGCTAACTTCAGGGTGTCGGTTTATTGTGACGGTGTGCGCGCGCAGCGTAAAAATTAATCTCATCATTTTCCATAATAAATTATATACAACTCATTTTGTTAAATAAACTCCAGCATATAAATGTCTGGATGGTGGGGAGAGGTTTCGGCTATGGCTAGTTACGACGCTACTAGCAAAAACGTTCTAGTCCATTATAGTATAAGGATCTAATGTTGCATTTTTTAGAGAAAGCAAATTTTATTTTTGTGTCAATAGAGTTTACAATAAATAAACCGGATTCTCATGAGCATTGACGACCCTGGTCAACTTTGGCGCGCTGTAACAGCGTTTTAAATGAATAAACTGAAAAAAAGTTTTTATTTTTATATAAAATGTATAACGAAATAATAATAAAAAATATTTTTATATTTTTTCTTACTTTTTTGCTTATAACTACTTTAATTTTAAATTTAGGGCAAAAGTTATATAGACATATTTGTCGGCAAAGCATTTTGCTACAAATTATATCTTTACGAATTTTATTGTAGGACTTATAGTTTCTGAGATATCGTGAAAAACGAGAGTGGCAACCCTAAACTTGGGGTTTCTTTTATTGACCCCCACACAAAAGTTTCAAAAATGAAAATGTGTCTTCAAAAAAATACAAAGCTCATGTAATATTTCAATGGACTGTTTCACCAAGCAAGATATTGGTGTTCTGGCACGATGCTGTGTAGATATCAGAGATAAAATCGTCTCTTACTAGATTAGCGCGCTTCCATCTTAGACTGTATCATCAATTACAATCAGGTGTGTTCACAGTCAAGCACTATCCTGTTAACAATAAATCAAATCAAAATATCTTTATTCAAGTAGGCATATTACAGCACTTTTGAATCTTCAAATAATGTTTTTTTTTCTTTTCCACACTCTAATTCTAATGTACGTCTGATGATGACACTCCAGAACGACTTAAAATCTAAAGTTACGAGGGCTCCTACGCGCCCTCATCCGAGAAGATCCCACAACAAACTCAGTCGGGTATTTTGTTTTTTGTTATCACCATCATTACAATATCATATTAGTTTAATATATTTCAATTCTAATTAGAGCAGTTCGTTCGCTCCCACGCGTTTCTATCGTCTAAGTACTCTTGCAACTTATAATACGATTTTTCTATCAACTTTTGGGAGTTTATTATAGAAACGTATACAGTTACCCTTAAATGAGTTGTTAATTTTATGCAGTCTACTAGATTATAAAAAGCTGTAATCAGTTCTATATATATCTACGGATCACGGGATATTGACGTAAAGTGAAAGTTTTTTTTATTATTAATCTCACCTAATGGTATATTTGACTCAGAAATTGCGCGGATCAGATATTGGCTTATATAGTAGATAACTCGATTAAAATTCCGACTGGTGCCTCAATAAAAATGCGTAACAAAAGACATTGAATTTCTATAGACATCAATTTGTATTGTTCAATAATTTCCCATCTAATTTGAAACTCGATTACTTTTAATTAGAACGAGATAAACTAATTTGGCTACAATGGACTCGACGTCGACAATAGGTGAAAGCCAAATTACCCGATTGGGGCATTGCTAATGGACCGTTTTTTTCTGTTGAAATTGGTTATAACGAGCTACTTGGCTGATTTACTAGTTATTACTTGGGATAGATTTTATTGTAGCAGACGTTTCACAAGCTTTATTTCGCGACACACGAAAAATGTTGACAAATAATAAAAAATCCTTGCGATTTGCGGTCTCTTATTTAATTATTGTGTTAAGGTGGATAAAAAAATTGAGTTACATTGACAATTTGATCATGTGAAATCTGGGGAAATATGTTATTATATTTCCCTAGATTTCTCTGATGAAACCGCCGGAAAAAGTTTTATTGTTTATAAGTCATCGTGACATTAAAATTATTTCGTTCAATAAACGAATATTCGTTTAAATCTTTTGACTAAACCTATAGTTTTCCATCTCAATGTCAACACACAGCATGTGTTAAGATTTATTTCGAAATTAGTTACGCAAAGACATATCAAAAGTACAGAAAACTTTTCCTCTGTTTGAAAACAGATATTTTTTTTTGTTAATTTGTTTTCACTCGAAATACTTTTCTCCAGCAATAGAAAAAGCGCAGTTTTTTAATTTTTAACTTCGATGAAAGCAATTTTTTCCATCGTCGTAAGTGACTTTAAATTAAAATACTTAAAGACGTAAATGTCTATTATTTATGTGAGGCCATGAATAATTTTATTAACTAAGATTTTCCGTTGAATACTTAGTAATATTAGGATATAGCAACAGCAAAACGTGGCCAGATTCAGCTAGAATCTATATATTGGCAATAAGAAAATATCAAATTCAATCTGTGCCAAAAGGTTTCTCATAATATTTGGCGTGAGGTAAATATGCTTCAAGGTTATAAATTGAATATTCTCAATCTCTCCCCTCAGATTCCTCGGCGTAAGGAATGTAAAAAATATTCAAGCAATTTTCATCGTAGATTGTTCTCCTAATATTGGTTTTCAATGAAGTTATTCGCATCAAAAATATTTATAATAGACACGATAATAGAAATTTGTGCTAGGATAATAATTACCGATTGAACACTGCATTTCCGTTTGCAATGATATATATATTTTTTCTAAATACATAGATATATTAAATGATAACATAAATTAAGTTTAAGAGGCGAATCAACTCCCACTTATTAGGCCGGCAACGCATCAATAGTACCTATGGTGCTGCAGGTGTCCATGGGCGGCGGTGATTGCTTAACATCAGATGACCCGCCAGCTCGTTTGTCTGCCATAACTATAAAAAAATATGTAAACGATACAATAATTTCTAAATTATCCATCAATGAATCGTAAGTTAAAGCAATATAAAAATTGGACTTGATTAAAGGGAAAATATATAAAACAGTTAAAAAAAAACATAAACACTGGGGAAATAAAAGTAATATATGGTGTATATTGTATATATACAACATGAATAAATAAGGGCAATAATTAAAGACTTAAATGAAAAAAAAAATGGATAATGCTAAAAGTTATTAGCTCTAGCTTTTTTATATCCAATTCTGAAAACTACACATATGGAGGCTGGGTATTGTATTAATTATTTGAACGATTTCAACAATTTTGTTATTGTAAAACAAGCTGTGATTAGCGATATCATCAATATGGGGTATCCGGATCGAATTATCAATATAACCATTCTTGAATACACATTAATACAAGAAAATAGATTCAGATATATGGAGGGGTTTCTGTTACATATATAAATATACAATGAAATACATAGCTCTTTATTGTACCCAATACATAAAAAGTAAACAATACAGTTAGGGCATAAACATTATGGAATATTTTTGGTGGAATTGGCGGACTTATCTCAGCAATTGCGATCTCTTTCAGGCAACCAAAAATGCTTAAAAGGACTTACAAAAAAAGGATGCAGGGAATGGTGTACTAAATCTATTCAAAACTATTTCAACATAATAATAATAGCACTGATAGTAATTAATAATAACAGTATCAATTTATGAATTTCCTTAGACTGGAGGTACGCTTTTATCATCATTTTAAATAAACTGTGGGACTGAGCATGTTTTATATTGATAGACAGTGAGTTCCAAAGACGAGCAACTTTAATTGAGAACGATTTTGAATAAAAATGAGGTAGAATGAAAAAAAAAACACATCTCTTAAATATGAACTTATCCCACTGTTTTCGCGATTGTAGAAGTGTCTCTGTATATTTTATATTTGTTTTACTTTGCAATTTACTTCGGTTTTATGAAATTTTAACTTGTCAACATTGTTATGTTCTCTACTTTCCGACTTAATCTGGTTTGGATTTCAAATTGCATTAAGTAAGCTTTACACGGAGTATTCTCAGCATTCACCACTAAAGTTTACTCAGTTACAAGTAACAATACTTGCTTTTCTTAAACAAAGTTAACGACGACGGTTGTATTTTGCCAACTTAGTTAAAGATTTACTGAAGCGATTGTGATATATTTGAAACTTTAGCTACTGAATGTTAACATATAGAAATATTTTTGAAATATAACTTGTATACACTAAGTTATAGCTTTTTTTGTTGTTAATATGACTTTTTTACGAGGCACCTCGTATGAATATCGGGATACTACTACTTTACGACACAATTACAACTGAAAAATACATACAAACAGTACATGCTATAATATATTTTTGAAGTGAAACTTCTTCAGGCGCATGAGGGTAACAATGTTACGGACGAAACGCACGAAAAGCGTCACAACGATGTGCAGCGTTTTTCTGCTAATTCGTTTGAAGATAAGTAGTTATAAAATATACAAATAACATGTGGCGTGCGTACAATGTACACATGTCAGAAGCGAAACTTCTTTGCCAAAGTAGTTTTTAATTATACAAATCTAAAACTTTAGATTTCCGAGATTTAGAGGGAGGGGAAAAGGAAGATATGTTATGAATTAAATCAATTTAATTGCCATTAAAATATTAAGTGTCGAACATTAACACAAATAATTTGATTAAATCTCAAACGACGATTTGTAAATAAAAATGCCACGTCTTTTTGTCAATGTTAGAAATTATTAATTTAATTTAATTTTTGAATGGAAAATTTTGAATAGAGATTTTGTGCAATACATATTTTTATTTTATGAAAAATAGTATATTAAATGATCATGATGCCACATGTAATTTGTAAATATTAAAACTACCTAACCTTCAAACGAATAGCGTAAAAAACGCTGCAAATCTTCGTGACGCTAATCACGCGTTTCATAAAGAAATTTCACTTCAAATACTTTTAAAAATATATATACACACCTTATTTAAACGATTTTTCTTTAAACTAATATGAATACATAGGTTATCCTGTTTCTAAATTAGAGATTACCTGGAAAATTGGTACATTAAAAAGAATTTAAGGGCACATAAACGCCCCTTGTATAATATTTCGCTTTTCCTTTATTTCGACCCACTGTCCAATTTACTGAAGCCATATAATGAAAGTGTTCAATTTCGACACATGACCTTAATTTCCGTACCCAAATTTTACATATCAGTTACATCAACAAAAAATTAAGCTTGTAACATTTTATAAAATTAAGTATGTACTAGTTAACTCGCAGAACATTGTCTACTTACATAAAACGCCTTAAGGTATGGCGCAATCTATTTGATCCTTATTTTACTTAGTTAACTGCAGAATTCATACTTTACAATGTCCCGGTTAAAAATACGTGTATTTTTTTTAATTCTATATAAAAAAGTAGAACCCGCGACTTCGTCTGCATTGAATGTTTTTTTCATTGTTTTGAATGGGTAGCATCTTCATTAATTTAGGCAAATTGCTTTTAAAATAAAAAAAAAAACATATGTATAAATACTTCAATGAGTTATTTGCTGTGTATTACTGCAAATAGCCTATAGTCCTTTTTTAGGCTCTAGATTATCGCTGTACCAAATTTTAATCAATTTCGTTAATTTACTGACCTCTACTCGGCAAAAGGAATTCTCCTACCAAATTTCAAGTCTCGACGCCTTATGTGATGAGTCAATAGTTAACACCCCCGCAACCCCCCTTGCGGGTGGAATTTCATAAGATCCGTTCTTAAACGACCTCTACTCGTCAAAAGGAATATTCCTACCAAATTTCAAGTCTACGCCTTATGGTTCCAGAGATATCGTGATGAGTCAATAGATACCTGGATATCTCTTTTATATATATAGATAACAATTGGTTGTGAAGTTCATCGCGGTTAAACATTGAGTATAATCTATGATAAACCAGTACACGCTGAAGTTATAATCTAAACTGAAAATATAAAGAGGAAATATATGTGTTAAGTATGTATGTATATTTGTTACGTCTTCACACAAAAACTACTGAACCGATTTCAAAAACTTTTTCACCATTAGAAAGCTGTATTATCACTGAGCAACATAGGCTATATTACTGACTCAAAAAAATAGAGATCCTTAAGAAAAATGCATTAATGTAACCCCAGGTGTGAATAAAAGAATTTGTTAACTGTTGAAGATAGAACAAAATATGTTCTACAATATTATAAAACGTATTAATATCTATTAAAAAGTCCATAATACCATATGTCCAACTACTGTAGTTATGCCACTATGACTGCTTTTTTACATTTTAAAGGTTAATAAAAGTGCCGGTAATGATCAAGCCATATTATTCATATTATTAAATGATACTTTATGAAGACAGTTCCAATACCTATATCATGCTTTTCAAATGATTAAAATCGGACATGCTATTAATAAAAACGTATAAAAAATTTAAAAATCTCAATCTAAAGAGAGTAACGTATCCCGAGTCGAACTCCAGAACAAAACAAAACTACGTCAAATGATGTGTATAGGGAGATTCTGAGACAATAAAGTATACCAAAAAAATCTCTTCTTTAATAATATAGAAGAGATTTTTGAATTTTAGTTTTATTTTAAACAATTTATAGTATTTATTCTAAAAATGAAAATGTTTTTTCAACACCTGTAGAGTATTATTAAATTGACTAATGTCGGACATTCTACGTAATTGAGACGACGAATTTAGAAATGTATTAGTTATTTATATATTCGTTGTAAAGTAAAATCTGTATATTGATTAGATTATCAATTAAGTGTGTATCAAGTAATCTAAAAGGAAGTATAAAAAACTATGTGAAATACAACTTTTATGTCGTCGATCAATGCCACGAGATCGGTATTTACGTGGGTGAAACCGTGGGGCATTGCTACTATTATATATTTTGATTACAGTCTTTGGCAATAGAAGTTTAATAATAATCAAACCTATAATATAAATTAATTATGGTCCACTGGGCGACCACTAGTAAAGATATAAATACTTAAAAATTATTCTCAATTATGTAGTAGAATTGCTTTCTTAGATTTATTCACATTTCCTATTCACAAAAGGTTTTTTTTGCAAGGAACAGAAGGGAAGATAAACATCGTGCAATTCATTTATCATGGTCAACATTGACTCCCCTACCCCTGAATCCTTATCCTCATTCCAAAGTAAATCAAGCAGAAAATTGAATTCGCTCTGACGCCATACCTGTTACATCAAACTAACTCCGTTTAAACGAATTTGTTCAATTAAAATTACGAGTACAAACTCCTTTGAAGTATATTAGCAAAATTGTTTCGCTTTAATGTTTTCGCGTTGATCTATTACTAAACAAATAAAGAGTAATTCTATATAAAATGATATACAAAGGTCTTCTTGATTAATACTTGGCGTTAAACCTTTTTTACCCGATTGAATTTGTTTTGGGTTCATCTCAGAACAGAACGAGAGGTACCCTTGTAACTTTAGATTCACAGTCGTTCGTTTAAACCATCATCTCTCATGTCTGAAATTTGACAATTCAACGGTTACGTAAAAGCCTATTTAAACAACTTATTAATATGTGTTTGAAATTGTAATAGACAGAAAATATAGTTTCCGAATCCAAAGAGTTTTTTAACATCACTTAATTTTTTACTTGTCTCTACTATAGTGCGGGTACTCGCCTTGCTAACAGAGGTCCTGGGTTCAATCCCCGGTAGGGTGAATTTAGAGAATTGTATTTTCTAATATGGCTGAGTCCAGAGTGATGGGAGGCTTCGGCCATGGCTAGTCGCCGCTCTAACAGCAAAGATCTACCGCTAAACAAGTTTTGTAATCCGGTTCGATGCTTTGTAGAAATCATAACAGGTAAATTGCCTCTTACCAAATTAGTGCGTTACAATCTTTAACTGTATCATCATGATGTAAAAAACTTATTTTCCAAAAACAATCTTTTACTCGCTTAATATATAATAATTACATTTTCATGAGCAACTAACGTATACGCAATGCTTCACAGCCTTTTTTTTCTAGCTAACGATCTTAATTTAACAGTTAACTACAATCTCACCTGAAGGTAAGTTTTAATACAGTCTAAGATGGTTATATCTTAACGTGTTTAATTGAACAGTCACGTGAGAAGCCTCCGACTAGATGAGTCCTAAATCAGTTTCATGCGAATATGCTTTCAGTTATTACGAAATATTTAAAACAATTCACGATTGAGTTGAAATTTAGCAAAATGACTCCACTTGGAATTTAGACGGTTACTAAATACTAATTTCCTCATACTCATACGTGCCATGGACCTACTAGTATTCTATTTCCTTAAAAGATAACATATCAACGGTCCTACATATAAAGAGCGAAATATGAAATCTTAATTTGGTAAAACAATGTTTCAAAGATAAACTATTTATTACAATAGTAACTTTCGTCCTAATGATACGTTTTTAAGCATCCTGATTCAACATACATCATGCCTCAATCCCATAGGGGTAGGCACGTCCTTCCACTTGCCACGATCCTTACACATCTCCTTCCCTCTTTTCATTCTCATTAAACCTTTCATACAAGTTCATCGGTTTAGGGTACTCTTGACCTGACCCTTATTTTAAATGTCCTGGATGTGGTCAGGAACGTTCGCCTTGGTCTTCCCCTTCCAACTTTCCCATTCACTCTTAACTCGTAAATCCTTTTTGTCAATCTCCTTTTATTTAAGCATACCTTTCTCAATTTTAGTCACTACATATTTATTATACCACAACGTATTATAGGTAAAACTTAATATTTAAAAGCCGTCGATATCTTTTACAGACTTAAGATAAAACATATTTCCCTATGAATATATTTATTCGCGTGTCAGTGAATACGATAATGGAAACTTTCAATCTTTGCGATTTGGTACCCAATATCTTCGTATGAAATCGGCTTATTCTTATCGACCTTCGAGTGTCGATATAAAATAGAATTGCATTGTTAGGAAGACCTTGTATCATAGATGGTATCTTATTGTATGCGGGTTTGGAGTTCTTTAGATGAAATTTAGATAAGGAAGCGTCCTCACGTCTCTCGCTATAAGTAATTGGACGAGGCGTGCGGGGTTATCGATACCAGTCAATCGCAATAAAACTCTGCAAATCGCTATGAGGATGAGTATTTAAAGGAGCTTAGGATACGAAGATCGTGAATCGATTCTCGGTCAAATAACTTAAATGACTTTGAAAACAATTTTGTTGGTGATTATCTCAAAGAATTTGGGTACATATTGAATTAATATATATTTTTTCACTTAGTATTACTGTTAGTTTACTCTGTACTTTTATCTATATGTCGGAGAATAAGAGAGAAGGAAGCATAATAGGCGTAGGGTTGTCCGCCGACATTGTCATTAATGGCATCCATAATTAAGTTTTTCACTTAATGTTCCCGATATTAATTTACACAAAATAATAATAGCTAGGAACGCGATAGTTCAATAGTCAACCGCTCTGGCGGACCGTCACCCGAGAACTGGAGAGACGCGCGCCGGACCGCCACTACTGACTATGCCTCACGCCGATAGACAGATGGCGCCAGCGTTCCGTAGACTATTCCGTAGACATATATATATATATATATATATATATATATGTCGGAGTGCAATATAATCGCTTTTGTGAAGAATGGTGCTATTTATGTATACGATCCCATTCTATGAGTTGATACAAGGTTATGGTTGAAGGCGTTTAATTTCATGTAAGAAGATTCTAGTAAACTAGTAATTGTGATAAATGGCTTTCTTTTTTTTTTGTATAACATTTGCTGTTGTTTGCTTCCTGTGACAAAATCCGACGATTAATATATTATTTGTAGCGTATCAGTCAGTCATAAGAAACAATGTAAATTTTACCTAATTTATAAAGGAATTTAACTAACTCCCATCTAATTTCAATTATCATTTGTTTCAGGTATGTCCTTTGTCAATTGTTGCAGTACATCCAATGGCTTCTGATTTGTTATGTAAGCTAAAATTTTTATATAAATGTAAAATTCTCGATCAACTAGTTAGTCTCGTTAATCTATTCATGTTAACAATTTCATCCTGAAAATTTTATGACCATATACAGTACTATCATAATTAATTATCCTAACCCAAAGGTTGCCTGGAGGAAATCGCTACAAAGCGATAAGGCCGCCTTATTGTTTTGTTATTTTATTTTTCGTGTTTTCTCTTTGTATTTTTCTTGTGGTGTACAATAAAAGTACTCTCTCTTTCTCTCTAATTATTCACTTGATAAAAAGTTTAAACTAACACCTAAGTTCTGTACACTTATAAATGACTAAATAAGGATAAGCGAGGTTATGTGGGTAAGATTATTTGTTTGTTTGTTTGTTTGTATACTTTATTGCACATCAATAAATAACAATTTAACATATTAACTTACTAATAAATAAATGTACAAAAGGCGGTCTTATCGCTAAATAGCGATTTCTTCCAGACAACCCTTGGGTTTAAAAAGCAGTGAGTATCGAAACTGATGGGCAAGGGCATAAACATACATATTAATATTTACACATTAATACACATTTAACATGAAAATATAAGAATATATATAGCTTATAAAATAATAAACTTACATATATTTAAAATATATCTAAATAATACATAAATGGTCTAAACTTTAGTCTTTAAAATAAAATGTTCATTTAGCATCTTTTTAAATGCCAGCAATGATTTTGCTTCTTGGATTTTGCGTGGTAGTGCATTCCACAATTTTAATTTGTTCAATCAACCAAAAATATCTTTATTCAAGTAAGCATATTAAAGCACTTTTGTTTCGTCAAATAATATTTTTTTTTCCACACTCTGATTTTAATATACTTCTGATGATGGTACGCGCCCTGATCCGAGAAGAACCCACAACAAACTCAGTCGGGTATTTTATATTTTTTGTAAAATTCATTTCAAAATTCATTCATTCATTTTAAGTTCAAAATCATATTTGATGATGAAACAATTCAATATCAACCAATTTAACATAAACTCATTTAAAAACAACAAATAAATGAACAAATTTGGAGTACACTGTTAAAATTTTGTAGTTAAGTTAAAGTGAGGGTAGGTCGAATAATGTGTAAATAAGAACGAAATTTTTAAGGAATCAAACATTTAAAAACAAAAAGAGACAGTTTATTCGTGAGAAATAGTATTGGTGAACATTTTCACATTTATTCCGTTTTAGAACAATGAATATTATCATTTATAATATGATATAAACTGAATAAAGTTCACATCATATATAAATGTCAACGGTTGTCACGTACACAATATATCAGACATTTCAGTTTTCAAAATGTATCAGCAAATTATATTTATACAGGGAATAAAACTAGCACATCTGTATTCTAGGACAATAAATGTAGTGACAACTTTATACCCTCAGTGTACACAAAACGACATAAATGTGTCGAACCAATTAAAAACAGGATATTGTCGGCTCGTAATTAATCGCCTTTTATGGATATAAAAAACCCATGCTTCAATTGTTCTGTTTATATTTTTATATAATTAACACAACCGATCGTTAAATTTTGTCTGCAATACACATATAGAGGAAACTGGTTAGATTACCGTAACTATAAAGGCTATAGATAGTTAATCTTTAATAGGTATATTTCTACTACATATTTAGCAACTTTTTCAAGAGAAACAATTTAAATACATGTTTTATGTTTAACTGTTTCCTCAGCGCAAGCAACGAAAGCTCTCGAAATAATTAAGATGTTTTCTTGAATTCCTACTATGAACTCTTGTAATATATAATATCCTATATTATCTAGTTTTTTCAAATTTGAAATCGTTAATAAATACTTTTTTTAAGCAACAATTTCACACATAATATCAATTCTTCTGTTATTGAATCATTCGTTAATTAATTAGTAATAAATTTATTTCGCCAGGTAATGAAAGCTCGTATAAAATGATTTAGGATTTTTTGGTATGCAGTAAGTTTCTGAAATTGGTGCTAGATGGTGTAAGAATTATATAAGTTTCGAAATGATTCATTATGATATCAACGTTAGTAGTATTTAGTTGCTACGTGTTTGCCTTCCAGTGTCAACATGTATAAAGGTTAACAGGTAAGTAGCAGCCTTTCAACTTCCCGCTGCTGGGAACAGGCCTCATCACTCGTAGGAGAGAGTGATTTTAGAACACAGACCTAACTTGCTGCTCCACTGCAGGGTGGCAGGCATATTACACAGGTGTATATGGTAAGACAAGCGAACTGTACTCTTCGCCACTTCCCACATTCTGGGAAATACTGTGCACTTAGAATAAAACTCAATATCGATATTTGAATTCGCCCAACCCGGGGTTCGAATCCCAGACCTCATGTCGATATCCAAACAAGCTGACCACTAGACCAAGAAACATGTATGTTCTGTTCTATTAGAGTAACAAACCAACTCACATTAACTAACAACTTTTATTCTTTCCACAATTTAAATATACACAACTTTTACAATACTAATAATTACTTCACTATTAGAAATTATACAATTTTGCTTTACTTCTCTTAAAACAACTACTTCACGAGACACAGCTCGAAAGACTAACTCTCAATTGATCCGCTTTTTAAAATGACTTCGCATTGCATAAAAAAGTTAAAGTAAAGTAAATAGTATCCCATTAACGTCCCCTTGCTGGGCATAATCCCATAATCAGCATAATCCCACCAAGCTGCTCCACTGCGGATTGGCGGTACACAAGTGCACTCTCTATTCCTTCACTTTCATAGTCCGATGTGACGGAGATCCGACACGACCGGAGAGAGATCAGGTGCAGGACCCACAGCTTAACGTGCTCTCCGAAACACGGGGGTGGCTCACACCGCCAACTTCCCAACTTCGGGCAAATATTGAGAAAATCTTAATAGAAAACTCAATATTGATTTTTGAATTGATTCGACCCGGGATACGAATCCAGGACCTCTTGTCTGTAGTCGAACGTACTAACCACTAGACCAATGAGGCTGTTTCACGTTGCATAATATTTCGTAAGATTACACCATAATTTTTTGGTATTTTTAAGTGTTGCCTCTATATATAGAGCTATCAGTGTTGTCATCCAACTATCTATAGTCTAACAATTCGAAATCCTATTTTCATGTATTTCGTATTTGACAAGAAGTTCCCACCTAAAATAAAATCGATACAAAGAAATCAATAAAGCAATTATTGCTGTTTGTGAATGCGAAATGTCAGCTGTCAATATTGAATTGCTAGAAAAAAAATTACAAACAAAGAACCATTTGATGGCGGTCAACACTACCCTAATATTGCTTACCATAAACTATTGCTGGAATCAATAAGTCTATTGTCGTTGTTCAAATTAAAAACTGGCCTATTATTTTTAATAAAGGAACAAAGGCGTTCCATTTTCGAAATTCGACGAAGTTACGTCATTGTGTACAAAGAGTTTTGTTCTTCCTAGTTCGAAACTTTGTTACGCATATGTAACAGATTATACTAATGAGTGAAATGTAGAGTAGTTGAGATGACTGTTCTTTTATAAAACTTAGTGATCTGGATTCTCGTTATATTAAGGTAGTAAGCGATTTGAAGTAAATGTTGGTAGGACATAATGATGCATAAAAAGTTGATTTTATGATTCGTAATAACGAACAAAAGTACCTTTTTGATGTAGAGATTATTTTTGTGATATTTATATCAGATACAAGAACAATTTTTTTTCCTGCCGTTTATAATTTTTTCGTGTAAAAAACATCTAAATTATATACTTATACGGATTTTATTTTTATCAAGCTAAAAATTACTGGTGCGATTTAAGAAATTCCTTTCATTGCCTCCTTGAAATCAAGAATTTCTAACACCTTCTAACATCCTACTTAAATGATGTTACGAATTTAAAAATGTATTAGTTAGATTTATATTCGTTGTAAAGTAAAATCTGTATATTGATCAGATTAAGAATGTAAGTGTGTACCTAATAATCTGAAAGGAAGTAATTAAAAACTAAGTGAAATACAACTTTTATGTCAACAAAAATAAATCTATATTCCGGCTTTGTAGACTATCCAATGCCACGAGATCGATATCTACGCGGGTAAAACCACCGGGCATTGCTAGTGTATATATAAATCCTTTGTTGTTGTTTTGTTACAATTTTATATGAAAAACACGAAATTATTATCATGGGGGTGATAATACAGCAACACTGTGAGAAATGGGTTAAGGTGCCTATTTATTAACAAAGCGTAAAATTATCGCACGACACTACATTGTGCACGGCATATCCGTTAACATTAACGCTGCAGCGCTTTTGTAGTGACAGTTAATTAACATAATCGGATCGCGCCGTTGCCAAGCAACGTTACGTTGCGTGATTAATAACAGTTTACGTATATTGTATATTCATTGCAATAATATTTAAGCTGAGAAAATTATGTAATGTGTGGCTTATAAGCCTTTTACGTTGGCTTATCTCTGTACATAAACAATTTGAAATACCTTCCTAATATAATTCCTGTTTCATTTCGAGAAATATAATATCTCTATATATATTAGGAGGTTCCCTAAACACATTCCATTCTAGTGTCCAGGATGACACCAACTATGAGGACCTATCACTCAATAGGATGAATGCATACGTGCAAATTTAGCCATCCAGACTGCTCCGATGGCCCTAAGCCTCTCATTTGCCTTCATCAGCAAGATGACGGTCTCGCAAAAGAAGGCAACCGTTCTCCACCTAACTTCACTGCCGAGAATTAAACCAATTACGCTCTCCAGTGAAAGATCTCCTCTATAACCAGCGACAACAAGGTGTGCCGTTGGAGTGCCCAGGCTGGACACTCCGTCGGATTATAGTACGTTATATCTACAGGAGGAATACACTCACGACAGGCGGAGGTTTCCTTACGGCCAGCGATCGGCAACCATAGCCGATCAGCACCTGCACTAGATAAATTGTACTGTACTCTAACCGCTATTATAATTTAGTGTCCGTTTGGATTGTGGAATGTTAAGATTGACAATTTGATTCGGATTTCCTCATATTTCCACGGGATTGGAATCTAACGTGGGTGGCACATTATTATTTATAATACTTAATTGGGAAATAACTTAATAGCCTACAAAAAGCTTGACTCAATAAAACATGCACACTAGGAATTGTAATGTATATACGTATATAACGAATATTATAAATTATAATTAACACGACAACATGGTCGTGATTAAATAAAAAGAAAAAAACTGTCAGGTAGTAATAAAATGCAAAAACTTTTATATAGCGAAATTTCATTATAGATAAATGTAAGACAGTTTAATTTCAGTCTCTTAAAAGTTAACCCGGTTAGATAAATTTTTAGTATTTATTATCAAATTACTGTCCTACTGTTTACCATCTGCATTAAAGCATTGCATAGTTGGATTCAACGTTAAATCAAACTACAATATATCAACCTATATATTTGAGTGTTTCACTCACACATATTCGCTACAATCAATATAAGATTTTATTGTATTTTTAGTAGGTCGTTAAAAACTATTATAGCAATATAATTGTTTGTGATGAAACGTAAATAGATCGCCTTTTTTTCTCAGCACATGTTGACCCGATTGTAGAATACTACATGTGCGGACTTGCGTAAGACGTAACAAACGCTTTGTGTAATCCCTTGTAGGTGTATTATTTTTAAACTTCTGAAAGGAAATGACTTTTCTGGAATTGCATACAATTTTTTAAAAGATTAGATTTTGTTTCATTCCGAGATTATAACAATACTCATTAAAAATGATAATATAAATAATAAAAGTTGAAAGTAATCTACACTAATATTATAAAGAGGAAAGATTTGTATTATTGTATGTAACGATTAAACTCAAAAGTACTGGACCGATTTTAATAATTCGGTTTTCATTAGAAAGCTACATTATAACTGAGTAACATAGGCTATATTAGATTACTATAACTAGATTACTATAGAAATCTTTAGAAATTCTTATTAAAACCTACCGAAGGTGTAAAAAAATTTGCCCTAAAATGTCTTTCATCGCATACGCTGTGAAAAGTATTAATGATAGGACAAAAAATGTTCGATAATATTATCAATCTATAAAAAACTTCGCAAGACCATATGTCTAACTATTGTAGTTACGTCACTATAACTACTTTTTTATATTTAACAAATTCATAGAAATGCCGATCAAAATCAGACCGTGTTATCCACCATTTATAATTTTTATCCAAACAAATAATTCAATATTCAAGACTGTCTCAATACCTGATGATTACTTTTTGAATTATTGAAATCGGATATTCCATTCAAAAGATATCATGAAATTAAAATAAGAATACATGCCGGCATAGAGTAAATATCTCGACGAGAGGGGGGCAGTGCGAGAGAAGGGGGTGCACCATTTGAACTAGGTAGCCGGGGTCGGCTCCTTACACAGTGGACGCAAGCGACATTGAATATTTCGAGTTTTTTTTTTAACACATTTTTATGCTTCACTTAAAAAGTTCTTTTCAGAGCTACTTAGGTTTAGTATTAGGAATCACACTTTTTCACAATATTAGTCAATTCATGGTCGTTTTAATTATCATGCTTATAACGTAAATATCTCTACCTATTTATGTCTACTCGTGCGAAGCCGGGACGGGCCGCTAGTATGAAATAAAGTAAGATATTGAATCAAAAGCTCGCATGCTTCGACTAAGCAACAAGTAGTTTACTCATTTATTTATGTCATCTTTCAAACACAAACTATATTATAACCTAAAGGTAGTTATAGATATGCAATAAAAAAACGTAATAAATCTGCGAAACATAATAAAATAATTGCAATAAATTAAAGAAAATAAGTTGAGATAATTAAGTGAAGAAGTGAATCAAGTAAATTACAAATTTTGATGACGCAGCAATACAAATAGCCAAAAATTTTGACATATCAGTTGTGTACTTTATAATTACATAAATAAAATCCTTAATATTTACCCCTTGCCGGCTAACAAGTGTAAAAGAGAATGTACGGAGTTTCTTTTAACACTCTCATACGAAAAAACTGAAGAACTCATAAAGCTAGTTACGTAAATCCCGATGATACCGAGCCAAATAAGCATGCACTCGCTCATTCATGTACCCATTCACCACATAAACACCGCGCATACACTGACATTCGTGCTCACACACACACACGCACACACACACACACACACACACACACACACACACACACACACACACACACACACACACATTTACATTCGCACACAGTCCCATAAAAATATATATTCATTCATATATGCCAAATATATTTATTAGTATTGTTATAGTATTATGTACTACCTGTGTTTTATATAAGGGAAGACGTTGATCACTGCAACACAGTTTATACTATTGCAGGATCATCGTTCCTATGTATTTAAGATACCACTGTACTGTTCTTGAAAATAATAAATAAATAAAATAAATAAAATATAAAACAAGCGCGCATGCGTCGAATACTTGAGGCATGCGCACTAAATTACACATTTACTTAACACGAAAGCAATATGGCAGTTTCCGTCACTCATAATAGGGTCAAAAGTTCGAACTTTCAATACAGGTATGATGAAAAATGTAGTTATTTCTTGTATTACCACTAAATATTGAACTTTTTTGTGTATATTACACACAGCGGTGACACAGTGCCCGTACTTTTTTATCGAGAACAAAATCCTCATGGATACCCAAAACATCACGTGGAAGATGTTCTGGCTTATGCAGCACTTTTACCGACTAAAAACCTAATTTATGCCGTCTTTACATATACTCGTAAAATTCTTTTATATTATCTTTGCCTGCTGAACCAATTTAATAAAGGTTTTATTGTTTTATTTTTTTTTAATAACTGCTAAGTGCTTGACTTTAATCTCACCTGATGGTAAATCACCTATTATTGCTTTTTTAATTTGCACTCAAATTCAATAACTAATCATAGGAATTTCTTTTATAAATAAAACACTTTAGCGTAAATGTTTTGTTTTTCTAAAAAAATATGGATGTGGTAGGATTATATGATGTGACCCAAGAGATCCTTGCTTGATCGAGTACGATGCTCTACGAAATTAAAGTAGGTTATTTATCATACTGACTTAAGATTCGAACAATGTAACATTTTAACATATTTAGTAGAAATGGACTGCCTCATTGGTCTAGTGGTTAGCATGTTCGACTACAGACATAAGGTCCTGGGGTCCCGGGTCGGGCCAATCCAAAAATGGATATTGAGTTTTCTATTAAGATTTTCTCAATATTTGCCCGAAGTTGGGAAGTTGGCGGTGTGATCCACCCCCGTGCCTCGGAGAGCACGTTAAGCCGTCGGTCCTGCGCCCGATCTCTCCCCGGTTATGTCGGATTACCGTCAAATCGGACTATGAGAGTGTAGGAATAGAGAGTGCACTTGTGTACTAATGCCTGCCAATCCGCTGTGGAGCAGCGTGGTGGGTCTGTGCTCTAAAAACCCTCTCTCATATGAGTGAGGAGGCCTGTGCCCAGCAGTGGGATGTTAATGGGCTGCTACTTACCTTACCTAAGTAGAAATATTTTAGGCTTATTTGAAATACTTTTGTAAAATATATTTTCCTAATAAGAAGTTACTTAATTAATAACATATAGATCGTAACTTAAACTTTTTTCTTTAATTTATAACAGACTAGCAACGTCCCATGGTTTCACCCGCGTAGATACCGATCTCGTAGCAGAATTATTTTTGTTAACATAAAAGTTTTATTTCACTTAGTTTTTAATTACTTTGCGACAGATAAACAAACATGTGTGCTCAATATTCCAGAAGAACTATGCTAACGAATAAAAACAGTCATTCTATACAGTTTTTTCTGTCTTTATGTATATACGCAAATAAAGTGGTACACTGAAAACAAAATTAATATGGCCATCTCTATACTACTACATTCTACAATAAAATATCCGGTTTTTATAATTTAAAAAGTATTTTACAGGTATTGATGCAGTAATAATTAAAATTTCATTTAATAGGATTCATACGGAGATTCAAGATTAATACAGAGGCATGAATAATATGGTTTGATTATTGCCGGCACTTTTATTAACTTTTAAAAAGGAAATATTAGTAAAAGTGACATAACTACAGTAGTTGGACATTTGGTATCTAGGACTTCTTTGTAGATATTAATACCCTCAATAATATTGTAGAATATTTTTTTGTTCTATCATCCATAGTTTCGGCAGCGCACGCGACTATACTTTTTTAAGAAAGTAAGATATACTATGCCGCTATCTGAAAATGCAGCTTTCTAATGGTGAAAACAATTTTTGAAATCGGTCCAGTAGCTTTTGTGTGAAGACAATACAAACATACATACATAAAAAACACAAATGTTTCCTCTTTATAATATTTTCCTTTTGAAATACGTTGCCAGCTTGATTGAGAACGATTCACTATTGAATTAAAGTGGATTATTCATCATACTTAAACTTTAATGTCAAAAATGTCATATTTTAATTTCCTTCTTAGTATTAAACAGTCCAAAATTAATAGTGAATGCTTAAAAGAACTATTATTCATTATGTGTACCAGTAAGAAATCAAGTTTAAAAAAAGGTGAGTTATATTTTATTGTATGAGGACATTAACAAAGGGTTGACGTCATAAAAGCTTACAATGTACTTTCACATTGGCTTTTGAAAGAATGATGGCCTTTGTGAATGTAGACCATATGAGAATAATTTGAGCTGTCGTCGGTTTAAGTGTATTCCATTCCGGCTCATAAGATTTATATGGGACTACGTCGTTTTAAGCTATTGTTGAAAAGATTTGGTGTTATTTTGAAATATTTGGGATACTTTGTTAAATATTTTGATTACATATAGTGTTGATGGGACATATCAGTGTGGCTTTCATACTCGCATCGCAATATAGGTAAATTTTATACAGACTGTCAATGAAGACGTCGAAGTTACTTACGTACCTTATTTTATTTGCGGTTCCTTTTTGAACGTGACCATTATAAAACATAAGTAATATCCATGAGAAATATAGTTTGTGTGCTCATTAGCCACTTCATTCCAAGCTCTTATGATGATAAAAAACCGATACTTTGCGAATTACGACCGTCTTGGTTTTGTGTTTTTTTTTTCAATTTGTTTAATTCTGAAAAGGTGGCAGGTGTTCTCTTTAGCTAGTTAACAAACAAGGACGTGAAATGCGTAGTTGTAGGGAGACTTGGGTTCGATTTCCAGTTGGGCAAAATGGATTGTATTTTCTATTATTATCAAAACACCAACCCACATAAACTAACAACTTGCACTATACTAATTATTACTTCAATATTTGTATTTATACAATTGAGCATTACTTCTTGAAACAACTACTTCACGAGACACCGCTCGAAAGACTATGCTAATACAATTCCGCTTGTTAAGGTTACCACGTATTGCTTAACATTTCGTAATACTGCACAATGTTTTGTATTTTTAAGTATTGCCACTATATTACTCAATAAATCCCAAGCTTTTAGAGCTATTCGTGTTATCACCTAATTATCTAGCCTAAAACTAATATGTCTAGGAATGGGTTGGGTTCGGCTATGGGTAACTACCCACTACGATAACTATCGTACCAGAAAAATACTGCAGGCAAGCAAACTAATTGCGTGTTAGTTCGATTCTGTGCAGAAACCGTTAAAAGGTAAATTACTTGTTACCAGGTTAGCGTTCTACCATCTTAGATTGTATATTTTCTCTCAGTTTGTATAACTTATACGCTCTACTAATTTAGAATTATTTATTAGAAAAAAGCCCATAGTTTCGTGGACTTTTGCCTCTTACCAAAATGATTTTTTAATTATACTTGTAGGTAGGTATTTATACTCTGGTACTCTTGTGAATTGTGTGTTGTGTTTGTAATATTGCACAGAAAAGCTCTCAAATTTATATTACAATAAAAACTTTGGCGAAAGGGTCTTCTTCGCCGCAGGGTACTATGTTACATTTAATAGGGCGAGAGCACTCAGTGTTAATGCACTTTGCGAGTCGTATGCACGCCTACGGGGGTAATGACGTATGTATATATATTTTCCATTCAAATTGTATTACTAGGGTCATTCGTTGGAGCGAAATAACAAATAATATAAATGTAAAAATAGGTTCACAATTTTATAGTTTATTATTTTTCTGTGACTTTGGTTCTGCTACGGATCTCCTCATTTCTGATTTGATCGTGTAGAGAAACTCTGAACATATAGCCCTCTCCATCGCACGCTGAGCGACTCGAATGAGGCCCATAGTCAGCGATCACGTATAGGTAAGTACTGGCAACACGCACTGTTCAAAGACTTTAGTCTTCAGGCACTGAGGGATATTGGACAAAAACGTCTTCCGGAATTTCCCGAACGCTGCCCAACCGAGTTGGATTCGGCGGATGACCTCTTTCTCGAAAATAAAATTTAAATTTTAACACTTAAAAAAAAATATTGTAGACAGTCTGTATACCAAATTTCATTTAAATCGGTTCAGTAGTTGTGGCGTGAAAGCGCGACAGACAGAAAGACAGAATTACTTTCGCATGTATAATATTAGTATGGAGTAAGAATTAATATAAGCCACTTATATTAAACTCTGTAAATTTATAATTTAATGGGAAATATTACCGTTTTTCTATGATTATGATTATGTGAACAACGTTTCAATAATGCAAGCAATTCTTGTCAATTGTATTGTGTAATTTAAATTGAAATTGTAAAAATATTTGCTGTAATAAATGGTAGGCTTATATGTAATTGTATTTTTAATTACAAATTCTCATTATTATAAAATCGTATAAAATTTTAATTCTATTATTTTACCTTTCTTCCGAATACTACATTATGCTCGAAGCTCTGTTACAAGTTGTCTAATTCAGATTAGCTTTATATGGCCAGCTTTTGCTTCCTTTATTTAACACATGCGAATGAAAAAAAATGATTCATTATTATGATAGCTAAATATTAAAATATTCCTTACACATAATATAGAGGAGACTGTCTTTTGACATTGGAAGTAATTTAATAATGGATGAGGAAAAAGTTATATAGTCTATATCTCTCGAAAGGAGTCGGTGTCGGTAATATATGAAGATAAATTAAAGAAAGCTGGCTTTTTACTAAAATATTTAAAAGAGAAAGTTATTATTAGTAAAATACTTACTAATTTGTATATCACAGTTGCATTAAAAATTCTAGTAGTTAAATGATATCCTTACTAATATTTTAAATGTGGAAGTAACTCTGTTTATAGCGCTTTCACGCCAAAACTACTGAACCTATTTAGACTAAATTTTGTACACAGATAGTCAAAATAGGCGTTGTAAGGGATGAAAGTATTGTTGTATATAAAACTTTGAAACGTATTTTTTAGGCTGTCGAATTCGATATATATAAATATAACATTCAAAATTTGTAAAAGTTTTACCCTTAGGGGTGTAAAATAGCAATCCTTACTAATATTGGCTTAAAACTTTAAATAACAGCAGTATCGTCGTGACCACGATCCATGCAACTGGGTCGAAATATCGGCAAAATTAAAAATTAAAAATCGCCATCGTGATATGTACCCGTTCAAATAGTCAATATGTTAATAAACCACGAAAATTTAAGTTTAAAACAATCCTTACTAATGTTATAAATGCAAAAGTGACTGTCTGTTTGTCGGGCTTTCACGCCAAAACTACTGAACCATTTAAATGTAATTTGGTATACAAAGTCTACACTGTAGAGCCTCAGAAAGGCCTTATGCAGTGAAATACTGCAAATAGGTCATTAAAGTGCAACTTATTTGTACCCGATAACACTTTCACGTGGCACAGCTATAGTATTTCGTATTTTATTAGTATTATGTCATTCAGTTCGGTTATGATACTCTTATTTTCAGTTTTTATTAGACACTTTTTCCATTTGAAGCCTTATATATGTCTAATTTTTCTCAGCATAACCTCAATTAAGTATCGGCAATTTAAAATTGATTTATCTATTGTAATACTTGAATAGAATGACGCTGATATTTTAATACTTTTATTATTGACTTATAAACATATCGTGTGTGTATTGTGATTTAGTTATATAAGAGTCTACTTAAACTTAGCAGAATGCGGTCTGTATGTACATTGGGAATTAAATTTCTGTACCGTATATCATTTCGGAAATCAGATCCTTTTCAAAACGCACTTATTTCCATACTCTGGCTTGATATTGAAGTGGTTCTTTGAATTGCAAATGGCCAGGCCTTGGGCGGGTACTATTGAAATGTCAATTTGTTTTCTATTGGGATTTCTTGTTTACTTTTGCTTACTTCGAGACGCTATTCGCTATGCTTTTGTAAGGATTACTGTGGAACAAATTTATTGGCTGCGCAAATGGTTCGTCACAATCGTAAAAAGCTGCAACATGGTTGGTTTTTATTGTTTTCTTCTAAAAGATTTAGAACGAGTTTTAAAGTACTTATTAACAAATTCATAGATCCATATTAATCTCAAATGACGAATTGTAAATAAAAATGCTATGTATTTTTTGTTAATATTAGGAGTTAATGAATAATTTTGTTTTTTGAATTTAAAATTTGGAAACGAGAATGTATAAATTATTTTTATTCCCTATTTTATGAAAAATAGTATATTAAATGACGAGTGGCAAAATGTCGCTTGTGGTTTGTAAATATTATAACTACCTAAGCTTCAAAAGATTTGGGATAAAAACGCTGCACAACTTCGTGACGCTAATCACGCGTTTCAACCGTAAAAATGTTACCCTCATGCGCGTAAAGAAAATTCATTTCAATAATCGTGTTATGAAAATGTATGTATCGTTGTACAAGGTTTCATAAACGCCATTTATCAAGAGCTGAGCTTGCGGCAATCTCATCCGGTAAATGTGGTCGTATCCGGTTTTTATTAGAACCGGGTATTGAGTGGCTTCCGAGAGCCTTTGTGAATTCGTATTTCATGTCCTTTTGTGTGTGGGCTGTCGTCCGCTGTCGAACATAGTTGGAGAGTCTATTTAAAACGAGGGCGTGTGTCCATTGTTCGTATTTTTTGCGATCCCTCAACTTTGGTAAAGTGGGATTAATGCAAGCTCACAAGTATGTATAAAAAACGCATCAATAGCATGTATAGATGTGGGGTGCAATAAAACAGAATATAAAAAACAGTTTTTTTATCGGTAAATTAATATTTATTCATTAGGAAGCCAACGTTATATACAATGTTTATACTTATGCTAAATGTTATTACGTATATACTAAACTTATTTAGCGGAACATATTTGATATCAGTATCACATAAGGTTATGATACTGATATCAAACCTTTTTTTTATGTTCCGCTAAGTATGTCGGTGTGTATACATTGTATATCCCACTTTTGGGCTAACTTGGCATGCAATACAAATATGTTACGTCTACAATTAAACTAAAATATTATTAAATCTAAGTCTTATATTGATAAAAAAAGAATACTGAAAGAAGGGTTGCGAAAAAAAGAAAAAGAAAGTAGCTGTTCATCAGAAATGTTTTTAGTTTACGTTTGAACGATGTGGAGGAGGAGTAGCCAAAATATTTCTATTTTTGCTTTCCTAAATATTTCATTATATTTAACCAATATTCTATTTACTGTAGCATTTACTTATATTTTACGTTATTTACACTACATTTTTATTTTTATTTATTTATTAGGTTTACCAACAGATTTTACACTATACTGAGTTTAAAAGAATAACAAATAAGTATATTTATGGTGAAAATCCAATTACAGGCAAACCAGCATGCGTTTTTAATTATACATGTTGCAAGTTTAAATATAAAACAACTAAACAATGTAAAAATGACATTAGTAAATTACACTGATGTGATGTGAAAGCTACAATGAAAAAGGAAAATCTACATCTAAATTTTGAAAATAAAAAAAAGAATAGAAAGCATACATCATGTGGTTTTTGCACTTCTAAATTGATGCAATAATTTGTTGTAATCATAAAGGGAGTAGTGGATGTCAACACGAGTAGTTTTGAAGAGCTCATTATGCTTGATTATTTGGTACTAATCGTAAAGCATATTAATTATTAATAACTGTTTGTGTGTTTGCCCTAACTGTTACATTTTCGCTAAAGTAAAGTACTCTTCCAAAACGGCTGGGCTGATTTTGGTCATTTATTTTGACTGTATAGTTTCACTGACTTAATGGTTAAGTACTTATATTTCTAAGGAGTACCGCGTTCAATTTATTAAATAGTATTTTTAATTGCTCTTGTTTTTGCCTTTTATAAAACTTCAGTCGTGGCTTCTTGCTATTTTACCAGCTAAGTAAAATAACTGATGATACGATACGATGTTTGGGGTGAAGTCATTATCTAAAGGTAAATATTAGCAATCCCACTTTTGGGCACAGGTAACCTAAGTCAAAGAAGAGAGGGTTCCAGAACATAGATCCACCATGCTGCTCCACTGCGACTTGGCAGGTTACATATACCCCAGAATGGCTCTCGTAATATAACAGGTTTTCTCTCTATGTTTTGGTGGATTCGAATAAATAATCAAGCAAGTAAGATTCTATAAAGAGAAACTATGTGGAGCCTGTCCAAGAGTCGATCCTGCGACTTCTCTGAACAAGAAATCCTTACGTCTAATCAGTAGGTCATCATGGTTCAAGAGGTGAGATAACTGTCAAGCGCTAACCTTAATTAAAAATATTAGTGTAGTGACAATCAATTGTTATTTTTAATTAACAGCCTTTATTAGGCTACATTAACAACACAGCCGAGTGCTTAATGGCGCAACATTATAGACGAGCTTTTGTTATTCACTTAGCAGGGTTTCCATAGAAATGGCAGAGTTGAGAAAATTTTAAAATTAAATTACTTACATAGAGTAGTCGGGGGAGTAAACCAGGGTTTCCATAATGAATGGCAAAATATTTAATTATTTTAAAATTTAATTATGTATTTTTATTAGTAAAGAATTAAACTATGACGATAAAATTGAAGGGGGAAATTGGAGGGGATAAAAATATGTTATTAAAAAAATATCTAATGTTACGATGCTACATAAAAAGTCTACAATTGCTACGTATAGAAAAAGATGTATTTTAATCATTACGTTTATTGGTGATATGAATTATTAAAGAACCATGACCTAGGTTGATAAATGGGATGATATAATCATCGAAATTATAAAAACGTCAAATTGTCAAAAATGCAAATTGACTCTTACGAAGAGGCCATCGATGTATATTATCGAGACGTATGTATCTTTCAAATGAATATTTCATTTTTTGTATATCCTCTTTGTTTTCCTATCTATAGTTGTAACTATTTACTCATATTCTAGCTTTTTATAGCAATAACTGGACAGCATAGCTTTAGCACATAGCAAAGCTTTCGCTAATTATCTATAAAGACTCACTGTCTGTATGTTTGTAGATATACTACAAAGTCTCCATATAAAAATACGTCGAGCCAGACCGAACTAATTTCTTAAAAACAGTATTTTTTTTGCATAAGAATTTTGCAAAATTGGAATAGTTAAATATACTCCTAATTCTGTAGTTTCGTGTATATCGTCTAAATATCTTTTTTTCATTTATAGGTTTTCTCGATTCATGACATGTTTTGTAATGTATTTTTCGGATTTTTATTTACCATGTTTTATTTCCGATGTTATTTTGTTCATGACAAATTATTGTGAAGATTTCAAAGAATGTTTTTAATATATAATAGCACCTTTACAATTGGTGGCGCGCGACTCGTCCATACAAAGCGTGATTGCAATGCATACCGCACATTAGCGAGTCCTTTATAAAACGCGGTTATTTGATAAACCACAATGGGAAGCCATGATTATGAGTGTGTAATCAAAAGATGAAAGGTAGCTCCAGAATTTGTACGGGAAATACTAAATATAAAGTTACAAAAAAATCTTACTCATTAAAACGTTGCGAACAGGCTGTATGTTTAAAAAACCCTCGGTGTTTACTTTCGCACACTGTAAGCTCTGTTTGTAAAACAGAACTCTTCTATTCCTTTTTTTTACACAAATAAACCGTACATTTGGGTAAACTGAGGTAAAAGCCCGCTGAGCTGAGTGAGTTGCTTTCTAAATCCGACAGCGTATTAAATGAACTATTAATACCATTGTAATGTTTTATATTATAAATATACATTTAAAAGATACCTTGCGAAGTGCATTGATATTAAAAAATTAAATTTCATTCAATTGTACACATGGAAAGCCGTTCGTAAATTACACTGTATAAATCGAGATATAATGACATTTTGCGGTGCCATAGCGTCATTTTTTTTAGATTTGTATATAAGTTTCTACTACAAAAAAATGTTGAATATTCTGGAATTTGCTGTGTCCTTAAGTAGAATATTAAAAATTGTGGATTGTATGATTATTCGTCAAAAGCAACACAACACATGGGTGCTATCTGTTGCCTCTGTGAGTGATAATCGTCAGTTTCTCATGATAAAGTCGTTGATTCCGTACCTGGTTCAGATCTGTAACTATACTAACATGTTATTGTTAATACAGTAGTAATTACTCACTACAACTACGCTAGGTAATACAGGCTTCGCTGGCACAGTGGTGCGAGAACTCGCTTTGCTAACAGAGGTCCCGGGTTCGCTCTCTCTGTAGAGCAAGTTTAGGGAATTGTATTTTCTGTAAGTCATCAGAGTATGAAGTGGTGGCAGGCTTCGGCCTTGGCAAGTTACTACCGTACCAGCAAACACCTGCCCACAAACAAGAAAATTGTGTTCCGGTACGATGTTGTGTAGGAACCATAAGAGGTTAATTGCCAGATTAGTGCACTTCCATCTTAGACTGTATCATTACTTACCATCAGATGTGATCGCAGTCAAGCGCTGACCTATCAGCAGTAGAAAAGCTCATCCATTGATGAAAGATGTTAATGTATAAAATAAAATTAAAAATGCGAGCGTACAAAGTACACATGTTATATGTGAATCGTCTTTGGCAAACTAATTTTAACTTGTTTATATTTATACAAACCTAAACCTTTAGATTTCCAAAACTTAGAAAGAGGGAAAAATTTAATTGTCATTAAAATATTTAGTGTCGAAAATTAATACAAATAATTTAGTGCAATCTCAAATGACACATTAAAAATTAAAATGCCACGTGATTTTTGTCAATATTAGAAATATTTTACGAAAAATAGTATATTAAATTATGAAATGACGAGTGGCAAATTAAAATGCCACATGTTATTTGTAAATATCACCACCACCTAACCTTCAAACAAATTAGATTAGCTGCAGATCTTCGTGACGCTAACCAGGTGTTTCATCAGTAAAAATTAAGCCCTCATGCGCTTAAAGAAGTTTAACATCAAAAATATAAAAATGACAGAATGATGGAAAGATATAAATGTATTCAGTTTTTAAAAGCGTTTAGTGTTTATATAAGATGTTATCACTAAAGTATATATAGTTACCAGTTAGGAGCAGTGTAGACAACTGCTAATACCCAAAGTTTCTAGAGGATGTGAGCTAGAAACTTCGAATATTGCATGTTGTGTCCGTTTTACAGTGACTATAGCTGTTAAACTAGCAACGATATTTGTTAAAACCTTAATACTAGAGCTGAAATAATTTTATTGTAATGGCAACAGAGTTTATCAAAGGCTTTTTAGGAGACTTATGAAAGGTTTTTTGCAAAATTGCATTATATTTATTTATTTTACGTTCTGGACATCTACGTGACCTTACACTATCTTCGGCCTGACATTTACTTACTCTATTTATTAATTTATATTTAAGGATTTTAGGGTAGGATATTTTAAAAAATACTAGTTTGTGTAAGAACCATAGTTAAAAAGTTTAAAGTTGCTAGCGCCATCTAGTAAGAACTTCTTTAACTACGTATAAAGACTTTAAAGCTTTTACGTGAGCTTTCATAGAGATAGGGTTATACGGTGTAATTTTACATAAATTAGATTATTAGTAGTTTTAATTCAGTTAAATAAGCTAATATTTCAATTGCAAAACTGTATTAACATCATGTGTCAATATGTCTCTTAATGAATTTAAATCTTTTAAAAGAAATTAGAAGAAAACTAATTGAGAAATCATTCTATAATTTAAAAAATACTTTGAAGACAAAAATGCGTGGGAGTGAATGAATTTCTCTATATGTATATAGATATAGAATTAACTTAAAAGGCGGGAAGGAACCCTCGTAACTTTAAATAGTAAGCCGTTATTTAATGTTATCATCAGTCATTCATTTAAATGTAAGTAGCAGCCCATTAACGTCCCACTGCTGGGCACAGGCCTCCTCACACCGAAGAACGAGGGTTTTTAGAGCACAGACCCATCACGCTGCCCCACTGCGGATTGGCAGGCATACACAAGTACATTCTCTATTCCTTCACTCGCATAGTTCGATGTGACGGGACTCCGACACGATCGGAGAGAGATCAGGCGCAGGACCGACGGCTTAACGTGCTCTCCGAGGCACGGGGGTGCAGCACACCACCAACTTCCCAACTTCGGGCAAATATTGAGAAAATCTTAATAGAAAACTCAATATCGATTTTGAATTAGCCCGACCCGGGACTCGAACCCAGGACCTCATGTCTGTAGTCAAACATGCTAACCACTAGACCAGTGAGGCTGTTCATTTAAATAATATATAGAAAAAACGATATTTGACGATTCAAAAGTGCTGTAATAGGCCTACTTGAATAAAGATATTCTAGAATTTGAACTGGAAACGGTCTATTTTAGCTACGTTGAATTAGTTTAGAGGTTTAGAAGTTCACTTTGGATTATTAGAAATGTACTATTTACTTATATTCAAGATAGAAGTGACTCAATTAATTGCCTCCGACTGATCTATAGCGGTAAACATACATAAACATTACATTAGCGTAAGACAGTAAGGCAAGATCAAAGTTAACTAAAATTTTACGTCTCACCGTCACGTTTCTGTGTTGTTGTAGCATTTAAATAATTTATTTGATTTCCGCTCATCCATTCTCTGCCATCGTGAAGGCTTAAGTCTTTAATTAAGCCTCAATAAAGATTAATTCGTTTCCATTTAATTTAGCGCGTGGGTATTTTTGGCAACATGTTTTATTAAGAACCTGATGTTGATCTTGTAAGAGATGTTTAAATTCGTTAAAGATTTTTTTATATCTACTTGTTTTTCAATTCCTATTATTAGTTCACACTCTCCTTATATGTATTTTCCTTATATAAATTATCAGTGTGTGATACAATGAGATATAGTGCATCCAAATATTAATTCTTGAAGCCTTTTTTAAACTATAAAATAACTGTATATTTTTTAGTTAAAAAAAAACTAAAAGGTTTTATCTATGTAATGAAGCTTAAGAAGTTCTTGCTTAGAAGAGGTAAGAATTGACTTAAATAAATATATTGTTATTACTTCACCTAATCTTAAAACTTCGCCAACTACCTAATGGGCACTGATGGATGATTGTAATAAGAAGAATAGAACATATGTTTTATATAATATGTTGTAAAAAAGTTAAAAAGCGTTAGTGAGCTTTTAATCTTTACTACCTTCATAAAGGAGTCGCCACACTGATGAATGCATATCGGATTTAATATTCTTGCCACATCAAGGAATCATGCGCGAATATCTTGAATTGATCATCAGCGTTCAACAAAATGATTTTCAGTATACGTTAACGATACGGGAACGACAATGCTATTTTGTGTAGTCCTATTGTTTATCTTTATTTGTATTGGTAAAATATTAAGGTATAAAATAAATAGACGAAGGCGAGGTTAATAATATGAAATACAACCATTTTTTTGTTTCATATTTATTAATTTAAATGCCATTTATATAATTATAATTTTGCATAACTTGTTGTCATTAATTAAAGAAGAAGACTGTTATATTAAATAATGAATTTAAAAAATAGGCGAAATGAGTTGAATATAACTCTCGCTTCCTTAGTCAATTTTACTCGAGCAAACTTTACATATCCAAGCGCTTCACCTCAATCTCGTTCATACATAGCATCACACCTCATTCCCATAGGGGTAGGCAGAGACAACATCCTTCCACTTGCCACGATCCTTGCATATCTCTTTCGCCTCTTTCATTTTCATTAAACCTTTCATACAGGTTCTTCGGTTAAAAGTACTTGGCCCTTATTTAAAATGTCCTGGATTTGATCCAGGAACGTTCGCCTTGGTCTTCCCCTTGCAACTTTCGCATTCACTCTTAACTCATAAATCCTTTTTGTCAGTCTCCTTTCATTCATTCTCTCTACATGCCCAAACCATCTAAGCATACCTTTCTCAATTTTAGTCACTACGTCTTCTTTTATACCACAACGTTCTCTTATCACACTATTTCTTACTCTGTCACTCAGTTTTAATCCACTCATGCTTCTCAACGCTCTCATCTCTACCGCATTTATTTTACTTTTGTGATTCTTCTGCCATACCCAACTTTCACTACTATACATAAGTGTTGGCACCAACACTCCTGCATGCATAGCTAGTCTGGCCCTTTGAGACACCATCTGGCTATTCATAAAGGCGCGAAGGGCACCATTTACGATATTCCCTGCATTCACTCTCCTTTCAATATCACTTTCACATATACCCACAAAATAAAGTGCTCAGAGCGCGTAATGACGGTTTTACTTAAAAATCTTTATTTCCATCGCGAAATGGAGCAGTTTTAATGTTTCCAAGGTTATTAAGGCATGGCTGGGAGGAATTTTCGTTACGCATTACAAGGGGCACGTATGTGTGAATACGCATAATTATCTTAGCTGTTTACTTTATTAGTTTCACTTTACTTAGAAAGAAATACTACAATACTTTTATATTCCTTGAATTAACATTTAAATTAAAGCATTTAAGACAGTATACACTGATACATACTCTCCTATTTTTTAAACTAAGACTTCTTAACACTCGTTTGACTTATCAGTAAGCTGTTAAATGCGTGATGAGAGTGTTATTAGGCGAAGTGAACGGAATTTGAGAGGAAGAGATAATTTAGTGTATATAGCAAGAGAGAGTAACGTTTCATAGTTAGTATACACTAGATTGATAAAAGGTGGTGATATATTCATCAAAGACACCAAAATATCATTAATGTAAGTTGATTGTCGCTACGTAGGAAGTATTATAGAATTTAATACAATTTAAGCCAAAGCCAAACGGCCGTGTACATGACGCAGCCACACATCAATTTTTTAATTTGCCTTTTCTGCAACAAATCGTTGAGGCTTATTGATTTCTTACAATGTAGGTAGTTTCATTTTATCTCATGCTTGTAAAACTGACAGCATAATGCCGTGTCGTCGTTTATAAAAACACAAATACAGGCACATTAATCGCCGACATTATTCACGGCTTCAGGTGACCGCAGCATCGCTCTTGTCAGTCACCTGTCGTGTGTCGATTAATCTCTCTAATACCAGATTTGTGGCTAATGGTACACCGGATTTCATCCGACGGATATTTACCGCCGAGTCTTTGTGGCTTTTTTATGGACAGGAAAGTTGAATATTAATTTTTATTAAGAAAGTAAAAGTCGTCAATTCTAATGGGCTTTAATTATTAAGTTATCTACTGTTACAAAATATTGTATGTAATCTTCGTCGTTCATTGTTGTCATTGAATTGGAATTCTGACGTTTTCTGTTTTAAAGCATGTGTGTATTTTAATTGACTAATAATACAAATTTTAGTCATCATCTAGCTGTGTATTATATTTTATTTTTGACAAAGATTGATAAAAAATTTAACTATACAATTGAATTAAACATTCACGACATATACTCGTATATCACGGAACGCAACAAAAAAATTTTTTTGGTATTTATTTATTTATGCACCGTTAATGTTACACTTAAAATACGAAATAAAATTTAGTACAAAATAGACACCTTATCCTTTAAGATAACAAGTAATGTAAAGATGCAATATTTTCTATATACGTATTTGAGACAAAATATGTATATCATACATATACTTACTAAAATAACATTATATTCGTACATATAACCTTAGATACATATATTTAATGTGTTAATAGCAATATTTTTTATTGAAACTTTAAGGTTAGCGATTTTGAAAGGAACAGCCTTTTCTATCATGCATTTTCTGTTAAAGTGAAAGTAAACGTGTATGTTTTAATTTAAACTTGTTTTTGTAATAATTTAGCGAATTAATATGTTCGTTATTTAGCAATTGTTTTGAATTTTAAGTATTAATGTAGGGATCTATTATAAAGTAAACAAATATTACACTGTAACTGAATATTGGCCTGACGCCGGAATTATTCAAAACACTTGGAGCACACATCTCTAATTATTCTCACGAAAAGTATGTCTAATTAACACAGATGGTAATAACGCCCCATTTAGCTCTGAGGCTTTAGTTATTATGCTAATATATGTAACCAAAGCGTAAAATGTAATACTGTATTTTAAAGTAGCGTTTCGTATTTTAATTAATAAAAGTCTGACTACCTGTGCTTTAATATTCTGATAAATATCATATACTAGACTTGAAAATATATTACAATGTTTTTCTGGTAAAAGGTAAAAGTAGGGCTAAACCAATCACCTTCTATGTAAAGGTAGGTTTCGCATTTATTAGACTAACGTATTAGATAAAGCAGAAATAGAATAATGATATTCAATTTATGCGTCTCATGATCCTTAGATAACACTAATGAACACGGTCAGGTAAGTAGCAGCCCATTAACGTTACACTTCTGGGCACAGGCCTCGCTCATATGAGGGAGGGTTTAGAGCCTAGACCTACCACGCTGCTCCACTGCGGGTTGGCAGGCATAGTTCACAAGTGCACTCTCTATTCTTTCACTCTTATAGTCCGATGTGACGGGAATCTGACACGATCAGAGAGAGATCGGGCGCAGGACCGAAGGGTTAACGTGCTTTCCGAGATACTGGGGTGGAGCACACCACCAACTTCCCAACTTCGGGCATAAATTGAGAAAATCTTAATAGAAGCCTCAATATCGATTTTTGAATTGGATCGAACCCGGGACTCGAACCTAGGACCTCATGTTTGTAGTCGAACACGCAAACCTCCATCTAACTAGTAGACACCGATGTTTCAAACGAATTCTCCGTCATTAGGTTACACTAACGATATTAATCAGACGAGTGTTATGTTAACATTAAACAAGATTTTAGATTCGAAAGTCATTAAATATTATAGTGTGAAAAATAGAGTACCTTACAATGACTACCACTTTCATACTAACAATGTCGTTGTAAGAAAATTAGTATGACCATCAAGTAATTTGAAAAGTCATATCGTACCGTGGTGGGTCATCTCATTATGCTAATGTGTAAGTGAATCGCAAAATCTAAAGCAAATTCCGTTAACCTAATACTTTCCCTTACATTTTACCCTTGTAAAGTAAATTGGATGAAA
The DNA here is from genome assembly GCA_015832385.1 of Elymnias hypermnestra. Classification (NCBI taxonomy): domain Eukaryota; kingdom Metazoa; phylum Arthropoda; class Insecta; order Lepidoptera; family Nymphalidae; genus Elymnias; species Elymnias hypermnestra. The sequence continues at coordinate 4,691,268 of JACTOM010000933.1, forward strand.
CAGAACCCAGACTTATCAAGGAAATTGAATTAAATAAAATAAAACAGGAGCATTCTCTACCCTTCTAATGCACCGAACAAAGAATTACATTAACTCTAAGCTAGTCTTAAGCCGTGTACACACGCGAATGGCGCAGCTGACTCATAATTGTAGAAATTCTAATGTCTTTATGCACTTACTAGGTGTCGCTTATGAGCTTAAATATAACCTTATACGTTCAGCAAATTTTCCTAGTTATTTTGTTATCTCTTATTAAGTGCGTGCGTGCAAAGTACACATGTCCGAAGTGAAACTTCTTTGGCAAACAAATTTTTAAGTCTTGTTTATATTTATTCAAATCTAAAACTTAAATTTCCGAGACTTTGAGAGAGGGTAAAAGGAAGTTATGTAAGTAACTCAATGAATTTAATTGTCATTAAAATATTAAAACTGTCAAAAGTTAATACAAATAATTTATTAAAATCTCAAATGACGCATTCTTAATAAAAATGCCACGCGGGTTTTTTTTCAGTATTTTGGTTTTGAATTTAAAATTTAGAAAAGGGAATTTATTAAATATTTATATTTTATGAAAAATAGTATATTAAATGACGAGTGGCAAATCAAAATGCCATATCTTATTTGTAGATGTTAAAACCACCTAACCTTCAATCGAATTAGCATAAAAAATGCTGCACCTCTTCGTGACGCTAATCAAGCGTTTCACTTTCATAATAATTTTACCTTCATACGCCTAAGAAGTTTTACTTCAAAAACTAACGAAATAAAAATATTAATAAAGGAATTAAGTGATACAATGAATATTTTATTAGCGCTCATTGTTGCTCTATTTTTTTTATTTATTCATAATTGTAATTAATAATTGCAATAAATAAGTATAAATGTTTGGCTTCGTCGGAGTAAAATTGACTACAACCTCTTTATAAAATCAATGACTTTGTCATTAAAATAAACACAGCATTTCGATGACAGTTAAAATTAAATCTTTTGAGTTACATGGTACATATAATAAATATAATTGTGGGTACAGGAATTCTATCGCTATTTGAACAAAAATCTGAAACTTTAACTATATAGAATTATAAAAGATAATCAGTCTTTTGTTTCTTAATAGAATTCAAGAAACCGTTAACTATGTACATGTTAGTTAAATTCTCCCCTAAGGTTAACAATTATCAACAGCTGTTGTTAACTGGCGCCCATCACTGACCGTTCAACGGATTCTTTAAATGAGGGTAAATAAGTATTTGAATTCCTTCTTTATTTTACAAGATCTATATGAATAACTATAAATGGTGTGACCATTATTAAACTCAAATCAACAGCTTTCCATAAATTACATATTACGAAAGTATTAATAATTTGTATAAGTAGATACAAATTATTAAATTTTATCCCTGTCACTATTTAATTTTGTACTGGTTTATCGCCTAAATGGCTAAACCAATTTTATAGACTTCACTGGCAGATAAATGATATTATTAGGAGATTTCTAGCTACTTTATTTTAGTTAAATACGGGTTGTGAAAAAACAAATTAAAACCAATAACTATTCGCTCAATTGTCATCAAATACCGCATATATTTTTGTTTCGCGAAGTAGTCTTTCATTAAAAACGAGTTCCCCAATATATATTTCCAGGAATGAGAACTATTTGCATGTGTGGTAATCCATAATACATTGACAGATACATATATGTAGTTAAAATTTAAAATATGTATAAATTGGAAATAAGGCTTACGTTTTGATAGCATTGTCAATTCGTATTTAATTCGAGTACCAATACAATTCGTATGAAAATAAAATGCAAAAACAATGTTTTAAAAACGTAATCCTCTTTATCTGATAGTTCAAAAAATAAACTGCAATATAATAAATTTAAAAGACCAACTTCAATCATGAAAATTAAACAAGTGACAAGTTGTATTTGCAGTACATAACAGGTAGGGATGTCACATTCACTTTCAAAATATGTTTAATTTATGATTAAAGTAAAATCGTATGATATACTTTTTTTTTTATAGGAAAAGATTTTTAATTATTTTATTTTACGTATATTACTTCTGCAGCAATTTGTTTTTCTTCTTAACTCTGTAATCGATGATAAAATTTTATCAATTCAATATTTTTGGGTGTACGTATACAATTTAAAATAGTTCTATTTATTAAGAATTATACAATCAAAGTTAGATGTATAAATCAGTTCGTATTGAGCGTGTGTATCACTTAAATAATATACATGTCGGAGTGCTATAGTCTGTGGAACGCTGGCGCCATCTGTCTATCGGTGTGGGGTAGTCAATAAGTGACAATCTGGCGCGCTTCTCCCCAATTCGGGTGACGGCCCGCCGGTGAGGTCGACTTTTGAAACTGTCGCGTTCTTAGCTATTATTATTAATGAGTGTGTGTAAATTGTTATCAGGAACATCAATTGATTGAACAATATAATATGAGTTAATTAATAAAGTGTTTGATTACCCATCAACGCAATCACAGTATGGAAATTAAATTATTGATGCCATTAAGGACGATGCCGGCGGAGAACCCTACGCCCCTACGCTTTATGTTCCTTTCTCTCTTATTCTCCGACATATATGTCGAATTTCAAATCAACTGGGTGAACAGTTTTTTGAAATCTGCTGACTCAGTGATTGAGTGTTCGTTTATAAATTCCAATTACGTAGGAACATGGGTAACCCAACTTTTAGTGACCGCCTACATCGTAAAATATATCTCGTATTATCAAATACCAACTCATATTGACTAACAAATTTTATTCTCTTAACTATTTCAATATACACAACTTGCGCTATACTAATAATTACTCCAATATTTGAATTAAGACAACTACTCTACGAAACGCAGTTCGATAGACTATCTTAACAAAATTGTTCCGTTCGTTTTTGTTACCTCGCATTGCATAACATTTCATAATATTGCACAATGCAATTCCCAACATCTAACTATCGATAGTCTAACAGTCGATAGTTGACTATGCAACTACTGGATAAGTGCAATAGATTAAGTCATTAAAATTACTACCACAATAATATATGCAAAAATTAACAAGCAATACACACATACAGATAATGTATTATAAGAGACATATACACATTGAAACATATAATTGTTGTATATTATGAAGATAATGTTCTTACAAACGGCGCTTGAATATATTATATCGACGCTGGAAAGTAAATGGAATATATTATTTAACAAACTTTAGGATGATGCTGCTGCAATGCTTGTCAGTGAGATGGAATGCAATTTGCTTTTTCTGCGAGGTCATCATGTTTTTGTAGGAGGCAATGGAGCGATAACCGGAAGCTGCAGTACCACTTCCCTTCAGAGGAGGAGGCTAGGCGGCAGAAGGCGTCTTTACGAACGCTTCTTGTTTCCTCTTTGAACATCCTTAGTCGGTTTCATCACAGAGTGTCAGGGCGAATACGTAAGGTCCTTAACACTCCCAATTAAGGATGAGGAGGATGTCGCTGAGTTTTAGTTGATATTATGGCTTTTATCCGGCGAGTTTCACACTGCTTGCCACGTGGCAGGGGTGCGTAAAAGCATTTCTCAGCTGAAAAAACCAATGATGTAAGTTAAAGTAGATCTTTTTAACAACAAAATATAAAATTAATGTCAAAATTCATAACTATATCCATAAAAATCGATAGATACAAATGTTATCATTATTGCTTTTAAGAAAAGTTTTTCTGTTCTGATTTGCTGGTCACGTGTTTACTTTCTAGGGTCAATATTTAAGGACACACATCAGAAGAAACAAGAGATGTATAAAAACAACTTAATCAGCGAATAGTATAGATTTAATTATTATTGGAAAGTCAGCCCTATTATAGCTACACTACAATAAAGCACTCGAACCACGTGCGGGCACTACATGTCTAATGGAAAACATGATGCATACCGGAAGTTTCAATTGCTTTATTAAACCTTTTTACGTTCAAATTAATATGAATTTCTCTGTCTGTACAGTCCCTTTTGTTTGTGACGTCCATTGACTTTTTAATTATAGAATTGATGTGTCAATAAAATGTATTCAATTACGTTACGTTCAAATATTTACATTGGCATTGTTATGATTTCATATGCCTCGTTTTATTGTTCATGAATGTTTTGTTTCATAAATAATTTAGGTACATAGAATTCTTAATTTCAATACAAATACTGAAATTAGACAAATACATGGTACTAGCTGATTAGCGTATCTCTGTCTGCATTTCGTAAGATGGAATCAAATTTGGTAAGCATAAAAAGGGTTATAGTGAGACAATCTTAAAATAAATAAATTTCTTGGGAATGTATACTATTTTAAGGCTGGGATGAAATAATTCTATACCGTTTACAGTTACTGTTTTTATAATAGTTTACGTAGTAAATAAATGCGGTAGAGATGAGAGCGTTGAGAAGTATGAGTGGATTGAAACTATGTGACAAAGTAAGAAATAGTGTAATAAGAGAACCATGTGGTATGATAGAAGATGTAGTGACTAAAATTGAGAAAGGTATGCTTAGATGGTTTGGGCATGTAGAGAGAATGAATGAAAGGAGACTGACAAAAAGGATTTATGAGTCAAGAGTGAATGCGAAAGTTGGAAGGGGAAGACCAAGGCGAACGTTCCTGGACCAAATCCAGGACATTTTAAATAACGGCCAGGTCAAGAGTACTCTAAACCGACGAACTTGTATGAAAGGTTTAATGAGAAGGAGATATGCAGGGATCGTGGCAAGTGGAAGGACGTGGTCTCTGCATACCCCAATGGGATCGTGGCGTGATGTTATGTATGTATGTACGTAGTGATACTAAATTGATGATTAGAAGTTCAAAAAGCATTATATGCAATATTGCTTTATGAAAGGAACTTTTTCAATAACGAAACAGATCTTCAATATTAGAAAACTCCTCGTACAATGTTTTTATCGAATGCGCGTCATTTAATATGATTTGTAAAAGACGGGACAATACCCCTAATGTTTTATCTATACTTTAGGGGCTTTTCACATTTTGACAATATCATTATTAAATATTTATACTTTATGCGTTGGTTTATATAGCGATATATAACGAACTGAATCACAAATGTTCATAAATTATTAAAAACAATAAGTACTTGTACCAGCTTTTTGATGCACCCTGGTAAATGTCGATAACATAAAGTTATGATAGAAGACTTTGCCTGCATAATTTTAATACCTACATGAAAGGAAGGAGCTGTATTTATTAAGCTGCATTATTATGCTAAAATGACATAACCTTTACCACTAAAATTAAAGGCTATTAACATTCCATTGCTAGACACAGGCTGCTTAATTTGCAATAGTACCCCTATTGGTTGGATTTTGGAGCTTAAACCCACCACACTTACAAAATATTTGCTCACGGGAAATGCTAGTAGCTATAACAAAAACAATAACTTAATAAAAACTGTTATATTAATAAGAAAATATTCGAATTACACAGTTTTCTAACTTTACAACGTACATAATTTGATAGACATATATATTTTTAAGTGACTCAATTATATTAAGTGTTCTATGTACGAGAACTTTATTTATTTATTAAGGCAGCCAAAACAGGTCAAAATATTTGATGTTATTAAGTAATGATATGTAAATGTATATACCTTATTGAGACCATATATCATCGCAGAGCATAACATTATTGTTTTTAATTTTTACCAAGAGACGATCAAATAGTTTTATTTTTTAAGTATTAGTAGATAAGTGTTAGTCTATTAGTAGGATTTTATTGATACATATCTTCGTTATATTCATTTAATTACAAAGTTTATATCTATATTTAGATTAGCAAATTCGTTATATGTCCGACACATCCGGAGTAAGGGGTTGTAATAAGTGTTGTTATTTTTAAAAACGACCAGAGGAAATATATTGTATGAACTAAAACTTGAAATTCTTATATTAATATCTACATTTAAGTTTAAAGTCTATTCAAATATATCCCACTTAGTAGAAATAAATGTGGAAAGCCTCTAATGCACCGACTCGCACCCCGTACAGTGAATTATAGAAATTGTTGTGGCGTAACAGAATGAATTTGCAAACTTTTTGACAAACGACTAAGTTATATAGTTACATCTGTATTTGTTTTACGATTTTGTGTTGTATAACGAATTCAGATGATTCCCATAAGACTTAAATACATTTCTTAGATTACTTGATACTTCACGAATTAAAGGAGTCATTTAAATAATAATAAAAAGGTTTAATTTCATTAGAATTAAGAATTACTTAAAACTAGATTTATTTGAAAACATTTTTAAAATTATTTATTCGAATAATTTGTATATAATAGCTTTTATCGTATTGAGGAATAATTTAACATTAGACTTAAAAGATTTGTTTAGACATTGATTGAAATGTGATAATAATTTGGGACAATAAATTTTATGACGCTATTATTCACTAGATTGAATAAATAATACGTGACATTTGATTGTATTACGACAATATTTCAAGCTTTGCATATCGCAGTAGACAGAACATGTATCTGTTTTTTTGCGATTAAAGTGATTGACTAAATTTAAAAATCAGAATAATCAATTCAATTGCATCTATAACAGTTCTGTCGTGATCGTGTTTTGACAAATATTGGCAAAGTACAACATATTTTCACTGTGCTATTTACCCGTAAATATGTTATGAAATCAAAATTAGATTAATTCCTTTTATGCCGATTTAGAAGTAAGACCTAATAAGCCTGTTTTAGAAGTCCTTCTTTCTTTACGTACATAATTTTATTATTATCTGTATAAGATGTATATCAATATTGCTTTACTTTAGTGAAGCAATATTCCATACAAAATATAAATAAAAAATATCATTAATATAAATTGCGTATCTAAAAAACAAACAACGTCTGCTGTACCAAAATTCTAATAAGGAAAAGGGAACTAAGTCTCGGGAGAAATATAGGAGCATTTATTATCTCGTGATCTATCTGCTATAGAGAAAATGGATAATATTTTAGATCTCTTACATTCCATTTACCTTCTTTGTGGGGTAGATGTAATTTGGATTATGGTATCTCTTCATACTGACATGCATTAAAATATAAAGACTTACAGTTTCCTTGAGTTCAAGCGTGTATTAATTTTTGATTGGAGAGTAATTTATGAAGCGATACATCAAAAATACTCGATATATACGTTGGCGAAGCGTCGCCACGTCCCATTTCTTCCCTTTCCGTTCTGTAATTCACCATCTCTCTTTCAGCAGCTACCTATAAGTGTATAATACGGTGTTTTGTTTACTAAGACTTGTAACGTCAGTAAAACATTTTTATTTTACTTTATATTTTATACATTGTTACGTTCCGCCTGAGCCGAGCGTGCAACAAGCGATAGAGAGGCGCGATCTGCATGATTCTATTCCATCGATAGTTAATTACAACAGCAATATTTCACCAGCGTTTCCTTATGACGTTATCACGTAAAATTATTGTGCATAAATCGACATGACAGACAACCAATTTTTTTAACAAACTATATAATTTAATTTAATAATATCATACAAATTCATATTTTTTTAAAATTTGTTATAGATGAAACTTAATGTTAACACACTATTGAAATATAATTTCTATATTTCTATTTATCAAATTATACAGCGTCGTCTATTGATAGCTTTAAATGTTTCTTTCTATGTAATCAGTTTAAATAGTTTCTACTAGATGTCGTAGTAAGTGCTTTTAATTTTTTTTACTTTTACTTGTTTTTTTTTTAAACTTGGAAGTTTTCTGTTTGTTACTCTATGGGACAAACAATTATTTCGTTAATTATATATTGAATCAAAATAGATAAACAAATAAAACATAATAAAAAATTAATATCAATTTGTTTATAATCAAAGTTTTCCTCTCATATTTACTATTAGCTATTTAATTACAATCTTATTTTTATTTACTTTACTTAATTGGCAAAACGTTTTCAATAATTGTTTACAATTTGAGATCGTACCAAAAATTTATATCGCAAATGTCGATTAATAACTTTACCAATTAGGAGATATTATTGACTTTTGGAAGGTACAGTAAAAGTTGGAGCTTTGACCCTCTAATCCTCTAAGCAATTTTACAATCCCTATTGGAGTGAATAGGTTTGATAATTGCTATGGATCTACGATTGTCATTAAAAGATTGAAAGATTACTTGTTCGCTTGCTTGGGGTAAGAGTTTCGTTGCAGAAGATTTATCTTATTAGTTTAATGGTGCGTCCAAGGGAGGAGGGTTCCTGTCAATTGTCAAATCCGAATTTTTCATCACAGTAGGAGGAAAAATTTCGAATTCTTGTTACTACACACTATACAGTGTAAACTTAATATACGAGCGATTATATAATGAATTTATGGATTATATGAATTTTTAGAAAAGAGATTTAAATTATGAAATTCATTTATCAAAAGCTCTTTATCATTGTAAAATATAGATTAAACGTATTATTGCCCTTATTTAACTATAACGTATCCTATCAATCACTCCCACTCAATTTTACATTTAATTAGTAATTTAGGTTGAATTCTAGTTCATCTGTTAAGACATAAATTTAAATTAAGACAGTTATTGTTGTTAAACGAATTGTAGTCTAATCTATCCTTTATATATAAACAAATATTTTTTTAAGTCCCTTCAGCTTCGTTGTATAGGATTTATGCAATATAATAACTATGTTTTAAATTTAGGAATCCAAACTCATACCCAAACAGAAGGAGATACGTAATGTTTTTGAATTACCTTAAAATAGGAAATATAAAACCTGTAAAGCCACCTATTTTACCTAAATTCATTGAAAGAAAGCTTTGGGAACCTTTTACAAGAGATGTCAATAGATAACTCTGTACATTTTTTTGCAAATACGATTTTTCATAAAACTATTACCACCACATGTTTTCCACTACTTGTTCAAAAAAAAGTATAATAAATACTATGAACTGATTGTGGAACTATACAATATAAATAATTATATAAAGTTTTTTCAGAAATTTTACTGTAATTTTGTTTAAGTGTAACTAAAAGAATTAATTAATGTATAAATTATTTAAATCTATAAAGTTATGCTTCTAAATAAAATATTATCGATACTTTATTTGAATTTAAAAAATATAACTAATAAGTTTAAATCAATGACATTCTGTGGCACCACAGGGTCGTGTTTGTCGATTTGAAAAAGTGGACTATAATATATTATACAGTGTCTGTATCGAAAATTAAGAAGAATTATTCACCCAAAGCAATTATCATATTTACTTTAGGTATATTGCAGCCCGTACCTAACACATTATGCTTTAAATTGCCTAAAAATATCAAGCTAACTTAAATATATTATTGTAAATATGATATCTATCATCTCACGTAATAAATAAAACTGCTTATGACATCCGGCTTTCGTTTTACGATTGCCAACATTCGCGAAATGTTAGGGGAGGTTGGGGCTTATTGGAAAAGTTTTAACTAGATTACGTTTGATTAGATGGAACGCATAATGAAACTCAGACAGACCGATGCTCCCTAAATAACTTGTGTTACTTGTTATTTCGTACCATATTCTTTTTATATTTTCACTGACACTAGAACTTCTTTAGTTCCCGATCCTGTGGGAATATGGGGCAGAATAACGGCTTAGATATTGTTAAGGTATTTCTGCATTTGGTTAAAGATTTTATTTTAACAGTAAAGTTTCCGTTCACGGTAATCTGGTGGAAACCGTATTTAGTAGCCGTGAACGTTGCGAAAGGTGTCGCTTACACAGCGTACTTACTTACACAGCGTATACTTCAGGTTATTTATTGTTGTTTACTAAAATTTGAACCCAAAGAGTTTTATTTATATCCAAAATTATATTAATATTTCATTAATAATTATATTTAATCAAACAACACGTTAACTAAACTGTTAAAAGCATTTACTTTCATAACTTCAGTGTTTGTTTTCTTTGTAAGTTTTATAAACTTTATAAATTAACATTATTCATTCCGAAATTAGGTAAAGTAAGGTACGTAGCAGCCCATTTACGTCCCACTGCTGGGCGCAGGCCTCCTCACTCCAAGGAGCGAGGGTTTTTAGAGCATAGACCCACCACGCTGCTTCACTGTGGATTGGCAGGCATAGTACACAAGTGTACTCTCTATTCCTTCACTCTCATAGTCGGCAAGAGAGAGACGACCGGAGAGAGATCAGGAAAATATGTATTGTTCCCGAAAATCCCGATTACACGCCTCATAAATTCTCCAGTTTAAAGCTATTTTCCTTTTTTAGCTATCGTGAGCACTGATGCGAAAATTTTTATAGCTTTATGTAACTAATAAAATTTAGGAAATGCTAAAAGTTAAGGGTTAAAATTGATTTCTATAAAAAAAAACGAAACAACTTTTTTTCAACTGTCTTCACTATTATAAAATGACCATGTATAATGTAACAAGATAAATACTTTGAGTATAAGAAAGACCAGAGACTGTCAGTGGACACCAAAATGCTATTGGTTTATAAATTGGGGATTTTGTTTGACTTTGTAAGCCCAAGCCCAAAGCATTGAATTCGCAGGATCATGTACGCATTAGTAATTTCTATATACCATACTAAGTCATTTAGGATTACGCAATATCTCTGACAAGTTAAAAGATAAGGGTTCGGGTATAATTTCCGGATGGACCTTTTTAGCAATAGACTTTTCGCTATTAACCCACTTTTAACGATACCCTTATTTCTAGAATTACATTTTTTTTTATTATTTGGGTCGTTAAACGTGTGAAATCTGTTAAAAGTATTTTTAAATTCCATTATTCTTGTTATAGATTTCACCTTCTCGAAACGAACACGGCTTGCTTAAACTATAGGAATAAACTGAAATCAAAGAAAAACTATAATACTATAAGAGATATTAATATAAGGTAAACTATAAAAAATATAAAATACTAAGATACAAAAAAAAAGGAAAGGAGGTAATATGTTGTCGCATGTTTTCCGGCTGAAACGGGTGGTAGCATTGATCTTGAAAGCAACGCCCGCGAGAAGTTGCCGCTGGAAAAAAAGTCTTCGTGTTAAATCGCGTCACAACGGAGATTCATTCGAGTTGTATCAGTGGCTCAGTAAAGTGTTTAGTGTGTGACGCAAAACAGGGAATTATTTGTATAGTAAATTATAATAAAGTATATAAAGTAACATAGCTGGTGTTGATAAGTTAAAGTAATATGGATTAAAGTGACTATATTTGTACATGTATGCGTTTAATTTATATATCCAGTGCAGTCTGATAACAAATACTAAAGTAACTTACTCCTAAGGGAATGTCTAAATGAGGCCACAGAACCAAAAAAATGTCACAATCATTTCGAAATTTGTTCAATAAAGAACTAGATATTGCGTTACATTTAATATAATGACTAATTTGTTTTTATTAAGCGTAGGTTAAAATTGCTTAAAAGGAAAGCCACAATTTAACAATTAAATAGAAAATCTACTTATCATCCAATGTAAGAATAAGAATTTTTATTTATTACAAGGAACTTTATATCTAATATTTTTAATAACGCTGTGGAAATTATTAGCTTTTATTTTATGAAATACAGTTAACATGATAAATAATGAATATAAAGAAATATTATGAATCAATGAATTAAAATATAGTGGTGACGCGTCATAACTCTGCTCTCCTTTAACCGATTAGATCCGAGTCGATACGATTGAGCGTTACATAGTCAAGCGTGACAGTTTAATCTCATTAATATCCACAAAATAAAGTATACCGCGCGCCTAAATTAGTATTCACTTCAAAAATGATAAATGGATAAAGTCGTGAATGCTTACAAGTAGGTTAAAAATTGTTGTAACCAACAATAGCTAAAATACCGAATCCATCCTCCGTTTTACAAACACTCTTTAACAATGAAATGTGTAACTTTATACATGGTTAAAAATAAAATCCCTTTTAATTAACTGTGCTCCACTTTTGGTCGCTGGAACTTTCCCTAGTTTTTTATAATAATGAATATAAGAAGAAAGGTAAACAGTTTTAATGAAAAAAGAGGTCATTTAANTGTCAGTAGAGACCAAAATGCTATTGGTTTAAAAATTGGGGATTTTGTTTGACTTTGTAAACCCAAGCCCAAAGCATTGAGTTCGCAGGATCATGTACGCATTAGTAATTTCTATATACTATACTATGTCATTTAGGATTACGCTATATCTCTGACAAGTTAAAAGATAAGGGTTCGGGTATAATTTCCGGATGGACCTTGGACGTGGATGGACGTTAAAAGTATTTTTAAATTCCATTATACTTGTTATAGATTTCACCTTCTCGAAACGAACACTAATTTAATTAAATTAAATTCTATAATACTATAAGAGATATTAATATAAGGTAAACTATAAAAATAATAAAAAAATAAAAGATAAAAAAAAGGAAAGGAGGTAATATGTTGTCGCATGTTTTCCGGCGGAAACGGGTGGTAGCATTGATCTTGAAAGCCACGCCCGCGAGAAGTTGCCGCCGGAAAAAGTCTTCGTGTTAAATCGCGTCCCAACGGAGATTCATTCGAGTTGTATCAGTGGCTCAGTAAAGTGTTTATTGTGAGTCGTAAATCAGTAAATTATTTGTATAGTAAATTTCACAATTTATAAAGTATATAGTGTGACATAACTGGTGTTTATAAGTAAAAGTACTATGGAATAAAGTGACTATATCTGTACATGTATGCGTTTAATTTATATATCCCGTGCAGTCGGATAACACATACTAAAGTAACTTACTCCTAAGGGAATGTCTAAATGAGGCCACAGAACCAGAAAAAATATCACAAATGTTTCGGAATTTGTTCAATAAAGAACTAGATATTGGGTTACATTTAATGACTAATTTGTTTTTATTAAGCGTAATTTAATAATTATATAGAAAATCTAATTATTATCCAATGCAAGAATAAGAATTATTATTAAATACGGTTAACATTATAAATAATGTATATAAAGAAATATTATGAATCAATGAATTAAAATATAGTGGTGACGCGTCATAACTCTGCTCTACTTTAACCGATTAGATCCGACTCGATACGATTGAGCGTTACATAGTCAAGCGTGACAGTTTAATCTCATTAATATCCACAAAATAAAGTATACCGCGCGCCTAAATTAGTATTCACTTCAAAAATGATAAATGGACAAAGTCGTGAATGCTTACAAGTAGGTTAAAAATTGTTGTAACCAACAATAGCTAAAATACCGAATACATCCTCCGTTTTACAAACACTCTTTAACAATGAAATGTGTAACTTTATACATAGTTAAAAATAAAATCCCTTTTAATTAACTGTGCTCCACTTTTGGTCGCTGGAACTTTCCCTAGTTTTTTATAATAATGAATATAAGAAGAAAAGTAAACAGTTTTAATGAAAAAAGAGGTCGTTTAAACTAAGCACGGTTCCCGGTAATTATTCACCGTACATTTTTATGGAGTGAACAAAAAGTTAAACGGATACTTTGTAACCAACTTGGTAAAATGTTCCTACTAATGTTTGTTATAGTCTTTGAAATCGTCTATATTGCTATATTGCTTTCTCAAATAAAATAGGGTTCCCTAAGACAAATGCAAACGTAACCCAAGGTATAAAAAAATTAGCCATCGCGTGCGCTGCAGAAACTATTGAGGATAGAATAAAAAAAAAATTCTACAATATTATAGAACTTATTAATATGTACAAAAATGCCAGGGATGCCATACGTCCAACTACTATAGTTCTGCCCCTATATTAATTCTTATCCTATTAAAGTAAACACAACATGTTTTTGTTTAGTATTTGAACTTGAGTGATTATTTAGAAAGTATTATTTATTAACTAATGAATATTTCAGTAGGATGTATGTACTAAGAGGTGAAATGATAGCAGGAATTGAAAAGGCTCCTATCTATCCGGAATAGAAAGTGGCTTAGTAATATAACTGACATCTCAAATATTTGTTATTGCAGACAATTTCAACCTGAAGCATATTATATTTCTTAGAGAGCACGCTCGAGTCGTTAGAAATAACGTCATGTACTCAACTTAAAAATACTCTTGTTTCCCAGTTATATGCTTATGCAACGTAGGTAGAGCTTACATTGTTTTTATTGTGCGAGCTAGACTCCTCTCGCTAACTTTCCCACTTCTGTGTGCACACGGTTTAAGCACATTATATTACGTGGCACGCTTGAATTTCGTAGTAAATTAAAAAGCTTGTTTATTTATTGTTTTAGCTTGCAATTTCAGTTTGTAAATATGAGTATTTATGAGATAAATATGTTTGGACTTGGCTCTATTTGAACATGGAAGAGAAATGTCAAACGATGTAATCTTTTAGAAAAACATATTTACAAAAAGTTATTTGAAAGATTGAAAATACAAATAACTTTAAATTGTATCGCCTATTATACCACCCAGGAATATGTGGATAGTCATAGATAGATATATTTACTTCCCACTGCTGTGGACAGGCTTCCTCGCTCATAGAAGTGCATAGACTCGCCACGCTGCTCCACTATAGGTTCTCAGGAATAGTACACAAGTGCACTCAACTATTCCTTCACTCTCTTAGGCCGATATGAGGGGAATCAAACACTCACAGAGAGAGATCAGGAGTAGGACCGACGGCCTAATGTGCTCTCCGTAGCACGGAGATGGATCACACCGCTCATTTCCCAACTTCGGGCAAAAATTGAGAAAATCTTTTTTGAATAGGCCGAAAATGCTAACCACTAGAGCAATGAGACAGTTAATTATTATTTCTTTGCAATAACGTGTTTAATGATGATTTGCTGACTGTGAAGTTGTAAAATTTTCAATTAAAAGTATTGAATTGAAGGAAGAGTTACTACTGAGTTTTTTTGCCGCTTTTGTAACGGTAGAATCAATTATCCAAATCGGTGGTAGATTAGTCAGCAACCGACAGCTTCCAAATGATATTCCAAAAAAGTTTATTTAGACTTTAATAAAGAATATTTTGATTTATTCGAGTTGAAGTTTTTTGGGGCATGTAATATCTAAAATAGTTATATATATAGGTATTCAATTATAAAATATTTTTGTTCTTATAACGAAACTCCTCCTAAATGGCTGGCCCGATTTTGAGGACATTTTGGACATAGTCACTGATCTTTAGATATGCTTTTGTCTTAGCTAATACAGCTTTTATCTTACTATTTTGAGGCTATTATCTTAAACATTGCTCTTGCCAACAAACGCTATTTCTTCTTTATTAAAGGCACATATTTAGTAAATTGTTAAGTTATCTTAACAAAAGTAAATACATAAACGATACGCAAACCGCAGGGACATCTCATATTACAGGTAGATATAAATATTACTTGACCTTCCTTCCCAAGATGAGTTTACTAATGTGACTCAAACATGCCATGCTATATAAGATATAATAATTTCATTTTTATTTAACTAATATGTAAATATAAGCGTTGAAGCTATTTCAGATTCCAAATTTTGGAAATTGCTCTTTTTTTAGCGCTGATAGTACTTGATTGTAATTTTAACTGATAGTAAGTCATGCTAGAATATTAAACGGAAGCGGACTGACCTGCTAATAGATAATTTACCTCTTATGCTTTCTCTTTCTATTGCAAAGATTTCAGCGGTACGTGTTTAGTGGTAGGGTGGTAACGAGTCGCTGTTGAAGCCTGCCACCACTCTAGAATCTGACAAATTAGACAATGCAGTTGCTAAATTTCTCCTATAGAATCGAATCCAAGACGTCGGTTCTCGAAGCAGGTACTTACAGCATTGCGCCAGAGAAGCCGTCTAATATATGCATGCAGTGATGCATAAGCATATAATTTAGAATGACACCTGAATAAATGGGATTTGAAGGAACTTATATTGTTCATCACGTACTAAGGCTTGCTTACTAACAAATGAGATTACAGTCAAGCCTGTCAGCAAAAAAATTTCAGTGCGTGCGTACAAAGTACACTTGTCAAAAGTAAAACATCTTTGGCAAACTAACTTTGGAGTCATGTTTATATTTATACTCTAGATTTCTGAGACTTAGAGGGGGGAAGAAGGCAGATATGTTAGGAATTTTATGTATTTTATTGTCATTGTAATATTAAAAGTGTCGAAAATTAATACAAGCAATTTATTGAAATCTCATATGACGAATTGTACATAATGTAAATGTCACGTATTTTTGTCAATATTAGAAATTATTAATTAAATCTTGTTTTTGAATTAAAAATTAAAAAAAGAGTATTTATGAAATATTTTTATTTTATATATTTTTTTAGATAGTATTTTAAATGATAAAATAACGAGTGGCAAATTAAAATGTCACGTGTTATTTGTAAATATTAAAACTACCTAACCTTCAAACGAATTAGCATAAAATACGCTGCACATCTTCGTGACGCTAATCTGTAATTTACCGTCGTGCGCCTAAAGAAGTTATACTTCAAAAAAATAGGTGCAAGTAAGTATGTTAAGAATTTACAATGATTAAGTCTTTTTATTGAGTTAGCCTCCTCATAAAGTTGACGATTTAAGGAATCAAGGGAAACGTATAGGGAGATAAAAAGTACCTTAATTATGTAGAAAGTAAATAACTTATTTTGTACCGGGATTTACGATCGTAAAAATGTTCTACTTTTACAAACATTTAATATTAAACCACCCTCCCTAATATCTCCACCTTGTTTCATCTGTAGAGCTCATATTTTCTACAGGGTATTACGCGCAGGTGCAAAGGTTATCATTAATGGAGGATTAACTTACCCTATCGTAGCATCTCTTTCTCTCCCGCAGGAGAGATTTTTGTCATCATTAAAGCTTTCTCTTTTGTTTGCAACAGATAATGCCTAAATATATAAAAACTGTGTTCTTAAATTCACACGATAAAAGTGAAAACTTTATCAAGTATATACAAAAAATAGCCCTTTTTGTTCTTTATTCATAAAATAATAATATTTACAATATCCAATACATTCCTTCGGATGGCCTTTATTCATTTTAGAATCATCTAATCGATGTATTATAAGCCTCTTTTACTACTAATAATGCGAAGACGGTATAAGACCGCTTACTCATTATTTCATATTATTCATGACTTAAAGAAGTTACAAAGATGTCTATTAATAAATTTATAACTTTTATTAAAAGAAGTATATGTTTATATATATAGAAAATAATTAAAACTATATATTGCAATGATGATGACAAAAAAACGTACATCCGACTGAGTTTCTTGTGGTCTCCTCTCAGATCAGGGCGCGAAGGAATCCTCGTAACTTTAGATTGTAAGTCGTTCTTAATTGTTATCAACATTCATTCATTTAAATAATATACAGAAAAAATGATATTTGACGATTCAAAAGTGCTGTAATAGGGCTACTTGAATATTTTTACTATATATAGTATTTTGACTTTGACTTTATTTTCAATTGACGCGAAATTTAGGAAACCTCCTGGGAAAACTGGGAATATTGTGTATTAAAAATGTTGGCGTAAATATTCGCTAGTTATGATATAAATTATCAATAATATATTGTCAGTAATGTTATATCAGTTGACTTCATTGGGTCAAGTGTGACACAGATGAGCGTAACGGCTCGGAATGATTCAATACCCGCAAAATAAAATAAATTACCTAAAGAACTTTTTGTTTTAGAAATTGTTTACAATTTATTTCAAAAGGATGTACAAAAATTCCTTGTCGAAAAAATCCGAATCCGTAATTTTCACATTTGCATTCGGGAAAGCTTTTATAGGCCGCCGAAACACATTTTTATTAAATCCGTAAGGGAAAGGAGATTTTTGTTTTATAAAGTGAAACGTTCAACTCCTGTCTAATTTAATAGAAGTATATTATTAAACATTTCATGGTACAGGTAAAATTTGGAGAACGGGAATACATTGCTTTACTTTTTCTAGTTAAGAGGTGTAACTTGACAACAAACGTTACTTAACAATACGTATAATGTATCAGAATTAATCGCTATTTATCTGAAGTATGTCTGAGTTTCAATTTCATTTGGTATAGACTGAGATTTATTATAAAAGTCTTGGAAATTGAGGAATGATTAATATAGTTTATCTATTAACGTCATTAGTCGTCTTGAATTTTAGATTCGGGCTAAGTCTTTATACTAGCAATTGAAGATACTTTAAAATTTCACACATAAACGTATCTATTCGTTCAAATATATATCAGCATATATAAAAAAGTAAATAGAAAAGTTCGGTAAAAAAGAGTAAACCATTTGTGAATTTAGATACACAGGGGCTGTTTTATTTAGAGAGGTAAAAGTTAAAAAAGATAATGTCGTCCCAGGGCTTAATTAACTTTATTAGAATTTATTTCGTTAAACGTGCTGACTCAGTTAACAGAGCTTTTTATCCTCTTGCTGATAGCAGGCAAAGTCCGGTTTTAGAAGCGTTAACGTGAATAATGTAATCTTTAGTGGAATTTATCATTTTCGCTGTCGACATTTTTGTACATTCACTCGTTAACGTGACAGTTCTGCACGAAAAATGGAGTGAAATGGATTTTCAAGTGGAGAATTCATTTAAAAGGTTTGTAACAAAAATGTAATTTTTAACCTTTGCTTAATCGCTTGATGCGATTATGTCTCTCTGTTAGGGAAGTACAGTTATATATTCCTAAAGCTCTCGTTCTTGTCATGTACTCATATAATTGTATAAGTTTTCTGAATTTCTTTGATGACGGATATTGTAGCAATATCTAAATAAATGTATAAAAATTCTCCATCACAGTATTTGACCGCGATGAACTCCGAAACTCTCAAACGCATTTAATGATTGTGTTTGTTTTATTTGATTCGTTTCGATTTAGGTCATAAGATAGGTCTCATCATATACGTTCTGCTGTCAACTGGATTATATCAAATTAAGACAAAATAATGTGGGTCATTTAGTAATAATATAATGTTACACTATAGATAGTTGGGTGACAAAACGGATAGCTATGATATGTTGGGAATTAATGAGTGATTGGTGAGCAGTGAGAGAGCATGGTGTACTACGCTCTCCTTCTGCGGGGATGTCATGACGCGGAAGGAGATGGCGAAACAGTTGAGGGAGGCGAACGTGACCAGTTTGACCGTTCGCAGGAGAAGGCTGGGAAGGAGGCGAGAGGCCCACGATTGCCGTCTCCCTCCTTAGTGGTGACCTTTGGGTAACGGAAGCGGGGTCCGTTGCCCAACAAAGAGAGTTCCTGCGAGGTGGTTGGTGGCTTGCCAGGTGCTGCACCTTCGGAATAAGTTTTGGTCATTGACCGAGTTGGACCTAAATAGGCACATCGCTGGCGGGGTTGCGAACGTCTGTCAGTCGCGTTCTCGTGACCCCGTCTCCGAGTGCTGTAGGAACAACGCTGCGTTTTAGCCGGTCTGAGTCCGGCATACCCTGAAATATCCTCCCGAATATTCCAGATATCCACGAGGATTTCCCAGCGTTAAAAAAGAAATATATAGTGGCAACACGTAAAAATATACCAAGACCATTGTGTAATATTAGGAAATGTTATGTTAGTCTTTCGAGCTATGTCTCATGACATAGTTGTTTTAAGAGAAGTAATGCTAAATTGTAAAAATTCAAATAGTAAAGTAATTATTAGTATAGTGCACGTTGTGTGTGTATATTTAAATAGTAGAGAGAATAAAATTTGTTAGTTAATGTTTGTTTCTCTATTAATAACCCATGCATTAAACCTCGCTGTATTTGTTAACGAAGGCATTACTTACCCATTCGTTCTATTACGATATGGTACAATCTACTAAAATGGAAATCCCGTGGTAACTTGAAAACTATTAATTCCCAAGTTATCATCTACGACAATCGACTCGCAAAAACAGTGGTATTCTCAGTTAAGATATATTAAAAGACTTGGTTTATTTTTTTTATATTCATATAATTTATTCTTTATGTATTACATCTTGCTTGTCCGTATTTTATGCGCTGCTGTAATGATGATCCGATGACGTTAATACTATGTCTGTTTTCTTTAAACCGTCGACTTATTAAAAAGGAGGTCCGTAAGTCGTTTCTATAATGCCGCCATTTAAAGCTAACTTAGTATACTTATCGGTGGTATTTACATTGAAGTCTATAATGATAAGCCCAAAAAAGTAGATAACGCAAAAGAATTTAACATATAGTATTCCCTTTTTCTATAACATCCACTTAACACAGGTAATAGATGGATAGAACCACTTACAGTCAATTATTGGCTATCTGATATTAATGATGAGATATATACATACACTTATGTGTATACATGTTTCCATAATTAATTCTCTCGAGCTAATAGTACATAATTGCCCGTTTAATTGCTTATTGATTCGAGTTCGAAACAAAATATTAATACCATACACGAAATGGATATGAAAAGCTTAATGAAGACAAGTACAATTTAATACAGAAGTTATTATACATTCTGTAATCAATATTTTAACATTAACGAATACAGATTGAATATGATAAATAAGCTTACTATAAATTGAAATTCTTGGAGTGTATATATATTAACAAATTGTAATAATTTCATCTCATGATAATAACTACAACAAAAAAGCCTAGATATAGAAAGCAAGACAACGCACCTTTTGATGAATAATATAATAATATTTCCTCGCTGGCGTAATGCTTCTACTAGCTTCATTACCAGAGGTCCTGGGTTCCATTGACGTTTGTTTTCTAGTGTAATGCTGTAGAAATATATGAGATAAATTACCTCTTACTAGGTTAGCGCGCTGTCATTTTAACCTGTCAGCAATACCTATCAACCTATTTATACCATAATAATTGTTACCTCAATGTGTATTGTATTATGCTCCAGAGAACGTAATACTAAATGTAAATGTATATCTAATATAACCCTATACTTTCATTACTAAAGACTTCGAGATTTCGTTCAAGATACCAAAACCCTAAAAGGTAAACCCAAGCAGCACCCTGGAGTCCTTTTCCACGAGGCCGTGGATTTGTTACAGTGGATTTATAATCCAACTTAGAACATATAAGTATATAGAAAAAGGCTGTAGTCGGATGCCATTTCCTTTTATAAAGATGTTATTATTAGAAAAATAATCACAGATCTTCGAATCTAGGTATAATAGACTTAAATTTAGTGAAGTGAAGTAAAGATCTGAAATCTTACGTAATGGTGCCAGAGAATACGACTATTTGTTATATATAAGTACTACACATAGTTTAGTAAGGATTTTTATCCCTAAGCAACTAACAAAAACCGGCAAAGTGTGTATTGAATCAAGCACAGCAATAGGTTCCGTGTCTCGGCAGATACATTAAGGTAATGTTGTAAAGGTTATATTAGGTTTTTAGAAGGCAATTTCTTTACATCATAAGGTAGTATGGATAAACATTTCAAAATTACACTTTTTCAATAATAACAATTGGTTTTGATAAATAAATTCTCATTTCATGACACACAGTGCCCAAAGACTTGTTATACCGCTTGTACTTAATACAAATGAACAAAGGGTTGGTTAAATGCCCATCTTTGTGGGTATTCGTAATAAATAGGGTATATTGCTTCTCTGATTGCTTAAGCGCTCTCCCCTTTAGCTTATGTTTGCCCGGTGAGTTTAATAGAAAATT
Organism: Elymnias hypermnestra; assembly: GCA_015832385.1. Classification (NCBI taxonomy): domain Eukaryota; kingdom Metazoa; phylum Arthropoda; class Insecta; order Lepidoptera; family Nymphalidae; genus Elymnias; species Elymnias hypermnestra. The sequence goes on from JACTOM010000933.1 coordinate 4,712,916, forward strand.
TTGCATGTACCCCAGTTATTTTATCGCTTAATATTGCTACATTTCAGGATAGTGTTTGTATTCACTTCAGATTTTATTGAATGCGAATAAATGAGGCATATATTTATTAAACATTAAAAATTGAATTCATCCTGTATTATCTAGGGTACCGTCATTACCTTCATTGTATGTAAATCAAATTGTTTACTATATTTTTATACCTTTACATGTGGTATATAAGTAAATAGTGGCACTGGGATTTTGGAAGATGAAACGTCATTCCCATATTTTTTTAACCGTTAGCATTTAGAGAGAATGAATGAAAGGAGACTGACAAAAAGGATTTATGAGTCAAGAGTGAAAGTTGTGTACAAAGTGAGTACAAAGTTGGAAGGGGAAGACCGAGGCGAACGTTCCTGGACCAAATCCAGGACATTTTAAATAACGGCCAGGTCAAGAGTACTCTAAACCGACGAACTTGTATGAAAGGTTTAATGAGATTGAAAGAAGCGAAGGAGATATGCAAGGATCGTGGCAAGTGGAAGGATGTTGTCTCTGCCTACCCCTATGGGAATGAGGCGTGATGCTATGGATGGATGGATGGTTAGCATTTTTCGAAAGCTGAGTTGTCTAAAGGCCATTGTAACTGGTTCGATCTGTAATTTTATATTGCAAATTATGTAAAATATAAACGGTTAGATATATATTTTGTTTTATTGAACACCACGCTGAAAATAGATGTACAATTTCTTAGTATTGGGTACTTTTAGTGTGCAATTTGGCGGTCTTATCGCTAATTAGCGAACTTTTCCAGTCAATTCTGATGTTAGGGATACCTTCAACGAATAGGCAAAAGGAGAGAGTAGGCAAGCAATTACTATAAAAAATATATATCAAATACAAATTAACGATACAAAAACTAGCTGCTCCCGATGGCGTTCCGGAACAATAAAACATATTATTTACGAGTTTATCACATACCACACTTATAAATTGCACTCAGAGTTCATGGAACTGGGTGGGAATATCGATAAATTTTATTAATTTTTGAAAACTCATTTGTATTTATTTTTTTAAATATACTCTTAATTACATTCTCACTCTTTTATCAATAGTACAGCTGTTTTTAGTTTGCTATCATATGTATTAAACCTCATTATATTGTATTTTTAATTTCTCATGTAGCAAACGCTTGTCTTTTGAGAATCTTAGATCATTAAACCTAACCTAAACACACATATGATCGTGGCAATTATATGTATTGATACACCACGAAAGTTACAGTTTCAAACATTTGGACAAATTTTAATGACAGTTCGGTTTAGTTCGGGTACATCCAAGAATTATTAAGATTGACAATTTTATTCGCTTTTCCACATAAATCCCGCTTGGAACGTTAGGTAATAATAAAAAAAAGTCAAAAATTTCATTTCTAACGTGTGTACCTTGTACCCACAAAGTCTACACGTCAGAAGTGAAACTTCTTTGGAAAAATAATTTTTAAGTCTTGTTTATATTTATACAGGTCTAAAACTTTAAAATTTCCGAGACATAGAGGGAGGGAAAAAGGAAGATTATTAAGTGTCGACTAATAATACAACATTTTTTTGAAATCTCAAATTACCAGTTGTAAATAAAAATGTCACGTGTTTTTTTGCAAGTGAAATATAGAAATATTTATTTTATGTTAAATGGTATATTAAATTTTAAAATGTTGAGTGATAAATTAAAGTGCAATATGTTATTTGTAAATATTAAAACTACCTAACCCCTATTATTTATTTATTTTAGTCTTTATATATAAGTCTGCCTCTTTATATTATAAGGTTATCTGGAAGAGATTGCTTGTAGCAATAAGACCGCCTTTGCACGCTATAGTACTCGTATAGTAATAAGTATCTTAGTTTATACTTATTTTTATTTTTATCTTGTGTGCAACAAAAGTGTTTTCTCTCTCAGTCTCTCTCTCTCTTTAACCTTCAAACAAATAATCATAATAAACGCTGCACATTTTCGTTGTAAAAAATTTACCGTCACGCGCCTAAAGAAGTTTCACTTCAAAAATCATTTAAAAGAATTGCAAAAAGGCTAGTACGGTAATTGATTTCAGTATAGCTGATTCCTGTATACATTTGAACATCTCAGTTGAACGAAATATAGTGTAAACACTCTTAGTTCGTGCATCTAAACAATAGAGAGGAAGGCAGTGATTTAATATATCCTTGTTAGATGTTTGTCTAAGCGCGTCGCATCCCTTGTGTCTCCTTTAGACCCGTAGTTTGTCACTCTTGGCGTATGTTTGACCGTTGCTTTGTGTACTTTGGCTGAAGTTTCCCAGAACCAAGCCTTTAAGGTCATTGTTATACGTAATACGAAGCCGGTGACAAATTATATAAACATTCCTGTTACATTATATAACTAAAGCTTTAACAAAAGGTTTATATATAAATACTAGCAATGCCCCGCGCTTTCACCCGCGTAGATATTGATCTCGTGGCAGTGGAAAGTCTACTTAGTCGGACTATAGATTTGTTTTTAATATAAAAGTTTTATTTCACTAGTTTTTAATCCTTTCAGATAACAAGGTACACACATTCATAATGTAATCAATATACAAATTTTACAGAAATTGAAATTTGTTTTTCAATCGCTCCAGTAATTTTTAGCTTGATTATAAATTGTTAAAATAAAAAGAAAAATTCAATATGCAAGCAACTTTATTGTTCAGATCGAAAGTTTTGTTTCGATCTGGACATCGACTCGGACTAAATTATTTTCTTTAGAATCTAAGTAATATCTTTTTAAAGGATTGTCTGATTTTAATAATTTAAAAAGTATTTTACAGGTATTGAAACGGTTTGATTAAACTCTTTCCTGTTACAAACGCAATTTTCTTGGTCGTAAAAGCACATAAACTAGATACGTAATTTAACTATTGCAGACACTTTTAAATACGTGTTCTGTTATAAAATATAGTTAGGAAAAAACCCAAAATGTGTTTAAAAAATTAAATTAAGCTTCACTTCTATTTATAAGAAAATTAGATAAACAAATCTTTTCTAAAGTTTCTGCAGTAAGTAAAGCGAATTGTAATGAATATTTAAGAACATAAAATGTAGTTTTATGTCGCCTTCAGAGTACTTGACTGTGTATCAAATATAAATTATTACTGTACTGAGCTAAAATATAAATGGAATGTTATAATAATCGTCAAAATTATAAGAAGGTCAAAATATGCCGGTAAATAGACGTTGATGTTGTTGAGTAACATTATCTGATTAAAAAGTAATAATTTATAGAAGAACGGGGAAACTCTAAGCGCAACAGTAAACTTTGTTTTGTTAGTCGCTGGTATATCCTAGTATTACCCATACTTTGTCAAACTTGGTCATCGTTATGCAAACAGTGTGAGCAATGAAGTTAGGGTGTTGGAACAGTTTGTATGTAATATTTGATGGCTTCATACATAAAACAGTGTTTCAATGCATACCATATTGCATTAAAGCGTTCAATTCAATATTCATGACTATTTCTGGATTCACTTTGAGATTAATATTGCACAGCATCGTTAGCGTAATGGTTTTAGTACTCAATTTGCTAGCAGATATTTTAAGTTTGATTGTCAGTAAGGCATATTTAGGAAATTGTATCTTCTAATTGCTTCGATCCTGGACTGTTTGTTGCTAGTTATTACTCGTGAAGACCAGTAAAGACGTGCTACCAAGCAGAATTCTTCGTTCTGGTATGATTCTGTGTAAAAATCAATAAGAGGTACATTACTTCTTACTGGGTCTTTCTGACCATGCATCTATCATTGCCAGTTTTATCATTGACCATTATATGTGGTCATGATCAGCAATAAATTGAAGTCCCTGTCTTCTTCTTCAAGTATTCATAGAAGAATATATGAGTATTTTGTAAATATTATGCTGAGCTGCAGACCTTTTCTGTATTTAAGTTTAGTTTTTAAAAATGTTTTTGTAATTGTAGTTTATTGTTCTCTTTTGTAATCATGTAAATAATTAAAAATAAGAATATTGTTTTCATTTTTAATTGTTATTTCTATACAATTTTATTACTATACGATGTAGAATAAAGGAACTTTTTCTTTCTTTCTAACAATTTACATTGTATAATACTAAGATGTCGATATGAAAATGACCACCTATATTTTCTCCTCTTTGTCTGACTGGTCTCTTTTACTACAGTTATCTCTGGAAGAAATAGGGCCACGCATTGACCACTAAAATTATTTAAGTCGAATCAAACATCAGTCTATCTATCTAACGTCTATCTATTTAAACTAATAGTTGATGACACTAATAGTTGTTTGTAACTGCATGCGCTGCAATAAGTTTTCAATTATTCCATAAAAAGTTTCAAGTCAATATTATATTTGTTCGTTTCCAACATTTATCTATTTTGATTTCATTATATAAGGAGCCTTTATGATTATAAAGGAACTTAAAAAAATAGCTTATACCAGTACGCCTTACAATGCTACTTTATTTGATTCACATACAATTTACTATAAGTTAATTATATGCTCATGATTTTACAAGCGTTAAATTTATCAATACTGTATCGAAGTTAAGTGTTTACTTTACTATTATTATGACTTACAAATCTGCATTTTTTATTACCTTATATATTAACAAATTTTGTTTTTTTCAGGTATCAAAAGGCGCAGTGATTAACATAACGGTGATGTATTAATGATGTACTAAAATGGATTTTACTCCCTAACGATCATCTAATTGTCGTTTAAAATGATTAAATACTAGCAGACCCGGCAGACTTCGTTCTGTTAAAAACATTTGGAATGTGGCAAATTTCAGTTTTACGAATGATTTTCGAAATGAATTACAGCAATACTAAAAGCTCTTTCATTTTGTGACTATTCAATTTAGTCGGGTTGTGACTATTCAATTGATTTTGTACTTTATGCAGCGGTAATAAAGTGCAAATTGACTGTTTGACGTTAGGAACACACCTACATTGCATAGACAACAGTGAGTACCTGTAATTTATTATGAACTTTATTGAATAGCAATAAAGATCAAATTGACTATACATTTTAGTTAGAAAACGTTTGTATGGGAAACAGAAAAAGACTATTTTTTAGAGTTTTCCCTGCAATTATTCGAACTTTTCTCGCCGTAAAACCATCCTTGGACTTCAACGAACATTTAATGAAAAGAATTAGCAAAATTGGTCCAGGCGTTGAGTAATGCGCTTGCCAACACATTTTGCGATTCATTTTTATATTATAGATAATTTGATGAAAGAAAACATTGTAAGGAAATCTGCTTTTTCCGAGAGCACTTCTGCTAGCCTGCCAATAGATAGTGGAGGAGCATGGTGTCTATGGTCTAAAACCGAGTAAAGCTGAATGAGGAGCCCAGTAGCGGGCCGTTAAAATACGCCATTAGAATAAGAATAGCAAGATTGAAAAGTATGCTTTAATCCTGTTTTATATGACTTCATGGACAAAGGCAAAAATAACAAAAGACTCAGTTTTATTAAATGGCAAGAGGCAAAGATACCCCTCGAGCTGCAATTGGATATCAAGTGTATTTAAATCCGGGGTTCAAATAAAAGCCTAAGTAAACTAAGTGCCACTTTGCGACAAGTGTGGGCGTATTCAAACCGAGTAAAAGACAATATTAAGGGAGAATAAATTTAAACTATGTTAGTTTAGTTTTAAATTACCCTACATTTATATAACCTTTTACCGTGGTGACTTCTATAAAAGTATAGTAAATAATTTGAGGGGTATTGTAGTGGCGTTGTACAAATTTTTAAAAGATACTACAATACGTCTAAGAATTACTTCTACATAATATTTAGAAGTCTACGCTCTACGTCTATATAGAACACTGCAATTAAAAATAAATAGAAAATTCAATAGTTTTCTTAAATATCTTGTATCTCTATATTATCTTTTTTCCAATGCTTTTCAATAAGTTTAAGCTTTCACAAAGCTTTATTTCTACGTGTGAAAAAGGAAATTATTACTATTTTTGCTCATTTTTCTCAATCAAATTTATTAATCGAAAAAACAGTAACAAATTCCTTTTTTATCACGTCGAATTTCAATAACGTAAAATGTCCAAGTTCAGCAATGTGAAAGCTTTGTAAACCGATTTCTCGCTTCTTACTATTAGGTTACACTCTCGCTATATAATTTTATAAATATTAAAACATTATCATTCCTTCGACTTTATTTAATCACCAAAATAATTATTAAAACGAATTAGAAATGCAGGTTTACCATACTTCCACGAGATCGGGAATTACGCGTGTAGTACCGTAAGGGAAGAGTTACTTTTAAAAATAATTCTGTGTTAAAAGCCTTTAAGAAGTAAGTTGGACATTAAAGTTTCACAAGCTCGTTTAGAAATAAACTGTCCTATTGATGTTTTAATCATATACTATTTTTTATGTTTCTGATAGATTAGCACTTAATTGTAATCTCACCATGCACGTCTCTCCTTTTAGCAAGATAGCGATGGCCGAACCCACCAGTTAAAATCGAAACAAACTAGAAAATGCAATTAAGTTAAGTTTTGAAATACAATTAAAGAAGCCTTAGGTATTAAACTCATCAGCTTATCAGATGGGATCGTTGTTATCACTTACATAGAAATAAACATACATTTCAAGGTTTTAATCGAATCCTATTTTTAAAGCGGAAGTTTTGCAAACTTTTGATTACTCCCTCAATAAAGCTGTTTTCCATATTCGGTACGCTGTTTCCTTAATTTATCAAGCTACCGCGCTGCCAGGCTTCAACAATGTTTACATTTCTCGGTTTAATTTCCCGAAGCGCTAAAACGTATGTAGATAAAATGTAAAACTACACTTACTCAGTTTAGTCCTTCGAGTATTACGGCACTTGAACAGAAAGTTTTTAAAATATTCTCTTACACTACCCATTTTATTTACTAGTTTTAATTCTGCAGCAGAATTTATAATAAAAATATTCCCTAAAGAGCATCGTCCATTCTTTCATGCATTTTTAAGTGTTTTACGGATTTTTTTATAAAGACTAATAATACATTAAAAGCCTGACGAGAATATTATATAGTAACACATACACTCTCCCTATATCTATATATATAAGAGATATTCAGGTATCTATTGACTCATCACGATATCTCTGGAACCGTATGTAGATAAAATGTAAAACTACACTTACTCAGTTTAGTCCTTCGAGTATTACGGCACTTGAACAGAAAGTTTTTAAAATATTCTCTTACACTACGCATTTTATTTACTAGTTTTAATTCTGCAGCAGAATTTATAATAAAAATATTCCGTAAAGAGCATCGTCCATTCTTTCATGCATTTTTAAGTGTTTCACGGATTTTTTTTTATAAAGACTAATAATACATTAAAAGCCTGACGACAGTATTATATAGCAACACATACACTCTCCCTATATCTATATATATAAGAGATATTCAGGTATCTATTGACTCATCGCGATAACTTTAGAACCATATGGCATAGAGACTTGAAATATGGTAGGAATATTCCTTTTGCCAAATAGACGTCAGCTAAGGAAGGATTTTATGAAATTCCACCCGCAAGGGGGGTTGTGGGGATGTTAACTATTGACTCATCACGATATCTCTGGAACCATAAGGCGTAGAGACTTGAAATTTGCTAGAAATATTCCTTTTGGAGAGTATAGGTCATGTTTTTCATTTGTAAAACAACTTGCCTAAACTAATGAAATAGCTACCAAAAAAACATTCCACAAAGACAAAGTCGCGGGTTCATCTAGCACACAAAATATTTACATATTTTGAAACTTGTAGTGAATAACACTTGATGTTTATAAAGTTTTGTTCCAATATTGTTTTATTAATGTAATTTATCTTATGAAAAAGCCATATACTGAAAGCTCACATAAATGAAATCAAATCAAAATATTTTTATTCAAGTAGGCGTATTACAGCACTTTTCAATCGTCAAAAAAAATTTTTTTTTCATTTTCCACACTCTAATTTTAAAGCACGTCTGATTATGGTACTAAAGAACGACTTAAAATCTAAAGTTACGAGGGTTCCTCCTAAATGTATAAAGGTTTCTTTCTATAGAATGAGTTTAAAAAGTTTATACCCAATAAACTATCCAAATAAAGCAATTGTTCTGTCTAATATAGTAACTAGCCTGATAAGAGAAAACATTTTTTTATTGCTGACAAATTAGTTCTTGACTGTGATCTCACTGAGGATAAGTAATGACACAGTCTAAGATAGAAGCGTGTTAACTAAGTGAAAGGTAATTTACCTTACACTTTCTATAGAGTTTTTTACTGGTTTTGTTTTACTTTGGGGCTGGTCTCTTTTAATAGGGCGGATATTAGTAAGTAGCTAAATTTTTCCAGCAGTCCAATCACAGACAAATTAGAAAATGCTATTTCCTAAATTTGGCCCTCCGGTGATCGAACCCGGCACTCCTGTTAGTAAAGCAAATACTTGGTTTTTGGTTTTTATTTTTCGTTACTACGCAAATTTTCAAATGTACCTTTCATTTCTTGATTGAAAAAGATGGTTTAGTTTTATGTAAAAGTGAAATGACAAATGATTCAAAAGTGAGACAGTGTAAAAATAAGTAAAGATCGCTCCATCATTTCTAATCTATTTACACTTAAATTATGACGGAAATAAATGAACTCTATCAATCTTGAATCGTGATAAGCTTCGACGCGAAAGAGCCTTTTACTTCGCTCTTACTTTATCTAAGTAATCTAAAATATTGGTGAATTAGAAAGCAACAGGAAAGTTATACAATAAGATTGACTGTTATGGTTTGTTGTAATAAAACTAATATTTACGATTGTGAAATTATATGGAAAGATAAATGGCCTTGGATAATAATTCAAAGATTAATGTATGTGTATAGGATAATCAACTTGGAAGAGAAACTTTAGTTTAATGTAGGTATATCAATGTTATGGATAAATTCTGTTCTAATATTACATGTACACATATTTTTCAATACCTACTATTTCACACATCACGTACGCACACACGCACGCTCGCTTGCGCACACACACACACACACACTACACAAATACAAAATGTTGAAAAGTTTTTTATGTAACGAGTTTTAAAATTTGTTCTAGATGAGGTAGGTATGTATTTATAAAATTAAAAGTGCGTGCGTTCAAAATACACATGTCAGAAATGAAACTTATTTGGTAAAAAAACTTTAAAGTCTTGTTTATATTTATACAAAACTAAAACTTTCGATTTTCGAGACTTACAGGGAGGAAAAAAGGAAGACATGTTAGGAATTGAATTTATTGATTTATCAGTAAAATATTTAAAGTGTCAAAAATTAATACAAATGATTTATTGAAATCTCAAATGACTAATTCTAAATAAAAATGCCACGTGTCAATATTTGAATTTATTTATTATACGAGTGACAAATTAAAATGCTACATGGTATTTGTAAATATTAAAACTACCTAACCTTCAAACGAATTAGCATAAAAACGCTGCACATCTTAATGGCTTCGTATAAAATTACCTATATGCGCCTAAAGAAGTTTCACTATAATATTTTCTTTTTCAATTGTAGCTATGAAAATTATATATCGCGTGTAATATGAAGTCTGTCTATCTGTATTTCAACTGTCAACGTTCATAGATATTTTGAGTAACAAACGATGTGTTATTAGATTGTATGCACGCGGTTTTGAACGGAAACAGTTGGAACAAAAAATGATCCGAAGCAGACGTTACCCGTGAGACCCGGTCTACCTAGGATTTCCGATAGCACAAAAAACACTGCAAACGTCTGCTACAGCCAGTTGATTATTTTAAACTCACCTATATAACTTGTTACCTTAGTAGAGAAACCAGTTTAAATAAGTGCATAGACTATACTTTTATAGCTGTCACCCTCCTTCACATTGATGGACATATTTCATTCTAAATGCCGATATAAAAAAAGCAATGTCTTTTAATTATTCAAATGTGTTTACGATTTGCAAATAAGTTTTTCAAAACAGATACTATTATGAGATTATTTATATATATTCCTCATATTAATATATATTTGTTGGGATGTCAAATATTTATTTTAAGTGTTATCGTTCACTCGCCATAGTTCCGGTTTATAACATTAATTATGTCCGTTATATCTATTAATATACAAAACAATTTAAGTCCGTTTGTCTGGGAGCTAGAAGCAACTGTTTTTATTTACGCTTTATTATACGATACATGCAATTGTTGTTTCATTTCAGAATAAAATATATACGAAAGGGTACATTATATATTTTTTTGAATCAATAAAACAATAATTCAGAGTACAAAATAACGCTATTTATAGTAAAATAAATGTGATGTGTTGTTTTATGCTTGGGTATGTTTAAGATAAATAAGAGATCGATGCTTGGATTTGGAGCACCAGAGAGGCACAATTATCTCCTTGTGTTTATAAAGTCATATAAATACTGGTATAAAAACTCTTTAAGATAACGAAACATCAGAAATTAAGATAGAAATGGTAATCTATTGTTTAAAGTTATCGATATGTTTTATAACTGGATCCTTTTATTATTATGTTTATTTCTTCTCAAATAAATTGTGCCATGGTATAATATAATAATGATGGCAAAGCAAATTAAACACACGGACCCCCATCTATCTAAATCATGTGAATAATATGTTAGTTTACAAACTAACTTAAACTGGAGGGGCTGGTTTCATGTGACAAATTAGGGACCGTCCACCTGAGCCGAGGCGTCCGACATGTTTCTTCACTGACAGTTACTACTGCACTGTAACGAGAAGGATTAAGAATACGTTCAGCAAAATTTCCAGTAGAAATTGTTATGAATAAGTTACTTCCGTCCAGACTTCGCTGTGGCTCGCTCTGACATAAATCACAAAAATATTGAGTCATTTTAAATTTGTCTGATCTTTTATTAAGGTAAGATACGTTTTTGAACCCTGCAATAATATCATAATGCATTAATTCATCTTTTTTAAAAACCAAGTAAAATTTAATTCTCAATGTTATATTTTTTGTCAGACTTTTTTTCAAGTCTTAAGCCTGTTTACTTTCTTGATAGTTTGTGTAATGTTAAACTAAAAAGAATATCAAAAATTATAATACTATGCAACCCTGATATAACAAAACCGATGGGATTTGAAAATACTCGTTATTCCAAAGAAATTATCACGTTTCTGAACCCATTGAGTTATTGGATTGTGTAATAAACTTTAGGATTGAAAAATTTCGTTGAGTAGAGGTCAGTAATGCTTTCTATCTCTACATTGATTAAAAATCCGTTATAAAAAGGCTTCTTTAAAAGTCATAATGTAAACGTATATTGCGGATTAGCTCTTAAGTCTATAGTGGTCCTAATTTTTTATATTAAAGTTTTATTATTATAATTATATGATCTTTATGAATATAACGTTGAAACATTAGAAGCTTAACTAAGGTGGAGCAAAGCTCGAATAGGTTCATTCTGGCACACATTATGGCACTGTAATAATTAAGGTTTAGATGCGTCGCTGGATATTGCCTTCAAGGTATACTAAGACTTTAAAGCTTCCCGTTGGCTTTGTCCATATAAACGTAGGACCGTAGTTACTCCACTAAGTGATTATAATATCTAATGTTCCAGGTACAAATTAATGCTACATTTTTACGTAACGGCTTACAACTTAAGCTTCAATTCATAAAAACCAAACATATTGTTACATCATATAGGGAATTCATTTCGTGATGAAACAGTGATTTTAAAAGGAACATATTTTTTTATATACTTGCCTAGAATAAATAATAAGTTTATAACGGGCAGTTATTAAACGACATTTTTGCTACAACCATTATCAACTATACCAATAACACGCATTTAATCTATGATATTTATTCAAGTAATTTTACATTTGAATTTCTTAAAGTCTAATAAAGATTTCACCACATTTTGTACTGATGGTATTTAAGAAGAACACAAGTCTCCGATTTAAAGGTCATTGAACGGCCATGTATATTAGCTAACTGAGGTTGTTGTGGGTTCTTCGGAAAATACGGCGCCAAAGGAACTTGAGACTAGATTTGAGATTTTCATGTCGTTCTCTAATGACAATTTGAGCCGTAAATAATAAGACAGTATATTTAATAATGCGTAAGTATATTGTGTATAAGGTTATGTTATAAGCTAGAAGCTTTATGTGGCACAAATCACACTTAGTGTTTGTTATAATAAACAATATATATATGCAAAATTATGCTAAGTTTATTATATTTTCATAGTATAATTCAATTTGAAGGGTTGTTCGGCGGTTTCAAGTGATGGATTATACAATAGAGCGACCATCTGAGCCAGACCCTACACCCCACATGTTTTGCAGTCTATAATGTTTCAAAACTCTCCTATAAGGATGGCATAAAGTTTTAGTTCCTATTATCAAGATTTTTGTAGGAAAAAATATTTAAGTCTTTACTGTTAACTTAAATATGTACATACTCAAAAAGGCAAATTTGTCGTATATCGAATGCTGTAAAATTACAGATATATGTAATCTCTTACACGGGAAATTAAAGGTATGAAAAAGTTTCAAGTACTAAAAGCTCCATCGAAATTTACACCAACATAACTTAAGGTCATCATTTAAAGTAATCGGGATCTATTTAAGTTGTGATTTATAAAAAATAACTGCCTCATTGGTCTAGTGATCAGCTTGTCCGGCTACAAACACGAGGACCTCCTGTGTTCGAGTCTCGGGTCTGACGAATTCAAAAAACAAAATAGAGCTATCTCTTAAGAAATTCTCACCATTTGCCGGAAGTTGGCGGTGGGCTCCATGCTCTTACTTCGGAAATCGTTATGCCGTCGGTCCTACTCATTTCGTCGGTCGTGTCCGATTCCCGTTACATCGAATTATGAAAGTGAAGGACTAGAGAGTGCACTTGTGTTCTATGCCTGCTAACCCGCAGTGGAGCAGCATGGTGGATCTTAACTGGTAGGGCATTGTGGGTGCACTCCACCATCATTTAAAGCAATGGCTGAGCAAAAGTCGTGGTTTTGCTCCCTTACCGGTTGGTGCAAGTGCTAACCGGTCATGACTGCCTCGAAAAATATCTGCACCAAATAGTTGGTTGTGAGCCGTCGGCTATCTGCCATGAGTGGTGTGCTTCTGTATACACAGCGCACCACACAGTGGCCGAATGTCCAGCTTGGGAACCTCAGTGTCATCTTCTGACGTCGTTGATCGGTACGGATCTCTCGCTGGCTAGTATTATAGGTACTATGCTTGTCAGCGAGCGCGCCTGGAATGCTGTTGCCACCTTCTTCGAAACTGTCATTTCGTTGAAGGAAGCAAGGCAAAAAGAGAGGGCGAATACAGTCGAGGCACAGCACCCCCGACGGAACCTGGGGTATAGGAAACAGAGACTGAGGTTTATCCAACTCCTCCCCCTGTAATGCACTTTTGAGCCGCCTTCATTCAGGGCCAGGGTGAAATGCCATAACGACCTCCTCTGGTTTCCATTAAATATGACGAGGGCTTTAGTGGGTATATTAACGGCGAGTCCCACACTTCCGTCTGTCTTATAGGCGGGGCGCGTAAATTTATTTTCCAGCCAAAAAAAGCATGGTGGGCCTATGCTTCAATGATCCTCTCTCCAATGATTGCCCAGCAGTGGGACGTTAAAGGGCAGAGACTTACCTTATTCGAAATAAACTCAACGAGTATTGATGTGTTAATTACGAAAAGACACATACATCGTTACATGAATATTAGGTTTAGGTTAATTTTATCGACATTTCCAGCGCAGGGGTGCGAACATCCACAAGGCAAGTTTCCGGATTTGAATGTCGGGTGGACAAAGTTTTAATAACATTTTTGATTTGTTCGGGACAGCTCTAGTGGAAAGCTTTGAACAAGAGCATAAATCAATGTCCTATCGACCTTTTTAAACCGCTTTGTACTTCTATTATTCAGACTACGAAACTTAAATTCACTGCTATTATTTAATGTAGTTTGACTCAATATATTCTTGATTTAATAGAGAGATGTGTATATTTCATTCACCAAAATGATACAGATATGTAAAACCTAAAGCCAGTCCAGTTTTCAATCGTTATTCTGTAAGGTAAATAATCAATCAACAAATAATTTATTTAATGAATTATATCTTTTATTTAATTGCTTTTGCTACTTTTCAAAAAATCGGGACAGTGTAATAAGTTTGTGCTAATCACCAATTAAAATCTGTTTTAATTTATTCACACTTTAAAACTGCAACAAGCTTATAAAGAAAACTTATTTTGCTTCGGACATTTGATTCGAATTGTAAGATTATTTCTACACAATTAAACTTATACGTTACTATTGTGCATTTGAAACAGCTGATTCCGCTGTATTGGCCTTGGCTGCTCTATCGAGCGCCTTTCACTGTACCCCTACTTCATGAACTGTTGTCATGCGACATGCGATAGATAGACGAAAAAATTTGAACCAGGTTGAATAAAAGTTTCAGTTTAATAATTATGTAATTGTTGTTATACACTCTTATAAAAATACAATTAAATAAATACAAGAGTAATAAAGTACAGTAGTCGTTCTTATTGAAATATAACTATTTTTAAACTCATCTGCTTGATAAATATACAGAATCAGCATATAGTTGATTGGGTTCTGTTACGTTGTATTGAATTTTCTTGAATCTGAAATCAAAAGAGGTTGTTATTTTTTGATTCAAGTGGAACGTGAATGGCATTACATCGCATTTGCATTTTGAATACAAACGATAGAAGTACGGAAAGTTCGATGAATATTGAATTCTGATTTCAGTTCCGTAAATGTGTTTACTGTGATCAAAAAACTGATATTTTTAAAGTACAAACAAAACAAACTTGCGCATAACTTGCATGAATGATTAGTAAACTAACAAGGGTTCTAATTATCGACATCAAATAATAGTTCATATATACAGGTGCACATATCCACTTGTATATTTGAAACCATTATATGTATATTTGGACACGTAACATGTATTTTTCGTTGCCGACTGGTTAGCTATAGACTTTACGCACTTAACTGAAGATACCGTCTAAGATGGTAGTTTGCTAACCTGTTAACCTGTTAGGAGAAAATTATCTTTTAATGATTTGGGATTTGGTCTTAATAGTCTAGACTTCAAAATCCGGAATCGAAATTGAACTTGAACCTCTGCTACGGGAGCATATATTTGTAGTTATTGACAAAGTGGCTGAGGTCGTGTAATATTTATTCTAATGTTTTTGAATATCGTCTCCTTACTAAACTCATAGACACCTGCATTCTACCCTATTTGACATATATCGACCAAACGTGGGCCCTCTCAAAGATTGGTCGAAAACTGAGAACCCATCAAAGAAGTATGGAAAGGAGTATATTATGGGTAATATTAGTCAGTAGAATTTGATCAACTGATATTAGGAAAAAGACTACGAAAAAGTGGCTAAAATGACGATGGACTGGACACATATTGAGGGACCTAAAAAAATGTGTAAAAGAATAAAAGAGAAGACTTCCAAGGGCCAAAAAAGGGAGCGGGGCATACAAGTACAAAGATGGGTTGACGAATTAAAAAAATCTAGGTCCCCTTTGGACTAGAATGGCATAAGACGCCTGCCTGGGCGTGAAAAAAATGGAGAAGGTGTTTGCGTCAACCAATGCACTGAAAAATGTAAGTTTTCAGTAATAATTCAGTAACATTGAATAAATAAAAACATACCAAATGCCTTATGCCAAACCTCATATCATCGTAACAATCCTAATAAAGGATCCCAAGTGCTCGCTTCATGTACGGATTATATTACAGTAATAAATTTTAAGTGACCCGTACCCTAATTTTGAGTAATTGTTATAGTAAAGGTGCAAAAGTATCTAATCGTAGCATAATAGTTATAATTTTAATATATAATAAACTATAGGTAACAAAGGCGAATAAAACAACTTTGTTACATTTATTTTCATATCAGCAAACATACAGACTCGTCTAATAAAATCATTTCTACATTGTATAGACTCCGCGAACTACCTGTAGCGTCCGTTTCCTGAAATCCATTCACATCAGAATGAAATACGGTTACTTTGTAACCTCTCAATATTATTCTGGCGATTTGCATATTGGACACAATAGAAAGGCATTCTGAAGCCAAGTTAAATCTCATTTGAAAAGAAGTTTCAATTTATGTCACTGAATTTGTAGAAATTTTATATTATTTAGTAAGTTCTTCAAATTTCAAAGGTTATTTTTGGTTTTTCTGTTACACATGTCCTTGAATTCTTTTATAGACAACTAGTTGTTGTCTGCGGTGTTACTCGCGTAATTCCGGCTGCTTCATTTTTTCTAAATTAAAAGTAGCCTAAATTACTCTATGTATCGGTCAGCTAAGTGCCAATGTTAATTATTTATTTTTTGATTATTTGTATTCCTGATCCAATGGCAATATAGGGAAATCCATACTTAGTGATTGTCTACTTTACGAAATGATTAATTTTGACAAATTTTAAGTCATTTGCGAATAGTCTGAGAGTTCATCAGGTATTAGGAAATAACTTTTGTACATTATTATTAAGTGAGGAAGCGTATTGTAAACTACAGGAGTTTCACTTACCGCTTACTTTATTTTCTTCAATATATTGAAACACTTTGATGACATAGGAATTTATATAAAAGCTCACCAATTATATTAAAAGTCTCTAATTGAAGTTAATCATAAATTTTCTATTAAAATTCGTATCATAATCTGGGACGTCATTACTACGTGGGTGGGCAATTATTAAAACTATGAACTTCATGATCACCATATAATTTAATTCTGATCCAATCTGATGTATTAGGTCTAAGAAAAGACGACATTATCGAAGTACTTCGTTTATTGCACGTGCAATATCTTGTAGTTGAGTATTTTTATATAGATACTAGCAGACCCGTCAGACTTCATTCTGTTAAAAACATTTGGAATGTGGCAGATTTCAGTTTCACGAATGATTTTCGAAATGAAATTACAGCAGTACTAAATATCTATAGCTCTTACATTTTTGTGATTATTCAATTTGGTCGGGTTGTGACTATTTAATTGATTGTGAACTTTGGACAGCGGTAATAAAGTGCAAATTGACTCTTTGACGTTAAGAACACACCTACATTGCTTAGACAACAGTGAGTGCTTGTAATTTATTATGAACTTTATTGCTATAAAGGTGAAATTGACTTTACATTTTAGTTAGAAAAAGTTTGTATGGGCAACAGAAAAGTGCTGTTTTTAGAGTTTTTCCCTGCAATTATTCGACTTTTTTTCGCTGTGAAATCCATACGTGGACTTCAAAGAACATTTAAAAAAAAGAATTAGCAAAATGGTCCAGGCGTGTTTGAGTTATGCGTTTACCAACACATTTCGCGATTCATTTTTTGTATTATAAAGAAGATAAAGCTGCAAACGATCATACTCGTTGTTAACTGAGTGTCATGGATCATTACCATTTTCAAAAGCAATGGAACTGCAAATGCGTTATTGGATAGGGCTAAAATATCTTTCCAGCTCATTCCCTACCTGGGTTTTCAACCTCCTGGGTCTTAGCTTCGTCCGCCCACCCAAAGACTTCACAATTACGAGCTGCGGTCAATGATTGACACTCTGAAAGAGTCACCCTAAATTCAGTTATTGTAGACCTCCTTCGTTAGATTGATATATATTTTTATATAATTATTTAGCTACGTGACGGCGCATAATTTGTACGTAATTATAGTAAATTGTGCAAAATTCGATTTTCATCCCCAATTCCCTTACATTAGAAACAATTGTTCGAAGGCTCCAGACGTCGTCACGTGCAGGCTGCGTCAGTTCATTACTGAGCGCGTGACCCCACCCTACTGCAGACAACACTATACATATATCTTATTAGGTCCTTAGTGACCCACGATTGCAAACATTTGTTTTATGTGCGTATTGACATCTACATATTACTGCTTTGGTATCACACTATCCACTCCAAAATATAACTTAAAACAGAGCAGAATATGAAATATTTTGATGGCCTCGCTGGTACAGTGGTGCTAGTACTTGCTTTGCTAACCGAGATCCCGGATTCGATCCTATTATACAAATACAAAATATTTTATTTGCATAATAAACTCATTTATTATACATTAAATGGGATTGAGATCCTCTTTTAAATATAGCAATACCTGTGTTAGAAGATCTCGCTGTTCCGAGGTATAAGTTTATGTATCCTAAAATTGTTACAAAAATAATTTTAAAAAACTTGGTAAAGCTATGTTATATGCAAAAATTATAGTGAAACTAAAACCAATTGCAAATTAAAATTAAACTTTAGATGTGTGTGTGTGTGTGTGTGTGTGTGTGTGTGTGTGTGTAGTATATGTGTATTATGTGTGTAAGCGCGATTATGTATAACTATGAAATAATTTTCAGATTTTCTACGTCCTTGTAGCTTAGTGGTAACAGCCATTCGTTTAGTTCTTTTTTGCTATTATTGATACTCACAGCATAGATGTTTAAAGCTTTATTTTCAGTTTTATACAAATGCGTAGGTTGTGTGTCATAGTGACGAGATTCAAATTCCGACCTAGCATTAATTGCAGAACATTAAATGTCCTACGCTTACCTGCCTTGGAGGTTGTATGCAATAGATTTATGTAACTTCAGAATTTAATTTAAAATTATATGTTTTCCTGCCTGACAAATCGCTTGCATGTTCATATCAAAAAGATACTTAATCTATATATATATATATATATATATATATATTAAAGAGATATCCAGGTATCTATTGACTCATTACGATATCTCTGGAACCATAAGGCGTAGAGACTCGAAATTCGGTAGGATTATTCCTTTTGCCGAGTAGAGGTCAGCTAAGAACGGATTTTACGAATTTCCACCCGCAAGGAGGGTTGCGGGGGTGTTAACTATTGACTCATCACATACGGCGTAAAGACTTGAAATTAGGTAGAAATATTCCTCTTGCCGAGTAGAGGTCAGCTAGGAACGGATTTTACGAAATTGATTGAAATTTGTTACACCGATAATCTGGAACGTTAAAAAGGACTATAAGCTCTTTGCAGTGATACACAGTAAATAACTCATTGAAATATTTATACGTATGTTTTTTTATTTGTAAAGCAATTTGCCTAAATGAATAAAAATGTTACCTATTCTATACTATGAAAAAAACTTTCAATGCAGATGAAGTCGCGGGTTCAGCTAGTACTAAATAAAGCCAAGTGTTCCGGTACGATGCTGTGTAGAAAATTGCCTCTTACCAGTTTAGCGCGTTTGCATTTTAGACTGTATCACCACTTACCTTCAGGCGTGATCGTAGTCAAGTGCTAATCCGTCAGCAATAGAAAAAAGTTTCTCTGTCAAACGCTTAAAAATGACTCTGTGGTAGCATAAAATGTCATTATGTCCTAGATTGATTTATATGTATCGTTTAATCTTTCAATCGTCTCCTATAATATTCTCACAGCACAGAAATATATTATATATTCAGGGTGGGTCAACATTGACAGAGTTAGGGGTTTCAATCTCCATTAGTTTGACCTCTCTGATGTTAGCCAATATTTAATCGTTCGATAATGATTCGAATAAAATGTTAACCATAACCAGTTTTTAGGCTAAAGCCCCTATGTGAAGCCGTATTATCAGATCTACCGTAATTTTTTTTTATTAACCAAATAGCTTAATGTTGGTCTATTACTTTCTTAATACCTTAACGTAGAGTTGTGTGATAAAATTCGATAAAAAATAAAATACCTAAAAATTAGTCCCACTCACTGTCTCTTCTCAAGGTATTCAAAGTTATCTCCCTAATTGAACTAAAATTGGGTATACTTTAAATGGCAAAAAAACCCTCAGTAATAAAAAGTGTTTTTAAAATAGCATATCTGTAAACTAGAGTCGGCTCATTGGTACGAATTACGAATTTCATTGTAGTGTATGATACTGTTATCAAACCTTTATTATTTTTTTACGTTCCGTTTAATATGCCGCTGTGCATAGTTATTCATTCAAATATACACACCAAAGTTATACCATATAAATTGACATTAAGTGAGAAATGGTATAACATTCCTATTTTCTTTAGAGAGTTAAAATGTAACTCTAAAATAGGGTTCTACAATAACAGAGAAGTGACTCAAAAGAAAATAACAGTATTAAAAAATGTATACAAACCGTTGACCCACTTTAAAAAAGCAATATAAGCTATCATCCCGTAGCTTGAGGGCCCCTCACAAATAAATTAAAAAAGGGGGTTTTTACGATTAACTTTATTAGAATTCATTTGAAGGAACGCTCTCAGTGTAGTAATGAGCTTCTTTATCCCTTTGTCGATCGGAGTCGGATTGAATTTGCGGAAATTCTTCTTTTGTTTATACATTTTTAAGTGCTGGATACTTTTACTTAAATCTCAATAGAGATACATCGTTAAATACGCTCGCTAACAAAACAAAAACATGTGTTTATAACAGAAAAAAATTCTAAGTATTGATAAGGCCTCACCTTCAGTTGTTAACCTTATATTCATTCTTTATAAAATAATGAAATAAGTAATACAAAAACAATAAAGACATTTCTCACGTTATCTAGCATAAAATTGGTTACACAGAATGAAAACTCTAAACTGGATATTTGAGCTTTCAATAGATGGCGCTGTACAATGTTTTTTGGAAATGTGATTTTTTCAATATTTGAAAAATCTTTATTTACATCAATCTCATCTCTACTACTTTTTCCTTAACTTGTGTTAAGGAAAAAGTAGTTGAACTTGAGCGAATGAGAATTTGCACAAGATATAAAGGAAGGAATATTCCAGGAATTGAAAAATATTGAGTTATTATAGGCCACAGGTTTTAAGAAAATAATTACTACATTTACGAAAAGCGTACATAATGTGTAATAGCACAGTAAGTGAAAATTACCTACTTGCAATTTCATCTGAAGAATCGAATTTTCTTTGAAGATGACCAAATGAAGGTCATTATCCCTCCTTATCTAAGAATTGTATTTGATGGCTCTTATTTGCTTCATTCAATTAAATGCATCAAGATCCCACGCCTTATTTAATGGTAGAAATTGTAAACGTCGATATATCAAATTAGTGGCGAATTAACATTAATTTTGTCAAAATTATCTTTCGTTATTATAAACTTAGTGCCGGCATGATAATTATATTTATCTTTTTTAATTTAACATATTAAATTATCTATGTATGATGTAATTGTACTAAAAAAATATAAGGCTAATCAATTAAGCATTTAAATTGACTCCTATACTAGTAATAATATGTCCGTTGTAGACTAGACCAATAGTGCATATCGGTTTCGTTAGAAAAGCAACTGACTGACTTGATGATTAAAATAAAGTGACTTCTTTCGCAAGAGGCAATTTACGCCTTATGGTTTCTAGACTGCTGCGTACCGGAACACAAATATCTTTGCGTGGTACCTCTTTGTTCGTAGTTAGCTCTCGCCAGGGCTTAAGCTTCCTAGCCAGATCGAAAGCAAAGCGAGTACTCGCACCACTGCTGGTGGTGCTAACTAGACATGTTTGCTTCAGCAAGTATCTGCACCAGATTGAAAGCTGTGAAAAGGCGCCTGTTTCGGAATATGGGGCGGTCGTAGATGCGGCGCACTATACAGTAGCAGATTGTGTTAGGCTTGGGGATGCCAGTGTCACATTTTGACATAGCTGATTGGGAGTGACCTCTTATTCCCCAGCTTTGTGGGCGCTATGATTGGCAACGAGTCGGGTTGGAGAGCAGTGACTTCCTTCTGCGAGACTGTCATTCTGCAGAAGGAGGGCATTAAACAGGCAAAGGGAGCTTATGGCTGACGCTACTCTCACTCTAGTCCAAAGAGGGGAGGTGCCAAAAGGCCCAATTTTTCTCGCCTGCTCTCCCTAAACTAAACGTTAAGTGGGATTCAGCCGGGGCGCCAAAGCTGAATGCGTCAGCGGACATCTGGACCCCAACACCTGGATGAAGAGGGTTCTGCTGGGTTTTAGTGGATATCTTGGTGGACTAACGCGTCCCACACTCCCAGATATAAGTTTATACTTCGTCCGGCGTGCATAAAGCATATCTCAGCTATAAAAAATGGTCCCAAGATATGTGGATTTCTTTTTCTGGACTGATGACCATTCTACTTTTTGTTACTGTACAAAACTTCGGCACACATTCTTTATAACGAGCGCAAATTGTGGTATAAGTGTTAAAAAAAGTATGATTCTAGAAGATTCACTTGTCACTTTCACAGAACATAGTTTCGTCTGTAATAGAGAAAAGGATTATGATAAACTAATAAATTATATAAATTATTTGATCCGTAAATGTATGTTTAGATAAAGTTGCCAATGCTTGACATTTGGTATAAGGAAGAGGGTCGTGTTTCGTTTCTAATCAAGTGACATTTGTCAAGGGAGTAAACAAATTGCCTTTGGCGTACACCGTAGAAAATAAAGGTTAAGTCCTGAACAACAAAACGTTACAATAGATAGATTAAATATTATACTCAAATATATGACAAGAATTTAAACAAACTGCGCTTCTTATTTTTATAGATAAATAAATTGATAATAGAAAAGGAACCTATCTACCAAACACTTTACAATATTTTGTGTTACCTGTAAATATTTCTTTCGCTGCAACGTTTTGAAGGATTTTTCAATTTAATCTTAACAAGGAGAGATACAATGTAAAATAAAATACAAAGTATTGTTCGACGTACAAATACTAAATAAGGCCCTTGTTTTTTGGATTATAAATGAGAAATAGGATGCATAATTTTGTTCTATAATTAAAGCTGTAATTGAATTTTGCCTTTGCATAAATAAAGTCAAAGTCCACCGTCAAATAAATTAATGTTCCATTTATCACTTCAATGATTTTTGGGTACACTTATGGCAACCTTCAAAAAACCTACCTGACTTGCATCCCATTTGTCAGGGGTCAAACTATCACAGGAATTTCACTTCTACCTTAAAGGATATAAGGTTAAAGCTTTCAACGTTTTGAAAATAATAAGTTCAGGGCTGCATTTGACGAGTGCCACGGGCGACACCTTGGAAAATTGGCAGGGAAATATAATTGGAAAATTATTCAGGCTCACCACTTTCCCGTTACGAAACGTATTAGGGCATTGGGTGGAGCACCGCCAGCGGGCTATTGTCGCGATATTTTATATTTAAACAAGAAAATACCGGCAAACTATCAATAATCTTAGTGAGAGTATGACAAAGATCTACTGGAACAATCCCGTCTGCTCAAAAATATTTTCCTTATACTTCTTATTAAGACTATATCGTCTTCGAGGACTAAGACAATAACAGCCATTATCTTCGTTTAATTGTAGTATATTAAATTATTTATGTTATCTCTGAGAGGTAATCTACTTAATTTTTTCATACATTATTAGACTATTTACAGAATTACGAAATATTTAAGATCAACTGCCTCATTGGTCTAGTGGTCAGCATGTTCACAGTCATGACGTCCTGGGTTCTAGGCCCGGGTCAATTCAAAAATCGATATTTAGTTTTTTATTATGATTTTCTAAATATTTGCCCCAAGTTGCAAAAACATTTGTGCGGTGTGATCCACCCCCGTGCCTCGAAGAGCACGTTAAGCCGTCGGTTCTTCGCCTGATCTCTCTCCGGTCGTGACGGATTGCCCTCATGTCGGATTATGAGAGTGAAGGAATAGAGAGTACACTGAATTTGCAATAATCAATTTCTGGAGTGATAAACTTTCGTAAATATTATATGATTGCATTTGCATACAAGAAATGGTAACTATACTGAGTGTTAATATATAAATAACAAGATACGTTTCTACTGATGCCCGTTATAGACCAAAGGATTTTCTCCAAACCCAGAATCTTTCTAATCATTTCCCGATTATGTTCCTATATGTCCGTTTCGATGTTTGAAATCATCTAATTGATTTCACGCAATCCGTTTTATTAAACCGGCAAAGAATGTGGATATGATGTAAGACCACTATACTCACTCCCTTCGTCATTGCGAGTTATTCAAAACTATTCACAATTGACTTCCAAATGTAACATGACAGGAACATGACTCTTTTCACAGTGTAAACTATCACTAGGTACAAATTTTCCCATTTCACTATGAACTCTGGATCGTGAAAAAAACCGCGGGGAAAGGCTAATATATTTATGAAAACAAACCCTTAATAATATAATCTACATACCATAACATAAAAGTCCTTGACATTTCTACATTCACATTATTGTTTGTTCGCCATAAAACAATTTGTCTTTTGCCGTCACGAAAAGGCAATAATGGATTGAAATAAACATTTCTGCATGACTTAGCTGTGTTCTTCAAAAACATTTAACAGTCGTATATTTATATGTAACATACGTTATTGGAAATAACGAAGAATAATTTGGGTATTTTTAAATCAATAAGCATTTCTCAGTTTGAGTCTTCTTTGAGTTAATTCGATATTAAAATTGAAATTAAATTAATGTGTAGTTAGGTTAATAAGTAAATGGGTTTTTAAACAAAATACAGTTTTATTGGTATTCATATAAGGATAAATTTTAATTTAATTTATTTCATTTTTGCACTGCCTGTATAAATATTTGCTTGTTATTTTGTCAATTTTCTTGGCAGAGTTTTCTTAAAGCAATTATTTAATCTTTTTATTAATAAGTTTTAGCACAGGCTTTTGTATTGTATATTCTATGTGCAATAAAGTATCTTTTTATATGTTACCAAAATCAATACAAATTTCTCTTAGTTCTTAGTGAGTTTATAAATATGAATCCATTTAAATAACTCTATTTACTGGAAAGTTTTATTCAAAGCGACAGTTTCTGATTTCTCTTAATAATTCTTTTATATAAATTAACTACTATTAATACTCATCTACTTAATAATTTATTCTTAATGTTAGAATGTTATTTTTGATGATATACCACCTTCAATTGCATTACCCTTACTCATAAAAAGTCCAAGATGTGTCGCGGATAAAAGCGTCATTTAAACTTTAAAAATCCACACTGCTATTTTACAAAGTAAATAAAGACAAATCCATCGTCTCTTTGACGAGTTAGGCTTAATATTTTATCAGTGATACGTATCACGTAGAACCCCCTGTTGTTGAAGCGTTTTGTAAACAACGCGTGATTTAAGATGAAGCAATCGGCTTTCGGCGCATCTTCGCACGTTTCTAAGGCAATACTGTTCAAATTTTGTTTTAGGTAAACAATTCTGTAATGTTTTGTTTATCAAATCTTAAGGAACTTAGAAGGGCCCCAACGAATGAGTGAACGTATGAGTTTCAAAAATTAAAGCCAATAAGAATATAATATACAATGTTACCTTAATATAACACAATATACTCAATATAACTGACTGCCTCATTGGTCTAGTGGTTAGCATGTTCGACT
This sequence comes from Elymnias hypermnestra, assembly GCA_015832385.1. Classification (NCBI taxonomy): domain Eukaryota; kingdom Metazoa; phylum Arthropoda; class Insecta; order Lepidoptera; family Nymphalidae; genus Elymnias; species Elymnias hypermnestra. The sequence continues at coordinate 4,738,371 of JACTOM010000933.1, forward strand.
ACAGACATGAGGTCCTTGATTCGAATCCCGAGTCGGGCCAATCTGAAAATGTATATTGAGTTTTCTATTAAGATTTTCTCAATATTTGCCCGAAGTTGGGAAGTTGGCGGTGTGATCCACCCCCGTGCCTCGGAGAGCACGTTAAGCCGTCAGTCCTGCGCCTGATCTCTCTCTCCGGTTGTGTCGGATTACCGTCACATCGGACTATGAGAGCGAAGGAATAGAGAGTGCACTTCTGTACTATGTCTGCCAATCCGCAGTGGAGCAGCGTGGTGGGTCTATGCTATATAACCCTCTTTCATATGAGTGAGGAGGCCTGTGCCCAGCAGTGGGACGTTAATGGGCTGTTACTTACTTACTTACTACTCAATATAACAAATTTCTACATTCACACCCTTAATACACATATCCTCTTTCACAGAATTCATCCACACTTTTTTTTCGTCGCCCTCTCCCGGCCCTGCCGCTTACCATCATATTTAGGACCCTCTTACATACATGGCTATCCTCCCTTCTCATCACATGTCCATACCAGGCTAACCTTCCACTCCTTAACTTCTGGGTCACTGGTGCTACTTTNACACAATATGCTCAATATAACAATTTTTTCATAATTCCCTAACTGCTCGTAAAAGCTAATACAAAATATACCTTACCTTACAAAAATCGTAATTTTATTATAATATATAAAATTATTTATCTTGTTTAAACGAATTGTAGTATAATCTACCTATTATATAATTCCTATAAAGAATATTTTATACGTCTCTTAAGTTTAAACATTATACACAATGACAATTATATTTCAAAATTTCACCAGCATTTGGCTTTCAAAGATTTTATAAAATTAGGCGTAAGTAACAATAATTAAATGAATAATAATGAAAAAAACACAAATTTTGAACTTAAAATTATAATATTAAAAATTCTTAATTTAGAGGACAGATTTAATGTTAAAATTAATTTACAAAATAAAATTCATAATGTAACTCTTAAGGTTTTCATAATCGAACCCTGAATCTCTATTACAGTTTGTTTGCGTTAAGAATGCAGTGAATCAAATTACAAGGTCTAGTTTACAGTGACTAGTTGAATGGCCTCTGTGAACTTGGCCTTGTAATTTGCAAAGATTTGATTGGTTCGGGGGCGGGGCTAGGCGGGCCAACAACAATGACTCACTGCATTCTTAACGCCAACAAACTGTAGACTTTACACCAGCAAGATCGTTAAAAAGATGCTTTTGTTTAAGGAACTTACTAGTACTTGATTCTCTGAGTTTCTAGGTTTTGGATTCGATTTTCAACATCAGTTTAGGACATAATATTCTAATTTGACTATGTCTAGACTGGTGGGAGGCTTAGGCCGTGGATATTTACCCTACCTACAAATATATCTCGCTAAGCAAAAATTACGTTCCAGATCTATTCTGTATGTCTGTAATAGTTTCTATTATGAGGTAAATTACCTCTTTCTATGTTAGCGCGCATCAGATAAAACTACTTTGATTATGTTCGTTTTTGCGCTGACTCCTCCAAATATATTTCTTAGCTAACTAAGATTTATACTGAAAAGTCAGTGCGCCTAATTTGCAAACATGAGGGGCGCCATTGATAATTAATCTGGCCAGACAGTTCGCTCGGGTGCGGAATACAAATCATGGTTGACGCCGACGTGATTATTGCACATTCCTGTTCGTACCTAACACTAGAGCCCTTGTATTGACAAAAAACAGTCAACATTACAGCGAGAATTGCTTGATTGATAGGCAGTATATAAGACACAAAAACTGTTTCTACCCATGTCCTTTAACTTTGAAACCAACCCACTAATGTGCCCCGAACTGGTGTCATTAGAAAGGCAACAATACCAAGATTGCTTTACTAATATTTATAAATGAAAAACACACACATCATGAGGGCTTCATTACTGTCCATACAATGTACCCAAAACGATTTTATAAAGGCATTAATGCGAATATAGCTTTACACTCACATTCGAAACCATTCGCGATTGACTTCGATTGACGGACAAAGTTCTGTTTATCCTATATTTCTTAAAACGAAGTCCTTCTGCGTCTTTCTATTGGATGGATTGTTTTTCGCCGCTGGGAAATACTTTTACGCAAGTTACAGCTCCACCAAAGAGTGTGGGACTTGCTGAAACCAGAATACCCACCAAAACCCAGCGGAACCCTTTTCATCCGCGTGGTGGACACCAGATGTTCACTAACACATTCAGCTCTGGCGGTCGGATTGTCATGAGGTTTTCACCAATAGATAGTATTATTAATGAAAAAAAAACTTATTAGCCAAGATTATATCCAAATTTGTTTAAATATAACAATAATAATTGTTGAAAGTGCTGAAAAAAGTAGCCTTAAAGCTTACATCGTAAACGCTCTCGATACAAAATAACACAGGACTATATTCCTCTTTTATGCATCTACAAAAAGATTCTTAGTGAGCGTCTACATCTTTGAAGGGGCTACTTTCCGTAATGAGTGAGTTAGTTTTTTGCTTTATGTACATATTTTTGGTAAAGGTTTATAATACAAAGCTATTCCAATTTCTTATTTATCCACTAATGGTATTAAGATTCAAGTTGGGTTTACTATAAGACAAAACCTTCTAGGCAATATCTAGGCGGTCGAGCGTAAAAGCCTTGAATGTCTTCTACACAGCCACGTTAAAATTTGAATAAAATCTCATCTTCCGTAAATTGTTAGTGCACCGCTCAGACGGGTTAAATTTTAAACGAAATTGGAACTCCGTGTTGAATATTTTACAGATTTTTCTATTATAACATACAACACCATCTTCACAACTTAAAAAGAGGAATTTCTTGTCATTGAAACAGTTGTTCTATGTTTTAAATTTGAATGAATCTTCATTTAAAATCCATCTAGTCGTATGTGTCAGTGTGTTTTATGTATTGGATGTACAATAAATCGTTTTGTATTGTATTTCAAATTCGTGTAAGAAACACAATATAGGAAACATTATAAGGGAATGATTTTTGATTATAAGCTGAACTTTCTATAAATTAATCGCACAATTTGATAGTTATCAATTCCAGTCTATCATCTCCATAAATATACGGACTACTTGAGACATAACCTATTCAATACATTACAGGACCAAACCTAGAAAGTGTAGATTTTGTAGAAGTATATACCAGATGATTACTATTTTTTAATTTGTTATGGATTCTGTTATCACTGGAAATTTTTGTTTATGCCTATAGTTATAGTTTATACCTTATTTTAATGCTTATTATTTTCTTTTATCATCGCTTACCAACGAGGTTTCTTACACCAGAAAGGTTGGCTGGTATGCTTTATATTTTTAGCTCGTCGTTTGCACGTTGTGCAATAAAGTTTATAAATAAATAAGTATAAATCATGGTCTTATATAGGCTATTGGTTCCCTTACTTAGGTAACGAAACTGTATTAAATTGTTATGACTTGGCGCTGGTACTCAGTGAAGACAGCCCAATTACTAGCTATAGTTACTATTAAAATATGTACTGTATCATCCATTACAAATGTATAAACTGTATGATCCTAATGGATAACGTATTAGAATAATTCAATTAAGTGTTAACGAATATGTCACTCAAAATCCACTCAGCGTTTGTCTGCATATATTACAGTGAATTGAGAGTAATAAATGCGTAGGTGACAATTCATAAGATCACTGGTCAATGTACGAGACGATTTATCTGAAGGACATCTTTCCGGTGCGTTAGTTTTATTACAGGCATTATTCTCTTACGCAAGTAATTCTTTCGCGATGACGGTTGATAGAATCTACTTTGTTTGATAAAACCTATTTATCCTTATATATTTTAATGGCCAACAGACAGGCCATTAATTAAAAAACTATCGAAGGAATTTTCGTGCTGCTTTCGCCAATAAAAAGAGTGGTTCTTGAGAAATGTTTAGATTTACACTTTCTCGAGGTTTTGTTTAATTGCCATAATATAATTATAATTGTCAAAAGTCTTATTCGCTAAATATAACACAAAATAATGTATGGTAGGATAATTACTCTATAATATTAAGTATAACTTAATAATAATGTAGAATATAAACAACCACAAAGTCATATCAACAGAACATATAAAGTAATTTTGAACACAACCTAACTTTCAAGAATGTTGTTATAATCATTCAAATCCATAAATAACTTGTAGAACTTCCAACAATGTCAGTTATAAGGGAAAGTAATAAATAAACGCGGCTGTAATCATGTCGGTTTGTTTGCGGGCTATAAACGGAGAAATAGGCTTACAGGGGCATAGCCCGGTAGGTATCAAGTAATTAATGGCCTGCTGGGGTAGACAGGGGTGAAATTGGATCAATTTGCTAGCTATTCCCGATTTAAAAGGGTAGTCGATTGGCAAACAAAACTAATTATTGCCAAACGTAAATGAACGCTTCCAACGTACGCCCAAGAGGGAAACTTTCTACCGGTGTCCCTTCAAGTGGAATTTCATTCCGAATAAGAAACATTTACGTGTGGTTTTAATAAGAGAGAACATAGTGAATTGTTTTCTGGGATATTCAACAAAAATTTATGGCACCCACGGGACGGTATAAATTTCAAACGCAATAAAACGGTCTAAAGTGTTCGCCGTAAAAATTCTCTGAATTCAGCATATATTGAGTGATCTCCAGTTTAAGTAGGATGTGATGAAAAGGCCTGACCCCTTGTATTGCTATTGTTTTAAGATTCCACTTCGTTACACCCCTGTGCTCAGCGAGTTTTTAGATAGGGCTTTTAATGTTTTTTCACAGAGGACCCCCTTAACTGATAATGAAGGTGGACCAGGGGGAAGTTTGGAAGCTCGTTTGGCTAAAGTGTAGTGAAGAAAATTTATTGTTACGATGCAAACGGTTAACATTACTGCAAATAGCGTCCGTAATGGTGATCCAAAATACTTGAACACCTGCTTTTATGAGTAGGAAAGTGTACCTGTAAATTAGTCCTGAATATCATCCTACTTGATTGTACAAACTGTAACGTTAGCAGACATTTTTAAACTCATTGTATTTTTTTAATAGAATGTTCAGTTTTAATAATTTAAAAATTATTTTACAGGTATTAAAACGGTCTTTAATAAAATATTTTATAGGATACTAATTATTACAAATTTACAAATAACATGGTTTGATTGATGTCGGGACTTCTATTAACTTCTACTAACTGCACTGGACGCGATGATTTTTTGTGACAAATTTTTTCACACCTTGGGGTACATTTTTACTAGGGATCCCTATATTTTTTAGAAATTAATAAAGATTTTTTTGAAATCCGAACAGTTTTTGTGTGAAAACATTACAAACATACATACTTACATTCAAAAACACAAATGTATCCTCTTTATAATATTAGTTTAGATATTATTTTATATTTGCAAAATGAACATGTACGGCTATACGAGTATATCATACATCATATATATCAGACTTAGGTTTGACCCCTGTATATTTTTGTCAATAATATTTATAAAAGATTTTAGGCTTTAAATGTTCGTGTTTACCATATCATCGACATATATTTTCCATGACAAATTATTATATACAAAACCACCTTACCATTGTTTGGTTTTATTATGTATAAAAGTTCTAAATTTGTATGTAATCTACTGAAAGCATTGTTTATATTTTCAGAAATATTTACTAATTCTTCGGAATATTGAAGATTTTATACGTAACGCCGAGTGTAACAAATAATAATCTCAGTTCCGCACTTAGGGAAATAAACCTGTTTTCTGCTAGCGAGACAAACTAAGACAACTTTGTATTAGAGACATGAAACGTGTAGGTTGCCATTTTAATGTCAAACAAGCCTTCAATCATACTCTGTATCAAGAAATATTTCAAAGCACACACAAAGGGAGATTAGTCTTACAGAAGCCTATTCATTCTCATAGGATTACGTGCTTTCCACCTTTGTACCCTAATCCAAGTTAAGCGTTAATACAACAGATTTTCTTGTTTTCATCTGCAAAGGCAGGCCTGTGTTGCCAGCATTCCCCCGGGCGACGCAAAGTTAGGGGAAGGTGGGCCTAATTGGGAAATAATGCCTGAGTAATTAATCACAAGGCCTATCTACCCCACGTGAAACTCTTAAGTGTATTTTGATAAATTAAAAAAAGCTTTCTTTTCAGTGACTGTACTAAACGCATTAGCAAAAGCTTTTTCAAAAAAGTTTTCAATAGATATAATTATAGTTTGAACTTTTACAATATTATTCCATAAATATACACTAGACATTATTTCTACCTATGACTGTTATAGACTTTGAAACTAAATGATGTGCCCCAAACCGATTTCACTAGAAAGGCAATAATGCGAAGGTGCTTTTAGACTATTAAATTCACACACTCAACACGAGGTGTCCAAAACTATTACAGATTTACTTGAAATTTAATAAAGTCACACAGTTAAATTCTTTCTGATTTATCTAGTATTAATACCCTCCTGGCACAATATGGTGCAGTTTGGCTAAACTCGTTTGGAGTTTGGCAGATTTTATACGGCACAGTGCACCAGCAACTAAACTCGATTCTTTTTGTTTCCATACTTTAATAATAATAATTCGAACAGTGCGTGTTGCCAGTGATGACCTACGGTTCTGAGACGTGGTCGCTGACCATGGGCCTCATGCGGAAGCTCAGAGTTACTCAGCTTGCGATGGAGAGGGCTATGCTCGGAGTTTCTCTACGTGATCGAATCAGAAATGAAGAAATCCGTAGTAGAACCAGAGTTACCGACTTAGCCCTACGAATCGCGAACCTAAAGTGGCAATGGGCGAGGCACATAGTCCAAAGACCGATGGTCGTTGGGGGCCGAAGGTGCTGGAGTGGCAACCCCGCACCGGACGGCGCAGTGTAGGCAGACCCCCACGAGGTGGACCGATGACATAAAGATGGACGTCATTACGTGAGACCTATGTCCAGCAGTGGACGTCCATCGGTTGAAGCGACGACGACGGCGAGTACGATAGGATAGGATTGTATTCTAATCTTTACTTAGCAAATTTAGGCATACACTGAGAATTTCATAATAGGACAATACTATATCTATATAAATTAGTCCTTTTTTTTGCGCTAACGCCTTTACGGACCCCGATGAAACATATTTTCCAATCGGAAGTGGACTCACAGTTAACATAATACCCACTAAACCCAGCGGATGCCTTCTCATTCATGAGTGAGATCATTAGAGGTTCCTTAACCGCATTCCTCTCTTACGGACTTAAATCCGAACACATCAGCTTTTGTCGAACAAGCTAACCACTAGGCTACGACATTCGTGCTTTTTAAGATATGCTATATATACGAATGATTTGTTTCAGTTAACAGTATATAATTGAATAAATAAACAGACAAATTCTTTATGTTTACCCGTAAGGATACTACCTTATCGACGTTGTCTATATAGATGGCTGGCTATTCCACCATTTATCATATTCCATGTATTCACTCTCCTTTCATGTCACTTTCGCATGTTCCATGTTTTGTAAATTTAGATCCTATGGATAAAAATTCTTTCACCTCTTCCACTCGCTCCCCATATATCAAAATATTTCCATTCATCATAAATTCACCTCTTTCAAAAATCATCACTTTCGTTTAGTTTACATTCACACTCATTATTTTCCTTTTCAATTTTTTCTCATAATATTTACCATCTCCTGTAGCTCATTAGCAGAGATGGAAGTATTACTTGATCATCGGCGTAGAGTAAACATATGATGAGTAATTCATTCATTGTTAACCCATACATACTTTCTTTTAAATCTGTCAAACATTTATCCATGAATAGGTTGAACAGCCATGGTGACGCAACACATCCCTGTCAACACCTCTTTCGACAGGAAACGACTCCGTGTACGCTCCGTTTATTCTGACACAGGCACTAGAATAGTGAGACTTCAATGCTTGAATCAGACTACCGCTCACACCATACGTACATAACGTTGACCACAGCTCATTCCTCACCACTCGATCATCGGTCTTTTCTAAATCTACGAAAGTCAAGTTTCAGTCAAGTATACAATCCTAATTTTGTAGACAGTGTTTCAAAGATAAATTATTTAATACTGTAGTGTATTTAATACCTTTGTACCTACGATTTGTTATTTTAATCATCGTGTTTGATATAAAAGTGCGTGCGTCCAAAGTACACATGTCAGAAGTGAAACTTCTTTGGCAAGCTAATTTTTAAGTCTTGTTTATTACAAATCTAAAACTTTAGATTTCCGAGACTTAGAGGGAGGGAAAAAGGAAGATATGCTAGAAATTCAATGCATTTATTTGTCATAAAAATATTAAAACTGTCTAAAATTAATTAATTACGTCAAGAATTTGTAGTAGTAGTAGTCGTAGTAAATAACAGCCCATTAACGTCCCACTGCTAAGCACAGGCCTCTTCATTCCGAGGAGCGAGGGTTTTTAGAGCACCACGCTGCTTCACTGTGGATTGGCAGGCTTAAGAATCTGATTACCATTAAAATATTAAAAGTGACAAAGATTAATACAAATAATTTATTGAAATCTCAAATGACGAATTATAAATAGAAATGATACGTGCTTTTTGTCAATATTACTAATTATTAATTAAATTTCGTTTTGAACTTAAAATTTCATAAATTGAAATATTTTTTATTTAGATTTTAAAATGCCACATGTTATTTGTAAATATTAAAACTACCTACCCTTCAAATGAATTAGCATAAAAAAACTATGCAGATTTTCGCGAGGCTAATCATGCGTTTCATTCGTAAATGTTTTACTATAGAAGTATCACTTCAAACACGAAGACCTGGGTTGTTAAATGGGGTGATATAATCATCAAAATTACAACTTTCATATCGATTTTCCCCTTCATTCCTTATATATATTTAACAGCGAAATAGCGTCATTCACGGACTCATCACGGTATCTTTTAAATTATTCTTGACTTGAAATTCGGCATGTTTCCTTTTGCGACGTAGACACTAAGTAAGAACGGAATTTCCTATATTCTCACGGGCTCACGTAATATAAACGAAAAACAATCACGTACTGTAAGATAATTTAAGAGGATATTTTATTTCGAATCTGACATCTTTATTTGTAGGAAGCAACAGGCTGCTTGATATTAATTTTGTATTTTTTTTGTCTATTCTTTTAGTCGGATATTACATACAATATCTTTGTACGTAGTGGGTTCCTTTTTATATCTCTTAGAAAGTGTTTCCGATACACTTAATAACAAAATTTTATGCATTTACATTAATAATTATGCATTTCGCTTCTACAGACTATGTTATCTTAATGGCATCGTTTGTGTAATGGCTCTACAGCAAAATTACCGGATTTTATTTCCAATTAGGAAATTCTAAAAAATAGTATTTATTTATCCAATTCCAGACTTACAAAAGGAGTAGTGCCAAAGGTAAATTATAACTGTTTCTACTAAGACTTGTTGGAGTTAACGTTTATTTGATTTTTACCGAGTTATAATTTTAGTGATGGTCAAATTTCGACCATTGTACAACCACTAGTACAAGTAAAACTTTGGCTGTATTGTATTAAGCTTTTTTAGTAAAACTAGCTGAACCAGCGACTTCATCTGCATGGAATGATTTTTTGGTAGAATTTTCATTAATTAAGGCAAATTGTTTTCTAAATAAGAAACATACCCGCACTGCCATTTGAGGGTGGAATTTCCTAAAATTTACTTTTGATAGGGTCCATTATGTCAAAAAAAAATTCTGACTTCTGAATAAAAAATATAGTTTGTAAATGTGAAATTTGAATTGTTTTTTAATGTGAAAATTTAAATTTTTTATACAGCAAAAGTAATATTCCTACCAAATTTGAAGTCTCTACGTCTTGAGGTTCCAGAGATATCGTGATGAGTAAATAGATACCTGGATATCTCTTTTATATATATAAAGGAAAAGATGATAAAAACAGAGTAAACACAAAAGACATTCTATTGCTGTGCAAAAATTTCAAGTTTGCTTGTCGGTCAATATAAAAATGGTCAGTTATTTCATTACAACTCGTGGTTTTCTGAGGTAAAGGTAAATTGAAAATACTTTTCGATTTGTAGAAAAACACACGTTTTACAAGAAACCTTTTACTGTTTTCGATTTCGGGAAAATGTTTCAGCCGTCTATTGGAATGTACGGATGCTTCGGGTGAAATAACTTTTGATTTACTTTTTTCGGGATATGTTACATTCGTTTCGGAATGCTAAAAACACTTTCAAAGGCAACATAGGTCTATTTGACTAAAAGAATTCTTCCTGTGTGTGTATATATAAAAAAAAACATCATCACTGTATTTGACTGGAATGAACTTCTACTTTTTTCAGCTACTCAAGTTTAAATACATCTCGATGACAATGTTAATATAGCTTTTTTCAATTATGTAGAGAGTTTAAGTCTTTTCGTTCGTAGTTTAAAGTGGGATTGTATTAATCCTTTTGTATGCAGATTTAAAGTTAAAAACGTTTATTTATTGTTCAAATTTACGCACACAACTTTGCTATTATACGGCGTTTATAACTAAAACATAACGCTAACATAGATTTCCAAAACTTAAAGCCTAAAACCAACTCGTTTGTTATTCGTCTCTGGACAGTTTAACTGCAAGTGATACAATTTATGTTAACGTTGAAACGTGTAAACTGTTCAAATAAATTTCATGTTTTTTATTAGTTATGACGGCCGTTAACGCGAGAATGCTTTTAATTGGTATAAAGCCCTTATTATTTTTAACAATATTTAAATATACACTTGTCAACTCGCGCAATTTCAGCCGCGTAAACTTAATTGTTTCCGTGCACAACACCCCCGTGCCTCGGAGAGCATGTTAAGCCATCGGTTCTGCATCTGATCTCTCTCCGGTCATGTCGGATTCCCGTCACGTCGGCCTATGAGAGTGAAGGAATAGAGAGTGCACTTGTGTACAATGTCTGCCAACCCGCAGTGGAACAGCGTGGTGGGTCTATATCTAACAATTCCCTCTACTATGATTGAGGACGTGTATACCCTGCAATTTAATTAAACGGTTTTTTTTCAGTTATGACCGAAAGGTTGTAAATTAAAATTTTTTTTTAATAAATTTAAGAAATCTGATATTGGACGAGTTAAGCCTTTCCTAATTAATTATAACCGCAAACAAAACCGCTTATTTGCTACACTGTCACTATTATTAATTGACTCAAAAGCCTTGTTAGGAGGCAGAATGAATGTAATTGGTAATTCTATACCGCATAGGGATCAGCGGGTGACGGTCCCGTTATGAGGCATACAAATTTTCTACAAACCCTTTAATCCAACGCTCGCTTATTTCAATTCTACACTAAAAGACGAGTACGTCTTCTATAAATCTTACAGTACTCCAAATAAGGTTCAAGATGGAACTTAATTTTGTGCCTCAGTATGTGGTTTACCTACCCTCATTGGTAAAATTGTCCACAATGTCCCCCCTCGTTGATGTAATTTCGGCGTGCCTGAATAGACTTCGTTGCGCGCCATTGATGAAGTTGGATGAATTTTTTATTGTAATGAGTTTCTTCACAGAAAGAAAAGCGGGGGTACTGTTAAAATTAAGTTATTGTAACAAAGTACCAATTAAAACTTGTTCACATAGACTTCATTCGTAAAGAAAAACGAATTGCTTTGAAGTATCTTTACGAGTGCCGTCTGTTTGCTTTGCGTTTGCGTGTATGTATAATCTATACTTAAATTTATAGACAAAATGTTTTTATTCACCCAAAAAGTACGATTTCTAAATACATTGCTTGCTGGATTTGAAAAATCTCAAAAATTTATTAATGATTTGCGACTAAAAGTGAAATTCATTTGCTAAACTTTTAATCTTGAACCTAGTTCAATGAGATTTTGAATGGAATTTGGGAATCACCAGCAAAGCATGGTTGGCTTTATTATGTAATAATCACTAAAAAGCAATGGAAAATAAGAATCTTTTACAGAAAAATGCCAACCTAGAAAAGTTACTAAAAATATATTCAGTATTAAACTTTGATGGTTAAATTTAATCTGTATGGAAGTCTAAGTGATGTGGCACGTCTTTTGAGTATTACTTTCCTTTCCAAATTATATGAGTGTTCTTAGTAAACCGCGTTATGATGCTCGAATGAAATTTGCATTTTAAAAGGAATCTTTTGAAGTCCCTCGAGATTTTACGAATATACGAATTTGTTATTCTTTTACTGAAACATGTATATTTTTGTACACCAAAAATTCTCTGTATTTTCGTCCATCAACGTACGTACGTTTTCGTATTAAATGCAACGAGCGCAGTTTGTTGGGAAAAACTGGGGGATAAGGAAGGGTCTATACGCAGGCTGCATGTCTAAGAAGCTGTAAAAAATTCCACGTGCCTGCTGCGCTCATGGAATGAAACTGTACTGTTGGCAACGTTGATTTTCACCTAAAAATATTTCTCCCTTGGCATAAAGATCATTTTTCAACGAAGTATATTTACACATGTTTCGCTCTGTGTACAAGATTATGTTTGAATTGTATGACAAACGTGTATTGTGTCAGAAAAAACCCGCCCCTCATACTAACATTGTGATGTTGATGAAATTCACGAACATGACTGACATTGCGAAGTTTGTTAGTATTGCTGTGTCATGTGGTGACACATTGACACTACCGCAGACGATATCTAGCATTCCAATTAATCAAAACACGAAAATGGACTTGCTAGAAAAGCAATAGGAATATTGTGTATCTAAAACTACGACAAAGATGTTACAAAAGACATATGTCCATATCTTGATTGAATTAACTCCAGAAAACACCAAAAAAAGAAAATATCTAAATATAGATATCAAAGCAAGGAAAACCAAATATGTATCTCCATTGAAAAGTTGAGGGTAATATAAAACAAGATTCTTCGTCACGTGCCACAGAATAAATTGCGGCAAACTTAATTAAAGAGTTCTGCCCTCCGGAGCCTCACTTTGCGTTAAAGGAATCAAATATTTTGCTAGAATTTCGCTTAAGTAATAGCATAGAGTTATTTTATTCACCGTTGAGAATTCTAAGAATTTTTTGCCTTCATTTTAACATAATTTACATTAGAAACTACGACACAAAATATGATATAAATATTTTCTCATTCAAAGGCTTATCTTTGTCAACAACCTTTTAACTTGACGGTAATCATCATTATTCCATACATTTTGTCTTAAGAAATTCGATATAATTTTTATTAGGTATTTGAAAGTTCATTGATGATGAGTAGTAGATGCTAGCAGAGGTCTCAGGGTCGATTTCCGGTATTCAGAAAAAAAATTATAAAATGGAAGTAACTTTTATTATAAGCCTTTGCCAAAAATAACTTTAATTTGACAGTAATCATCATTATTTGAAAGTTCACTGTCTTGATCATGAGTAATAGATGCTACCAGAGGTCTCAGTATATAAAAAATATAAAAATGCATTTCTAAGCAATTATAAATGGAAGTAAGTAAAACAAAATCAGAAAACGGATCGCGATTACGAAAACCACTAATATATTAATAACCAAAGTACGGGAAGAGGGATAAAACTTTTGAAGATACGCTAATGTATAATAAATTACCTTAATAAATAAAAACACACATAATCTTAGATTATATAAAAAAAAATAAAATTATTTTTAATTGAAACTGTATAACTACGCCTACCTTCTACCATTTTGCCAAGAATACTTTTGCTCGACTTCTGGGTCCAAAGTATTAAGTCTACCTACCTTCTCATTAAATGTAGTAATTATAATTTTTTTGAAAAATAAATTTCTATAAACTCCAGAACTGTTGGGAACTTTTGAACTGTTGGGAATCAAATATCATAAACTATCTACGGCAGCAAATAAATAAGGGTTTAATGCTTTAAATACCAACTCTAACCTTTGCTTTATCTTACAGGATGTACTTCTCAAACCCTCCGGATATTTCCAATGCCGAAGCAACAAACGGTCGCAGTAGGGAAGTCTGTGGTGTTGACGTGCCAAGCGGACGCTCCCGACCCGGCACTCGTCACGCAGCCGCAATGGAGGGATCCCAAAGGACTCATTATAAACGAAGCCGCGTTAGTACTCGTTAAATTTTTGTTTATGGTTAAATTGGGATGGGGATCGTAATCCTTTTTATAAATTTACTTAAATTAAAGGTTTTTTTTATTTCGTAAAGTTTTATACTTTACTGACTTGATCTCATCTAAGAAAGATGACGGTTACAGTCTAAGACAGTTACTTGGGTAGAGATAAATAATCATTTACCAGTTAATAGTATAAGGGAACACGCTGATCCACTGCGGGTTGTAGTACACAAGTGCACTCTCTATCCCGTCACTCTCATAGTCCTATGTGACGGCAATTCGACACAAACGTAGAGAAATCAGATGTAGGACCAACGGCTTAATGTGCTCACTGCTTGCCAACTTCGAACAAATATTGAGAAAATCTTAATAGAAAACTCAATATTCATTTTTGAATTGGCACAACCGGGGCCTCGAATCCAGAACCTCATGTCTGTGGCCGAACATGCTAACCACTAGACCAATAGTATAATATCAAATAGCAAATTTGGTTACTGGTCACTGGACACGCCGAATGCCTCTCATTTAGTCTATATAGATAGAATAACCGAGTTGAGTTACTTTAACGTATTGTTGTTTAAAATTCATCCCTATGCCTTTCGTTGAAGGATAATATTATAAGGGAACTCTCTCAGAGTTGCTCCTGGAATATGTATCGCCTATCAACCTTCTCTGCAGCAGTATCATGAATCTATCTTCTAAAAACCCTCACCTATCAGTAAAGAACCCTTTACCCAACTAGTAACGGTAATAGACTGCCAATAAGCTTACTTAGAATAGGATGTTAAGGCTAGATTGACTTAGCGTAGAATAGCATAGTTCACTTATCACAGAATTTCTAAATAACTATTTTCTCATCAGGGCTGGAACAAGACCCGAAATTTACACAGAACCGATGCCCGCAAAACAACTGCAGTACCTGTACATATCGTCAATCACAACCGCAATGGCTGGCAATTACACTTGCGAAGCGACCTACACTAACCAACCTCTCAGCGCCAGTGTGGTTTTGGAAACTTTCGGTATTGTTTTCACTTTAATATGTCATGGAAACTAGAATAGTTTGCATAAAATAAGATTTTTTATTCTGTTTTTAAGAATAAATCTAAGTTTATGTCACTAAGGCTCTTAGTCATCTTTTCTCTTTATTTTATATATTTATCAGTTTCAATAAAAACTTAGTATATAAAATAATTAAGGCTGTTTTTCATACAGATATTAAGATACCAAAATTTCATTTATTAGCAAGTTGGTATTTACAGAATCTATTGCTTATATAATTATTAAATACTAAACTACACACAAAGATTAGAATATCTATGACACACTATATAAGACGGCGTTACAATTTTTTAAAAGCAAATTGTGATTTTAGTTGCCATAACCTGGACAAATGCAAATGAGAACCAATATGCAACTAAAGGGAAAGATTACAAAATCATGTGTGAAGTGACAGCGGAACCTGCCCCTTCAGTTGATTGGTTTAAAGAGGGAACAAGTGTAAGCATTATGATATTTATCAAGATAACACATTGAAGTTTACATTTTGAAATGTGTTGAAGAATATTGTAATACATCATAAAAAAATTCTTACAGATTGTGACTGGTGATAGATATGTCATTCACGCAAATGGTCTGCTGATTAAAAATATCCAAGAGAGTGATGACGGAACTTATACATGTCGAGCTGTTGTTATACAAACTGGAGAGCTATCCGAACGTAATATAAAACTTGAGGTAAACGATTGTATATAATTAAGATATATAAGAGATGATATTTAATGATATATTTTACGAAATGAATTTTAATTTTTCTATTTAGGTGTACACTGCTCCAGAAATGGAAGAACGTGAAACTAAAGTAGAAATAAAAGAAGGTGAATCCGCTGCAATTACTTGTAAGGCTCGAGGAAAACCTCCCCCAACCTACTCATGGATTAAAGCGTCTACACGAGAGGTAATGGGAGTAAAAATATGTTTTTTTTTTATATTATTTTGTATGTTTGTTAAGTTAAATGTTCCTTTTATACATTACAGAATTTAGGCACTACTCCTCGCTTTAGCGTCGACGAAATTAAAGGGCTTCTAACATTCGACAGAGTAGAAGCCGGAGATTATGGTAAATATATTTGCAGTGCTGTGAACCAGGCTGGTCATAACGAAACAGAAATTGAAGTTGAAGTGTTAGTTCGACCGAAAATATTTGAATTATTCAATACTACGGCTGCTGAAAATACGGAAGGAAGGTTGGAGTGTAAAGCCACAGGTCGTCCAGTTCCAAGGATTAGTTTCAGAAAATTAAGCAATAGTGATCGCTTTTTAAATGGTCCTAACGATGATGGAAGGTAAATTATTAAAATCATAAATTGATGAAGGTCCAAGTGTTAGATAACACAATTTTATAAATTCTTTTCAGAATTAACATTGAAACAAATAGTCGCCAAACGGGAGATCAAATGCAGTCTAGTGCTGTTATTACAATCTCTCGATTAAATAGGACGGATGATGGATTGTATGAATGCGTCGCTGAAAATGAAGGTAATTTAGTCTTATACTTAGTTTATTTTTCTATCTACATAAATAGAGTGTTAACTAAATTTGGTGTTATTATGCCAATAGATTGTGTTGTCTTATTATTTGCTTTAGGATTTAGAAACCACTTATATAAATAATTTTTATTTAGTGGTATTCATTGCTTTTCAATATAAAAATAATAATAATATATAATAATAGAAAATATACTATGTAATTGTTTCAGGTGGTGAAGCGAGACAAAATGGTCACCTGACAGTACAATTTAGACCTTCCTTTGAACACATGAACAATGTCCCCATTTGGAGCTGGAATGCTCAGCCTGTCAATATCAGTTGTATTGCTGAAAGTATTCCCAATGCGACCATCAAGTGGAAGTTAGTAAATTATTTTTAATTTGATTTAACGATATCTTTTTATTCGTTAACTTTATTAACCTCTTTATTTACAGGTTCCATGAGTATGACTTAGTTGAAAATGCACACGTTAGGATTTACGGGTCAGGCCCCATTAGCTATGTTACAATAACACCCATTGATGTAAGTTTGTATGGTATATACAAATGTATCGCCACAAATGCTTTAGGCGAAGCCGAACACACTATTCAATTAAGACAAGCATTTCCTCCAGGCGCTGTTGTACAAGTAAGACAATCTGACCTGTTTAGCAACGAAAGACTTTTGAAGCTGTTAGAAATAAGATTAAAACTTTTATTACATTTTAGGCTAGGCAAGAAACCATTACAGCAACATCGGTATCATTCAATATCGTCGGCCCACCTGAAGATATGGGTCCTCCAATTGAAGCTTATACTGTACAATATAAAGAAAACGGAAACTATGATTGGAATTTCTCCATGAATAGAACTTGGTCCTCAAATTCTCTGTATATCGTAGAAAATTTGAGGCCCATGTTTACATACGACTTCAGATTTGCAGCTATAAATCGAGTTGGACTTGGAAGTTGGGGTTCTCCAGTCACTGTTATTATGCCTAAAAGGTAAAAAACTGCAATTTGTTTTCGGATTTGGTGAGAATCAAATTGTTTATTAGCGTTATATCTTTAATCCACCTAATTTTTTAAGGTCACCACCTGAACAACCAAAGTGGCGGGAGTCTCTAAGCTCAGAGTCCCTTATACATGGAAAATATGCTGACAAATACGAATTACAATGGAAAATACCCGCAGACAATGGTGAACCTATTGATATGTACGATGTGAGCTATTGTCCCGTAAGTATATTTATTTATTAACTTCTCATATATTTATAAGATTCAAATGGTTTCTAACAGCTAAGTAATCTGGAATCACATGATTTTAATTTGTATGTTGCTTCATTTCAATAACGGACTAGTCTTGGGTAAATTACTTCGATCCAGTGTATGATTTCCGACTATAGGACGCGATCTGTGATCGCCCGTTTTTGAGAATCATTGTGATTGACTGCATTTATATCCTCAGATACACATCTGGCCATGTATCTCTTTGTTTGCCCGATATAAGCTTTCATAGATATGAGATTTATATACAGTGATTACTTGACAAAAGGCAAGCGATGTTGAGGGTCAAAAATCGACAAATTATTTTGATGCTCCTATATCTGATATCAGTATGGTCCCGTAAATAATATTTTTAAATGAATTTTAAAAATTTTAGGTTCTGAAAGTTAATGGAAAGTGGCAAGTGTCTGCCCAATCGGACTGCATCACAGAGGAACTGAAATCTTTCGAAGCGATAAGTTACGAAATACGAGGTCTACGCCCAGATACACGATACCGTATGCACGTTCGTGCTCACAACGCTCTGGGTTTCTCCCAACCAGCTCAACTTTATGTCCAGACTGCTCTCGGTGAGTACAGCCAAGAAAATAACGAAATACCACTTCGTGCTGGTTTCTACGACGTTTATACTGCACCCGATCCCCATGTTTCCGCTGCATACTTCACCATGTCTTCTGTTTTTGTTCTGTTGTCATCCAATTTCGTTTGTTTGATTTTGTGAACTATAAACACTCTCGGTCAGTGCCCAGTTTAATATCAGTGCTTATTATAAATATTTCTTTAGCTACGTATTTTTTTTATTTTATATAAAGTACAATGAATAGAGAATATTAACCAATATTGTGATTGTATTGTCAGTTTTAAGTTTGTTTTTTGTATTGATTTATTGAGCTTTAAGCTTCGCATTATATTATATACTACATTATATTACTAGCTGTGAAAATAATTACATTTTACAGTTAACAACAAAATAACTTGAAGGAATATCAGGAGACTGTAATGTCAACATAATTGAACGATTTTCTTTATGTGCTTCTTGGTCGCGTTGTTGCCAGTAGTTCAAACCGAAATTTGACTTGTTGATGTTATCGTTTCAAAGAAAAAAAACTTGAAAATTAGTTAACAAATGCGTGTTAAAATTTTCTTTAGTGCATGATGTATTTTATGTAATGCGTTTTAAATTTAAGTTCGAGTACCCATCGGCATCAGAATAGATATAAAATAACTTTATAATTTTAGCTCCAGTTGTTTTAATTTTAATGGTAAGTTTTATTGCTTTTTGTACATTTATTTTTTCCGTTGTCATTGTAGATATCTAACTTTGTAGTTTATGTATAATCATTATATTTATAATATTTATGCTGTTAAATATATTTTTAGGTAACCCAAGTGGAAGTCCAAGCATTTTCCGATGGACTCACACTAGTATGGAACTTCTAATTACAATGCTTATTATATATATCTTAATATAATGTATCGTATTATAAATATTATACAATTAATCTAAATAAGTCCAAAGACGACTGGTATTTAGGAGTTTATGTGATAAAATTTGTTGCTGTATAGACATGACATGACGGATGGAGTCATCATGAAATGATATCGAAAATAATTTTCTATGTAACTTAATAACAAATTATTATTCCCTTTAGTATAGAATTCCTTAAAGACTTTATGATGTTAAATTTTTAAATAGACAGTAGATAGTTGATTGGCGAATAAATTAACACTGCCATGTTATAAAATAAATTCTTGTCTTGGAATATAATAGATAAACTTCTTAATAGTAAAATAAGACATTTGTGTACGAATTTTTGATGGCTATTTTATTCGATTTAGTAATCGTTTTAAATAAATTTAATGTCACGGGAGAAAATCGTCCAAATGAAACTAATGAATGACAGAAGGATGATTGATATTGTAATATTGTTGAGCTATTAAGAGATATAGAGTTAAGTGTAGTTAGGTAGAAAATATGTGTCAAGTTGGAATTGTGATGAAATCGGTACGAAACTGACCAATGTGAAAAAATAAATATTACGAAAATTGAATACGTCTCTGATTTACACAGTGTTTTTGTTAATTTGAGTGAAGTTGAATTTGCAATTAATAAAATATATATGAATCTAATTTGAAGAAGATGTTAACTTACTGTTATTCCTAACGCTTTGAATTACAACTTCATTCAAATGTTAACCTTGGTAATGACCACGGAAATGATTCCCAGAAAATATAGATAATTGCATATTGAACCCTATTATTACATTCCCCTAAAAGAAAGCTGTCAAGATGCTTATCAAGAAATGCATTAACCCCTTTCGAATGTTCTTTGACAAGTGTGTTTGTGTCGCCCTGATCGAATTATGGGTAAATATTTTTTGAATTAATAATGTTATATAGTTAAAACCTGCTATACTTCCTTTGGAATGAACTAATTTATGTACTGCATGCCCTTCTCAGAGCTAGATTTGTGTACACCCTTCCAATATTAATTATACTAAAACCATTCGCATGGTCTGTATTACACTTCATAATTTAGGTGGAATCCCAAATAGTTATAAAATAAATTAACGAATATTGTTTTATTTAGTTATTTAGTAGACCCAATATTTACTAAGGTTATTTACTAGTTCGTAAGTTTACAAAGTTTAAATTTATATCTCCAAAAGCATGATACAATTTTATACGTTTTAGGATATATTAACCATAAGGATTGGTCCAATATATTAAAGGAAGTTTTAAGTTTTTGTTAACTTATATTAGATTTATAGACATTTTATATTGTTTTAAGTAGCGCTACAAGTATCACAATCAATTTGCAGTTTGAAAGACGTATTATTTGCTATATAATATAATACTGAAAGACTTTTCTTTCTATTAAATAAAAACATATGAACGATTCAAACTGCAAATGAAACGAGTAAAATCAAACTATATAGCGATCGTTTTCAAATTATCTAAACGGTGATGGTTAATAGAAGTTAATCGAGTTTTATTTTATAGAATTTATTTGTTTCGTTATATGTAATTAGTTACATATTGCTTATTACAAGTTCAGAATTTTTGTTATGGGGTTTGAAAATTTATGTTGCGTCAGTTCTAGTTACCTGGAATGTTTGCATCTTGACAACTTTTCTTTCTTTTTTTTATTGTTTAATATAAGACTACAAAATGTTTATGCATCATTATTTTCGCTATCGACGTTTTCTATACTTTCATTTACATTCAAACCCCATTTCACTCAGATGGAGGGCTTTCGTACAGTATTATTTCATTTTGATATTGTTCCAATTCGGAACAAATTTACCGGTGATTGGGTGCACGATATTTTGATCTGAAAGCACTCCCTTTTCACCAATTTCGATTGTAACAAATGAGCTTAACTCTTTATACTCTAAATTTTTCGGTAATCATGATACTGAGCTAAAAACACGTCATTTGTTACAATCTCTATCGTTCTCTATCATCTAACATACTCAGCTTCTTATGATGCATAAAACTAACGTATTAAGAGCAGTAAATAAAACCTTTGATCTTTCGATAAGATATTGTGTTGGATTTGTTAATGTGTTTACTGCTCTTATGCTGACATTTATTGTAATCATTATATTTTTAACTATATTAATTTCGACAGGTGTGGAACGTTCTGGATTTGCTGCACCGCAACTGTTATCGAGTGGAGCTATAATAGGATTGGCATTGGCTGGCGTATTTATCTGCCTCGTAATTGTCGATCTTCTCTTGCTATGCTTTAGACGACAGGGAGTTATTGCGACAATTTGCGGAAGACGAGTTAAGAAGCACTCAGACGATGAAGCTAAATTAGGAAGGTAAATATTTCAATCATTCTTACATCTATTTAGTTCAAGTATAAATGTCTATTCTTATGATCTCATATTCTGTTCTACTGTTATCAATTTTTATCAATCATACATTTCATCGACATATTTCTGAGTTGTTCCACTTTACCTCTTTTGCCTATTCCTTTTTTCCTGATGTCCAGTCCTATGTAAGTGTTAGTGTCGATGAGAGATGTTTCTGCCCGCTAGTCTGTACGGTTGGCGCTTCCCGCTCCCTTATTGCAGCACGAAGCCGCGCGCGCCGCCTTCCCCCGCGCCCCTGCCGCCGCCTCTCAAGCTCGTGTCAACTCCGACGTAAGGCATCAAGTGAAACCACGATTTCCTGCATGATTTTGTGTGTACGGATGCTATGGTCTGGCCCTCGTGAGGAGACTGTGATAAACGGCTTTTTAAGAACTATTTCAACGTTGACGTAGGTGATCTATGTATGCTTTTCGCTGGGGCCAACCGATTTGTAAATATTTTAAATCACGACTAAGCTTTGCGTTAAGCCTTTGTAAATATGCCAGTAACGGTTAATGTGCGTATGAATAGTGGTTTAGAGTTTTCATAAAGAACGTAGTATGATAAATGATGTCGTACTTTGATAACCGCTTTTAATTTTAAATTTAATTAAGCAGACAGTTTTTCTGATCGCCCAATGTCTGGAACATCTCTTACGACATGTCTGTCATATTCATTTTTCAATTAAAATACATTTACATTTGGTTTATAAGTTGTCCTACTTCTTTTTTGTTGTATCCCGTACACTATTGTAAATGCACTAAATTTATTAATGAATCAAATTGTCTTCTTCACGCTGCCGCTACCCGGTCACATATAGTTACATTCCTACTACTCCAGTGTAAGAGACTAATATTTTATAACTTATTTTTTCTGCACTTTCAAAGCTTAGCTCATTTTAAGAAATAATTGATTTTAATTGCTTGTTTGTTATTTGCATTTAATATTATTTTGAATTCTGCTGTATTAGTAAAAACTTATTTGCATTGTGTATTTAGTTTAGACGCTGTGGTATAATGACACTGCAAAAACTGTAATATAGACACATATAAGGATTGGTGTTTGTGTAAATAAAATTAATGACCTAGTTTTAAAGAAGATTAATATTTACAAATTTGCTATTCACAGAGATGAAAAGGAACCTCTTAAAGATACTGGTGATGATGCTATGAAGAGAAACTCCTCGGTTGAATTTGATGGACGTCGAGTTTATGCTACAAGTGGTGGACCAATTATTGGCAAGAACTCCGCGGTTTAATTCGAAACAAGTAATCTATTCATGGAAGGAAACATTATTGATCGTGATTATTAATAAATGTAAGGAAATTAACGGCATGAGTATTATAGCTTGTGTAATTGTGATGAACGCAAACAGTATTCCAAACTGCCAAAAGACGAATTAAATCGTTTATTATTTTAAATGCAGTATCAGCTTTATCGCGGTTAATTAGATATATCTAGTGTCTCGACTTAATCAAACTAATGTTTGATTATTATCATTAATCATTGTCAAAATTATTAAAAGACACGTCGCTCATTGAGTAATTATTATATAATATAACTTCCCTTGATTTAAGTCTATATCACATATTGCTTCTAAAGGTACAAAACGTGCCTTTTTAGTACTTCTATGAGGGTATTTGTATTTTAGATTAGTTTGTATATATCACAACCTAGAATAGTGTTAATTTTACAGGATTATTGGACTTAAAAATTACATCTTTGATATGCATTAGATTTTTATCTTTAAATTGTTTTCATTTATCATATAGGTCTCTGTTTATTATTGAACTTGCTAAGGAGATTTAATTGTATTTCTTTCAGTGAACAAATATTAATACGCTATTGTTATAAAGTAATATAAGTCGTGTAAATAGATAACTTATAATTTTGTAAATATAAATATTTTATGTACTTAGTGGTTATGAGCATTTATTAGAGATATTATGCTTTCCACTAATTGCATTGGTAATTGCTTTGGCAAGATCTCTATCATGTTTTCATCTTTTATAATGTTATTTCTTAATATAAGTAAAGCTTTCACTTTTTATCTGTGTGAAATGTTCGTTAGGTTTATCCTTATTATATTACAAGTATCTGTATTAACGGGTCCGAGTATAAGTTTTCGTATCCATAGAGAATAATCTTAGTTGATGAAGGGCTTTAATTTTGAGATGATTAATACATAACATGTATACATACAACTTACTCATTGATATACGTTTACTCAACAATATTTATATACTCATTGTCCTTTGGGACATGTTGGGAATAAATTTTTTCTAAAGAATTTGCCAAAAAAAACTATCCGTTGCAAGAGCTAGTGATTCCCAATCACATTTTCAAGATCTAGACTCCAGAACGAAGAAGAAAAACGAATTATATAGTATTTTGTTTCTATGACGAGATGATAGGTCGTAGAGTTGTGATGGCAGTATTAACTTGACTAATTCCTTTGAATGCTCTCCAAACTAGATCCCATAGAAGTCACCGAGGGACCTAATAGTTTTCGATGAGCTAGACCTCAGTTTATTGGTCAGTTGGGAGTTGCAGGTAATTCGAATTGCCCGACTTTGAATCCGGTTAAATGGGATTATGGGTTAGTTGCTATTGGGCCCCATTTTGCGTTTTACACAAGAGAAGACGATTCTGAGGAGTGATCCATTGAGCTTTCTTGAGGACTCCAAGTTCTTTGGAAGCGAGTTTGACTTTGTCTCCCAATTGATCACGGATTTGAAATATGTCGTATATTTTTTACTACAATATAACTTAAACATGCATTCATCGTCTCTGTTAATGTGTGATCGTTTTTTTTTTTTCAATATTTTGTAATCTCCGTTGTTTTATAATCTTTAGTCATATTTTATGATGAGCAACAAGTTCCGTGCTATGAACACTTCTTTAAGTGTTTTTCAAGATATTTTTTATGTGTTTTGGAGAAAGTAATTCTCTGTAATATAAGTCTTAGATCCCAATGATTGAGAAATTATACACATGACAATATTTTGCAATTGTTTTTTTCTTTTTTTGTTACTTAACTGTAATCTCATCTGATACAAAGTGATAATGCAGGATATTTCTTTGTAAAAACTGTAACTAATTATAAAAATATAATTTTTGGTTATTTAATCTTCTGTATTGTGACTTTTACATGTAACTTGCTGTTCTCTGCAATGTTACTCGCGTAATTACGGATGTTTTTTTCTAAGTTTATCAGTCATAGAGTGAATGTTTCGTTAACATCGGTCCTACCTTTTCAGAGATTACCATAAATAAACATACAGACAGACAAAAAATATATTTGTATAGTTGATATTACAATATCCTTATGTAAAGCTTTTTTATCGTAAAAGTTGTCATGTGTAAATTACTTAAGAAAAAATTAATATAAGTTCTTTTATAATGAAATAGTCATATTGATAATATAACAGCAAAGAGAGCTTTTGACATATTATATTTATATTAAAATATATGTAATCAAAGCTTAATAGGTATATAAGCCTCTATAAGTCTCGTAAATCTATGTCGGCTTTGTATGAGATGTTTACAAGAATATTTGTGTAACGGCAAGGAGAACGCGCATTTTTATATAAAATAAATGTCTTTAATATAACGTTTTCTTTTAATTAATTTTCCTTAAAAAATAATATTTCTCATATCTTCATACAAGCAATCAAGTGACGGCCTCGTTAGCGATATGGGACAAGTACTGGCTTTCGGCTAATTTAGGATATGACATTTACTAATTTATCAGAGGCTTCGGCCGTGGCTAGTTACCAGGATGGTATCAGTAAAGACGTATCGCCAAGCAAAAAGATTTGTATTCCAGTACGATCTAACTTGACTACAAAAAAATATATGAGGCAGTTTTAATAGATTCTAAATGCCTCGAATGATAGTGCAAGTAGTCCATATGTTATTCCACGGGATTAGAAACTACGTGGGTGACATACGGGGTATCTAAACTAATATCATAAAAAGGTAATATTTGTGTTTTTGTATGTATATAGGTTTGTTACGATTTCACACAAAAACTACTGTACCGACTTCAATAATTTTTTCACCATTACAGAGCAGAATTTTCAATGAGCGACATAGGTTATATTACATACTCAAAAAGAAATAGGGATCCTTAAGAAAAATGCATTAATGTAACCCAAGGTGTGAAACAAAAAATCTGTCATCGCGTGCGCTGTAGAAACTTGATGATAGAACAAAAACATTAATACAGAACGTCTTAATATCTAAAAAAAAGTTCACGATATCATATGCTTAACTACTGTAGTTATGTCACTGTAACTACTTTTTAACCGACTTCAAAAAAAGGAGGAGGTTATCAATTCGTCAGTATTTTTTTTATGTTTGTTACCTCATATCTTCCGACTGGGTGGACCGATCTTGATGATTTTTTTAATGAAAGGTTGTGCCCGTTATAGGGTCCCATTTTTCAAATCCCATTCTGATGATGGCATCCATGAGAAATCCGGATAAGTGTTAAATTTACAAATGGACGAATAACTCAAGATCACGCCAACCGATTTCGATGATCCTTTTTTATTGGAAAGTATATACTTCAAGGTTTGTTTTATGATAGTTTGGTTAGGTTCTTATGATGGATTCCATGACAAAGTGACGGAAGTCTTCAATTCTTAGGAACAAATGAACGATACTCTGTAGATTATTTTACAGGCTATCCGGATATTTGAGTCACCTACCGTAACATCGGTATGGTCAAGTAATTGTCGTAGTTAAATATGAAGATCAATGGAACTCCTCAACGGCGTACAGTAAGGGTGCGATTTATGACAAAATATATAAGTGTCTGTAATCAAATGGCAATGACCTTACGTTTGTTGCTGCATTGCAATATTATAAGGTGTATTACCTGCGAAGCGGTGGTAGCAGAATCGGGGGGATGGGGGGGGGGGTGGCAGAAGGAAACTTTTACGTATGTGTTGCGCTCGATTACCTACCTTACTACCTACTTACCTATTTTTTACTTTGTAGAGCATATTAATATATTTGTAAGTTTGAAGGCGGTTCTTTTTTTGGTAAAATTTTTATTTATATATATATATATATTAGTGTATATATATTAGTGTCGGTTCAATGCGGAACAATAACAATTTAGAACACGATATGCAAACAAAGTTGTGATACCTCGTTAATCTCATTATAATCTGTCACTGATAAAGCCATGAAGATACAAAAAAAAAAACTAAAAGAACCGATTTATCCTTGTTAGCTTAACAATAGAGGATGTAATAATATGAATGGCGTGCAACACGCTTTTTAATCGCAGCTCCCATTACATTATAATCTTTTGGGGTGCGCTTGAGCAGACGGGGCCCGTATCGTTGACAAAAGCCGAAATGTTGGGCAACAACACTTATTCCCTTATTAAAAAATAGTGATGAGAGAAAATGGATACCTAGAAATATTGACAAAGTTGTTACTTGTAATTTTTGTTAAAAATAAATAAAATGGGAATTTGTTTTTAATTTAAACTGTATGACCGTTTGTATGTTTGTTCCCGCTAATCTCTGAAACTGCATCGGAGTGATATAAGCAACTTTTAGAAAAAAGGGCCATCCGAAATTGCGCGAGTAACCCCGCAGAATACATCAAGTTTATAATATATTAAAAAAAATATTTTTTAATGTTATTATCGGATCAAAAATGTTATACATTATAGAAAAAAAAACATAAGTAGAAGCCTCTTAACGTCACACTGCCACAGGCCTCTTCACTCATAGATAGGGTTCTAGAGCATAAGAGTCATCACGCTGCTTCATTATTACATATATTATGATACATTATACGTATCTATTTTAAAAGTAATTGATCAATCATAAGAGGCAAAACCAAAATAGTTGATAGTGTAAAAGGAATCAGACTTCTAAAATGGCACTGGGCGGGACATGTTTTCCGGAATTAAAATAAATGGACTAAGCGTCTGACCGAATGGCTGCCAAGAGTCGCTAGGAGAAGAGTAGGAAGGCCTTTCGAAAGGTGGAGAGACATCTTTCATCACAAAAGTGGCACGAACTGGATGCAAAGGATTAGAGAAAGAGAGACCTGGAAACGTGTAGGGAAGGCCTACGCCGCAGAGGTGACTATTACTCGCAGATAGAATTAATTAAAAAAAAAACAAATTAAAATCTAGGTATAATAATTTTAAAGTTGTAAGTTAAAAAAATTGTTTAGAGTTATCTTAATTTTAAGTAATAGAAATCAAAGGCCATTTTATTTTATTTTAATTGAAAAATTATAATATAACTCAAAGGATTACTTAAACAATAAAAAGCGTTTTATTAAACCAATTGAAATTGTATTGTAATGATGATGAAAAAAAAGGATACACCATCTGAGTTTTTCATGGGTTCTTCTCAGAACAAAACGCGAAGGAAAGATATTTAGTCAACATCAGCAGTATAAAGTAATATATAGTCAATAAAGTTTTCTTTCTTTCTTAGTACATTGGAAATAACACGAATAAGAAACAGTGTGTATTTTTATGAGCCCAAAAGGCAAAAGAAACAGCTGATGGGGGTAATGAGCTCTGTCATATTGACCATGGCTGCTTTTAGCAGTCTTTCCGGAAATTTAGAGGCGACGGAATAAAGCCCCACTTTAAAAAACATTTTAGTTATTCATAACTGTTACAAAAAAGCTTAATCGAAGAATAAATTCTTTTTAATTTTATACAAAATTTTATAATGAAATTGGCTCAAAAGTATCGATATCAAACTATAAGTTTACCGTCATAGTGTCATCACTATTTTGAAAAGCTGTGTCACGCTTCTCAATCGGGGCGCAGTCAATCGCTGTGGTTTGATGAGTATTAAGAAAGGGACAGTGACACGCCCTGTGACACATAATTTATGTATTAGCTTACTATAAGGGAAAATATCCGTGGTTTATCTAGTTTTATGGAAGACGGAACTCCTCAAACAAACTTCGCTATTCTAACAATATTCATCTATATAGAATTATGCTTAGAAAAAGTTCAATATATATTATAATACAAATTTAGGCAATTCGGCCCAGCCCTTTTTGTATTTTAACGAAACTAGCGAACAGCAATTGATATTTAAATATATACACTAGTTAATTGTTTATAAGTTTTTAATTAATTCATTATTACACCTGTCATGTTTTACGAAATATAAGACGCAACATAAATGACACTTTTGTGTTAAAAAATAAAAGACTTTGTCGTTGCTTTTGGGTTTTAATTTTTTTTATTCTTGTAAATATATTTCGTATTAGGAATACTGTACTCTCAGTACAATTACTTGTCACATTAATGCCATTGTAGTTAATACTAAAGACGAATCTGCAAAATAAAAAGATATATTGAATAAAAGATTAAGTAAAATTTGTATTCCGTAAAAAAATGAGTCATTTTCCGGAAAATACAGTAATATTTACCAATAAATTCAATGTATAGAAAGCAGCAATCAATAAGCGCCATTTAACTGAAAACATATTTGAAAAATACTGGTTTTGTGTTTTAAATAGTTTCATTAAGAATAAACAGATTGTTTTAAGTGACACTTATTTCATAATCAAAATAATTCTTATACAATTACGCTCAAAAAGCACTTTTGAAGCGTCATTAGGTTGTCCGTTGCTAACAAACCGGTTCGGAAAGTTGAATCCGCTGAGAAGAAACCGGCAAGAAACTCAACGGTTACTCTTTTAAAGATAGTTTTATCTAATACAAAGAAGCAACTGGAATGAAGTCCAAACATTTCTATTGCTTAAATAATAATCTTCAACATTATAATATGCCTTCTAACATATTTTTTAAAATTATGTGGAAGCAAATCTAAAACTGATTAAGATATCTTATTAAAAATGAGTATGCTCAACCCGACAAACGATTTTGGAACCTTTTGCACTCTGAAAAATATGGTATTACAAGTTTGTTTTTATTTCTTGTATTTAAATTGTGTATTTGACTTTTTTTGCTGTATAAGTGAATATTATCACAGATTATTATTTAATATATATTGCGACGGTGCTTTAAGAATTGATGTTTCTTTGAACTCATTACGTTGCCTCACATGTTTTCGTCCATCTATCGTAGGTTGAATAACAACGGAGGGCAGAAAATGTCAAATTGAAAGACCAGTAGAGCAGCCAAGGCCAATACGGCGGCGCCGATGACAGTTTCAATTATATGTTAATGAGCACGCTACACTGTAATCGGAATTACATATTAAAAATATTTCTTCTGGAAATGTTAATTATATCTAATGAGCCTTTGTTATTAGAAAAGTAATATTTGCAATATCAAAGTCTAAACTAATTTAGCCATAGTTTGCGACCCTTATTGGTTATCGGACGCAACAATTAGGGATCGACACGCGTCGGGGCTTATGTTTGCTCCCTTTTAAATAATTACCTCGGTAGCAGATGACAGGGATTACGCTGGAATACGGCAAATGAAATAGGTCACGTTTACATTGGCGAGAATATTTTTAAACGAAACAAAATATATTTACCTCCTTATGAGCTCATTAAAGCATCAATCAGAATTACTAATTAGGAAATATATTCTATACATAACTGGGGCCTTAGACAACGTCACTGTCGAAGATTGCTAACCCTGAAAAAATGTATGGGAATGACATTTGATATCGAAAAATGAAACGTCATTCCCATACATTTTTCAGCTTTAGCAATCTACGTTGTCTACTGGCTTTGATCTACTTCATCTCTGTCTCTGTCAGAAGAAAAATTATAAATCAATAACAGTTTGCTTCCTAAAGTTTGAGTTTTAGGAAGTAGATTATTTAGTAGTTTAGCCAGCTACATATACTTTCTAATTATAATTGTATCTTCGGAAAATATTGGTGTATTCTTATGTTTGTGATCTTTATGTATTATGTGTACTGTTAGTCCATAACATAGCTTATGTGTAGCCTGCCAACTTACAGTGGAACAACGTGGTGGATCTAAAATCCTCTATCCTAATACCTTACTTACCTTTTCTTAAATCAAATCTGTATAATTTTATTAGAAAATGGGAAATGACGAGATAAACTATAAACTAGTCTATATTTTATCTTTACTGTACAGTCATTTTATTAATTAACATATTGTGTATACATTACAAAAGTTATGTGTACTCTAAAATAAAATATTTAAGCAATCATACTTTTAGAGATAAATATGCAATGATATAAATTGTGTATTTTAAATGGCTGTTCGAAGCGGTGTCAGTTGCATGGTTGTTATTTATCAGTTTAGAAATACCTATTTAGACCATTATCGAACACAAAATAAGTCTCAATCTTTGCAGGTATTTGGGGTGGAATTCAGTCAGTTTACAAAATTATACACATAAAGACAATATCAATAAAAACACCAACTGACATTAACTGACAACTTTTATTCTCTCCGATATTTAAATATACACAACTTGCACTATACTAATAATTACTTCACTATTTGAATTTATATAATTGAGCACTACTTCCCTTAAAACAAACTACATCACAAAACAGCTTACAAGACTGTCCTCTCAAAATTGTTCCGCTCCTTAAAGATACCTCGTATAGCATAACATTTCGTAGTATTGCGTAATGTTACTTAATAACTCCCAACATTTCAGAGCTATCAGTGTTGTCATCCAACTATCTATAGTGTAACAATAAGAAGTGCCTATTTAAAATACATAATAAAACCTTAAATAAAAACGTTGCGATATATGTACGATGCTTTATAAAATAAAATGTGGGTCGTAATTGATTTTCGTAAGACCAGAAAAAATGGTTCAATAGCATACGGATGATCCCCAGCCCTTTCCGTGTCAACTGCTACTTTGATTACGTACTAACAGATAGAATATAGTTTCGAGAATTCAATTACCTTTCTTCTTATTTTAGCGATTCAGAAATGTCTTCAAGTATTAATAAACTTAAATTCTCATAGATATTCAATATGAAAGAAAGGTTTGTACTTTTTAGTAATTTATTTTAATTGAGAGTATATTTTCCTCGTACGAAAAGGACTTACGACTTCGTGAGCTTACCATAGCACTAAGGATCTAGCATGTATTAGCACTAAGGATCTAGCATGTATTTTGTAACTTGTATTGCATAATATTTCGTAATATTGCACAATGTTTTTGGTATTTTTAAGTGTTGCCAATATATTAATCAATAACTCCGAACATTTCAGAGCTATCAGTGTTGTCACCCAACTACCTTTATTCTAACAATTATAATATGGACATGCAATGTTGCAGCGGGATCTTAGACTATTATAAAGTGTTAATGCACTTAAATTCACCTTCTATATTATTATTTACCTCGCATTTCTTTATCAAAGTACATATTGCAATGCCAATAATTGCTTTATGCAACGGTTCCTCGACGTGCTCTATCAATTTAGTTCACTTATTGACGCCACGGTGGCAATACGCTATCCATCACGACCCTCACAGGGGTGATAAAATCGCCTTGCTCTTTCCAGAAAACTATGTGTGCAATACACTGCTATGAATAATATGGGGCGATTGACAAACAATTTTTCAATGCATGACAGATATGAAAAACTATGTACTTTAGCATAAATATGTACTAAGAAAGAAGAGGTACCTATAAAGATTTGACTCTAACTTACCTGGTGGTTTGAACTTGTGTTGAAAAACTAAGATAATTATATTCACTGTATTAAATTAGAGTATCGTGATGGCACTCATGATTTCTTGTTAATTGTGAGGCATTCCAATCCAGAGTAGGTACTACTAAGATATCCTAGGAACAATTAGGAAATATGTATAGTCTGCCAACTCCCAGTGGAGAAATGTATTCTATACCTGCTCTTAAAAATCATGTCCCTCATACGACTGAGGAATCCTGTGCATAGCAGTGGTGGTTTTTATTGCTTACAGGCTTATGATTGACTGCGATCACACTTCATTATAGGTGATGATACTCTCTAAGATGAAATCGCTTCAATCTGGTAACACGCACTTTATCTCTTATGGTTTCTACAGAGCATCGTACCGGAATATAAGTCTTTTTGCTTGGCGGTACGTCTGGTACCTACGTTGCTGGTAGGATGGTGATAACTAGAAATGGCCAAAACCTCCAACCAGTTCAGATTTATACAAATTAAAAAATAAAACTTCCTAAATTCGCCTGTAGCGAGTCCTCACACAATTGCGTAAGCGAGGTCATCAAAGGCTTGCTTATCTTTACTATTATAAATTCATTGAAGCTTTTACTGTTAAGAAATGAATTTATGTAATGTTTTACCAATAATGAAATTTCGAACAGGGACCCAGCGACCGATATCAAAAATTTATTGAACAGCCAATGATAAATTAATGGCGCTTAATAAAACAAACCCCTGCGGGAAATCTTAGCAGTGTAATGAAACCCTCAACGATTTTATTAGGTATGGTGTAGTGAAAATTTGAATGTTATATCCATTTAATGGTAATAATGGCTCTAATAACTGATTTAAAATATATACCAACTACTCTTGTTTATCAATAAATAATCTGTAAACTTTTCCGTTTATAAAATAGGCATTTTGCATTTATATTTAATTGTATGATAAATTAATGACATTTTACAAAACATGAAAGTCATGCGTTAATGGAGGACAAACCTAAAAAATATTAAGTTATCCTGAATATAGATTTTATATTAACATTAGTCCTTGACAATTCCCTGCGCAATATTATAAAATATTCAAAAGTTTGATATGTCAAATATCGAGTTAAAACATTCAGTAATATACAAACATATAGCTTCTAAAATTCAAAGGTTGTCTGGAGGAGATCGCTCCAAGCGATAAGGCCGCCTTTGTACACATTTTTACCTTATTTTTTGTTTTTATCTTTTTAATATTTTGTATCTTTTCATTTTGTGTGCAATAAGTAATAAATAAAATAAATAAAACATATAAGTGAAGCTAATTAAGAAATAATGAAATTCTTGAAAAATTTCTTTAAACCTTAGTTTACATAAGTTACTTAAAATGACTCAATAGTGTTTAATAGCAGCCCATTAACTTCCCACTGCTAAGCACAGGCCTCTCCA
Source organism: Elymnias hypermnestra (assembly GCA_015832385.1). NCBI lineage: Eukaryota > Metazoa > Arthropoda > Insecta > Lepidoptera > Nymphalidae > Elymnias > Elymnias hypermnestra. The sequence continues at coordinate 4,772,235 of JACTOM010000933.1, forward strand.
TTCATAAGAGAGTGGGATTTTAGCACATAGACTCATCACAAGAGCACTCTCTGTTCCTTCAGTGTTATAGTACTATGTGACGGCAATCCGACACGACCGGAAAGAGATCAGGCGCAGGACCGAAGGTTTAACGTGCTTTCCAAAGCTCAAGGGTGGAGCACGCCACCATTTTCCCAACTTCGGGCAAATACCGAAGAATTTCTAAACACAACCCTCTACAACGGTTATTTAATAACCCGACCCAGGACTCGAAACCAGGACCTCATGCCTGTAGTCGATTAAGCTGGTCACTAGACCAATTATGTTTCAATTATGTTTACTTTCAATGTGTTTTTAAGCCAAAATGAAACCACGTCGAGCTAAATAAGCAAAGCGTGGTCGGTTTAGTGATCAATAAAGTAATCCTAAAGTTCTTATATAAATGTGGACAGAGTTACCCGTCAAATAGGAGTGTTGCACTCATCACTCAACAAAGATTAAACTTTTTTGTACAGTTTAGCTCCGCAGCGCTGCTTTATTGAATGGGAGGGATTTCGCGCCATCTTGCATTACCCGGCGGCCATGATTGATAAAATACAGATGATAAATTTCACTTGAAACGTTTCAGTTTTATTATTTTCAAGTATATTATGTATCTGTGAAGTTTATGGTTAGTCTATGATTAAATCATAAGTAGTCTGTGATTCGGATAATACCCCCCGATCTTAGCTTCACGGGAATGGCGTACAACGATGGCGTGATGATAGAAATCAGCATCTTAAATTAATTTAAAATTTTACTTTATAATTAGTATATTGAAGACACTCTATATCTTAACCAGGACGTTACATTATAACTAAGCGTTCCCCTAATTGTATGATACATTAGGGAATATTAGTGATATCGGGTTTAATTTATAAAGTGTTTTTTGGTGAAAAATATCAAGTGTAAACCAATATTTTTTGGTTGCAATTCTGGAGGTTTTCTAGGCGACCATCCCGTATTGGAACAGCGTGGCGGATCTCTGTCTCTCTTTATCTCTGACGAGTAAGAGGGCTTATACCCAGCATAAAGACGTACGAGGTGTGTTCAAAAAGTATCGCGAATTTTGAATTTTCGCGGGTTACGTATATTCGAATTTCGAATTTTTTGTGGCGTTATGTTGGTACTCATGTCTCTCACTTATGCCGACAAGCTCGGCCATTTTGAATGTTCATTTAATTGTTGACAGCTGCTTTGCTTGCACGTGTTTTGGATCGTCTTCGATTTTTACCTATTCAAAAAAATGGATCAAAGAACCTGTATCAAATTTTGTGTGAAAAACGAAATTAAGTGCGCGGATGCATTCCGAATGTTGACTGTGGCATACGGAGAAGCTACCTTGGACCGAAGCAACGTTTATCGGTGGTACAAAATGTTCTCAGAAGGCCGAGAAGATGTGAACGACGAAGAGCGTGCCGGACGCCCGAGCACTTCAACAACAGACGAAAAAATTAATGAAGTGGAGAAAATGGTATTGGCCAATCGTCGAATCACCGTTAGAGAAGTTGCTGAGGACCTAAACATATCGATTGGCTCGTGCCATTCGATTTTTATCAATGATTTGGGCATGAGACGGGTCGCCGCGAAATTCGTACCAAAATTGCTCAATTGTGACCAAAAACAGCATCGCATGAACATTGCTAATGAGATGTTAAACTCTGTCCGCGACGACCCAAATTTGCTCCAGAGGGTCATAACTGGTGACGAATCGTGGGTTTATGGTTATGACGTGGAAACCAAAGCTCAATCATCTCAATGGAAGCTGCCGCACGAACCAAGACCGAAAAAAGCGCGCCAAGTTCGATCGAATGTGAAAGTTTT